>CM060955.1:103816200-104202523 GCA_030765055.1 Mantis religiosa
TGAAGGAATCTTTTAAAATCGAATATGATATTAGTTTTACTCGTCAGTAGGAGACAGAGTGTTCAAATGAGAAAGTTATATGACTGATTAATTATTAAATATTCCCCATAAACGTGGAGTGGGTACTGCTGTGTTAAGTTGGCATTTCTTAAGGACCACTTACGTGAATTTATCATAAAATGTAAATATTTAAGAGTTTTTTGTAGGTCATTTTCTGCGTCCCTTTCTACCCAACCGATTAGTCTGGCCACGAACTCTATATAGCAGATTTGCAAATGAAGGGGGCTGATCCAATGTATAATTCCGTTCGCTGCCGACAGTGTGGATTCACCCCTCTTTCTGTTACCCTGCGGGGTTAGAAAGCGCTGCTTCGCACATATTCGTTCCACCGGCCTCACTAATATGTTTTGAGCTGCCAAACATTTTCTAATGCTTCTATCTGAACTATAGGGACGGACTGTGAAGCCACTCCAACTTCATAAAGGCAACTGTGGATGAATGCATATCAAAAGCTCCAGTTCGATTCGCGCTGCTTTAAATCACATGATCAGTGCTATGGGGAGAGAGGGAGAAAGAAGAAGCGTAGGGTTCAGGTTCAATTTGTTGGCAGAGAGATGTGATCTCACAGCAGTTAGTTGGGGGTGTGTGCTAAACAACACAGATACGGGACGGAATTTGTAACCCACCCTGATACGGCTAGGATTTCCGTGTCAGACCAGGTACACATTCGCCCGCATAACTCCACCAGATACAACAGGAATGTCCCTTCCCTCTTACATCGCCAAACTGCACTGCACAGGAAACTCTGATGTGTAAAAGTCACTCGAGTTTCCTTACCCCTCTCACCAGTTGCATCAGCTGTAGAATATATTATCTTCGGTTAGTAAAATCGTCACGTTAATAGCAGAGAATGATCTTGCATTTAACGCATGAATTCCTTCTTATTTCTTTTCTGTGCCAACTACAGTACTCTACCCAAACGTTTTAAAGCAGTTTTAATCAGAAATGTGTTTCCTTTCTCATCGAACCTCGATAAAAAGAAACATTTTAGAAGAAAGTTCATATTATGCACATGTGTGTCTGTGTTTTTTTTTTTTTTTTTTTTTTTTTTGTGAATAACAGAATTCAAATACAAAACATGTAATATTTTCAGCATCTTCAAATATTACAACAGCAAGATTTACAAGAAAATGTTAAATTAGTTTCACAAGAAAATATTTTATACCTTTCAAATCTTAATCCACAATTGTGATTAAATTGCCAAATTAAGTTTACACAGCTGAAAATAATTTCATAACAAATGAAAGTATACTTTCAATTATATCTGGCCTCATCAGTTTTTATTAATTCTGACTTTTGCGTAAGCACACAGTTTTTATCAAATGATATTTTTGGTGGAGATAATCATTTTCAAGACACTCTCTGAAAAAAACTGTTATTACTTTCACTACATAATTTCAAAGTCATCAAATATTGATCCAAAGGCCTCTTTAAGTTTGATTAAAACTTAAGCCAACTACTTTAATGCAAATATTGATATCCACTAAAATAAAAGGGATAAAATAATTAAACAATATTTTACTGAACTGGTGGTAGAAATCGAGCGAATGTAACACATAGAATTTTTAAATTTCTGTATTATAGTTCGCACAACTGCGTCATTATAACGAGACCGAAGTAGACAAAGACAGTGCAATGTAACACGTACTTTAAACTTTTGTATACAAAAATATAAAGTTCACATAACAATGGGAATAAGTAACATTAATTTTAATAATTTGAAACTATAGAACTTAAATTCAAAATGCATTATGCAGTTTAATGTTTAGTAATGTTCTTAGCTACAGAAACACACATTTTGTTGTTAAGTGTTATGGATTATCTGTATTTTGTAAAATATCCCTCTCTGAAATACACAGTGAAAAGCATACGATTATTCTGTTATTGTTGGTATGACTCTTTTATTTTTCATATGCATATATTTATTTGCAATATGTACGTTAACTGTGACTGTCCAAATTGTTACCTTCTTTTAAATTACGTCCTCCAACGTTGTCACATCAGGCAATGAATGAAATGGGTGAAATTATGTTCTAATGAGCCCAGGGTCCATAGAGCTTAGAATTACCTAACATTCGACTATCAGAATAAGGGATATTTTCGGAATAACTTTATCCAGGTAACTCATCCTGACCGAAATTCTAACTCGGAACCATTTGAACGTGAGGCAGACACGTTACCATCTACGCTACCAAAGTGGACCTTTTTGGCCTTATTAACATAATATAAAGTTTAAGTATTTTTTACTGCATGAACCTCACTTAGTGCCTACCAACACAAAGTAAGTCCCTGAAGGGAATGTGCCACCCTTACTAAGTGGGACAAGGACAGCGAATGTGTGAGACAGAGAACGCATGCTACACAAGGAGCAGAACCGTTAAGAAAACATGCACCCTATTCACTCTGTACACTAAAACCGAGAAGATTCATTCACAAAAGTAGGAGCCGTCAGAATGTTTTGAATGTTCTGTAACTGTACTGACATGGGGTGTCATAAATCACCGAGGGAGGGAAAAATAGTAATTCTAAAATATTTAAATATATTAAAATAATAATTTAATTTATATTTAAATAGGATTCTTCCTAATCATAAATATAATAATCTAACAAAAATTTGTATTATGTTTATAAAAAAGGTAAACAAATAAGATACATTTATTTGAGATGAAAACAATACTGGGAGGGTAGATCTTATTCTTTAGGGTGCAGGAACCTTCTCCAATCCCCCTGCCTCTCAGGCTACGGATACCTTCTTTCCTGTGGTATAATATAGCTGCATGCCTGTCATTCGGGATGTTGCTCCAAATCTTTTACTTTATTGCTAAGGTGTTATTCAAATAAGATCTGGTATACATACATTCTTCCTGACGGCGATCACCATGATAATTTCATTTAAAGTTTCATGCTGTAGGTTTACTTTCTATGAAATTTAGATTAATACATAACAAGCTTCTTATAATGTTGTATTATGGCAGATTAACGTCTATCATGAATCACTGTGTATTTATTAAATATTGCGGCAAACCCGCATACCAGTGGGTTCTGATTGGAGCTTGGAGTTCTCTTATCCTCAAGTGAATGGTTGTAGGAAATGGATTTTGGTGGTTGTTGGCTACCCAGTCGTATTAATAACACTTTGTTTGTTGCAGAATTATTTGGTTTAATTTCTACTAAGTTTGCTTATCGACTTGGATCCGTGACCACCTGTTACTAAAATTCCTAACATAAATTCAATTTTACTTGAAACCCTGGATTACTTGTTTAAAGTTACTTCCGTGTGGTTTCTATTTCTTCTTTATACGGCGACTACTTTGCTCTAATAAACTTCTAATGTTGCTTATACTTACGATGTTTGCGCTATTCTTAACTTCCCTACATTTCAGACTTATAAATCTTCGCGTCCCTTCTTGACGCGCATGAACACGTCCTTCCTGTCGTAGTATCACCTTTTAAGTAAATTTTTCTTACTTCACGATTCAGTTCGAACCTTATTCTGATTCCCTCTCTAACTTTATCACGTGACCAAACTAGCTCATCCTTCTCAAATGTTGCAATGTTATTGGTTTCTCATTTATTTCGAATTATCGCATTGGTTTGCAAAACTCATCTAACTCATTGACGTTCAGCCCATCCTGAGTTGGAGAGCGCCTACCTTGAGTTATTTGTAACGGTATACATCGTTATCAAATCAGCGAAGTTAATCTCTTTGGCGTTCATGCTCAACTGCATTTTGAAACCCTTTTGGTCCCAACACATTCCTGGCTGGAAGTATTCTATAGTTCTCAGACATTGAACTTTTCCTAGCACAAAGAAGGTAACGGTCCTTCCTTCCTGTCTCTCCGACGTGTACAGATTTTTACAAGGATATTTCCTCTTTCTTGCCTGGATGATAGTATATATGTTATATCAAATTATATTCTTCCCTTCTTATTCTTTAAGTCAACCGCTATTTTAATCATTACCCAATCCATTCTAATTTCATATTATTATAACAAGATTTTTATATTAATTGAGCAAACCATTTTTATTAATTTATCTTCTTTTTTAATTATCTGATTTCGATTATTTCGCCACCTCCTAATCACTGTCTGATACTGAGGTTACATTATTGATATGCAATCCACTCTCTGAAAGAGATAAAACTATGGCCGTGATAGGTACTAGTCAAGTAGGAGTAATATTTTGTCAAAGTAACAATTGAGCATCGTTGTACATATACTGTCGCAATTAAGAATTTCACTGTATCGCACTAGCACTACTGCTGTTTATTTGTTTACTTTTCTGTTAATCCAATTCAAACAGTAGCTTTAAGTATGATATCTATGAAGCAGAACAGCATCGAAAAACAAACTCACGCAAATAGTAAGAGTTGAAATGTACTTAACCTTTTAATCTGTACTCAACAATTTCGAAAACTATAACTTACGGTCTATTAACACATACGTTAAAATACGAAACCAAACGTTACGGAATTGTTCTGGGGTGAGTAATTATGCGTCAATTTGCACATTTGTAATCCATGTACTCTCACATTAAAGCTGACAGAAATAAGTTTAAAGATCAAACGTAACTGTAGGATTCAAAACAAAAATGACAGCGTGTTAACTACTCCATGTCACGCTGATATTGCGATTGTCAAAGTACTGCCTATGTTACTCTTTTGCAATCGACTCTGGAGATAACATACATATTTTTGTCGGATTTTACGGGTCAAAAATGAACCCTGACTTTTCATCCGGTTAATTTAAGCCCTTATCGGAACAACCCGTAAGCTGTGCGCATGTCAAAAATTCTTGCAACCAATTAGCTATAATGACAGCACAACAGGATTTCCCTTCATTTTTTGTTTAATGAATTGGCTGTTAATACAAATACTGCACACCTCAGTTAATATTTTAACGATCGTTGGATATTTAATTGCTATGGCTCAAGTTTATTAAGGCAAGGTTTGCAGTGTAAAGGGTATACTGTGATGTGAGCTATGCATAGATCTGCTGCGGCTGAAATTTCCTGGAGGAAGAGACCTCAGGATGATTTTTTTTTTTTTGTAATTTACGTATTTAAGTCATATTGGGTGAAATGATGCTCAATTGAGCCCGGGGTCCATAGAGCTTAGAGTTACCCGATATTCGTCTTTCAGGATAAGGGAAACCCTTATCAAGATAATTCACCCTGACCGAGATTCGAACTCGGGACCTCTTGAACTTGGGGCAAACATGCTACCAGTACGCTACCGAGGCGGGCTATGATGATGATGATGATTATGATGATGATGATTATGATGATGATGATGATGATGATGATGATGATGATGATGATGATGATGATGATGATGATGATGATGATGATGATGATGATGATGATGATGATGATGATGATGATGATGATGATGATGATGATGATGATGATGATGATGATGATGATGATGATGATGATGATGATGATGATGATGATGATGATGATGATGATGACGGCGATGACGATGACAATGACGATGACGATGACGATGACGACGGCGATGACGGTGATCTATAAAATCTTATTCCACACATATTTTTCTTCATAAGTTTTGTTTTCTGGCAAGTCAAACACACTAGGCCAACACTTTATCAAAGTTTCTCTTCCAACCCGTTTCCAAGCAGGTTGGGTGAGTGCAATGAGTTCACCTACTGTAAAGAGTATACAAGTAATGTACCTACTGAGAATAGCAGTTTATCGTCTGTAGAAAGAAAGTGCCCTCTTAATGTGCTAAATAACGGTTTTATTAATTTACTTTTTACTTTTAATTTAAAAACTTGTCTGGGTTAACGGGATTTCACTGTATATCTTCATAAAACACTAATTTATGACAAATTGTGCGTTCTAGTGGTAATGTGTTTCTTTTTTAAATAAAGAATGACAATAATTATTTACGGTCAAAATTTTTCGCAATAACATTCAACCTTATTGTATTCTGTTAGCTTAATGTGCAACAAACATGCCGTAGTAGTTTTATTGTTGGTACTCCTGGTTCCCGCCTGTGAGATCCAGGCAAGTTCAGACATGTTCAGTATCGCCTACCGCTGCAATGGAGGTAACATGAAGTTAAAGTTGATGTTAGATGAAGATTCGGTGTTTCTTTCAAACGTAATTACTGCTGATGAAACTCGGCTACATCATTTTGATCCTGAGAGCAAAGCTCAGTGTCGAAATCTCCTTCATCACCAACCCCCTCGTAGCGTAGATGGTAGTTCAAGAGGTCCCGAGTTCGAATCTCGGTCAGGCAGTGTTACCTGGATAAGGGGTTTTCCGGGGTTGTCCCTTATCCTTCAAGACGAATGTCGCGTAACTGTAAGCTCCATGGATCCTGGACTCATTTGAGCATCATTTCACCCAAGTCATTCAGCGTCCGATATGAGGGGAGGTATATTACAAAAAACAAAACAAAAAAATCACCACCAAAAAACCCTTCAACGCCAACCCCCAAAACACAAAAGTGGTTGCTTCTGCTGGGAAATTTATGGTCATCTCATTCTTTGATATTCATGGAATGGTTTATCAGCATGTTGTACCTGCACACACATCAGTAACTGGACAATACTACAGAGATGTCCTGAAAACATTGCAGGTGCATATCAGGCGCAAAAGACCACATTGCCGTGAAGCAGGCTGGATGCTGCACCACGATAATGCGCGGCCGCATTTTGCCAATGTAGTTGCTGAATATCTTGCAAAAGTCAACGTGAGATGCATTCCGCACTCTCCCTATAGTCCGGATGTAGCACCATGTGACGTTTCTATTCCCTAACTTGAAGAAACGCCTTCCTGGGAGGCATTTTCCATCATCAGAAGCAGTGGTAAAGGCTGCAGAGGCGATTTTGAAGGATCTCTCAAAAATGGTTTCCAACCTATCTTTGAAGACTGGCAGAAACGCTGGGACAAGTGCATCGCATTCAGGGGAGACTATTTTGAGAATGACCAAAATTATGAGGATGAGTAAAGTTACGTTGTCAAAAAAAAAAAAAAAAAAATGTGATCATTCTTTATTGAACAGCTCTCTCACTTTTGCTTCTCGTTGTCCATGATATAAATGAATGTCAATGTTAGGTACATTTTTGAAAGATATGGTTGTAGCTTCCGATTTCTCTTATCACTCTTGCTTTAGCTAAAATAAAGTTTAGAATAGGCTTCAAAAGCAAGCGGGTGACAAATGAAATTGTGTGATTGCAATTTTTCTTTAGATAAATCCGTTATCTAGAAGAATAGAGATAATCCCAAACGCATCTAAATAACAAAGCCATGGTTTTGCGCATAAACCTGTAAAGAAAATGAACCGACCACCTTTTTTACGTGTGCTTTATTCTTTTATGTGGTAATAACTCGTTGGCTAACTAAATGTTCCCGTCTAGATCGTGTTTATTACCACCTGTTTATGGAGAGCTGGTGTTTATGTGCAAGGCAATTCTTGCATATTCAAACCGTGCTCCTTGATTTATATTTCCCGGCAGCTTCCTTCCCCCTTCTTCCACAGCCGTCTAGAAACGGAAAAGAGGAAGGCCAGCTGCTGAGTCCATTCATCTTACCTAGAAAAACATACGTTCTTAAAATCTGCGGATGAAAACTACATCAAAACCTCATTTTTGAACATGTTTCTTAGATTGATCACCGTTGGCATGAGGTGGCTGAATTGTCTTTGTGTTTTACTGGGTTTCGCATCCTTTAAGAACGGAGCTGTATATTTGATTTTATGGTATGAATGTTCGTGAGCAACTACTTTAACTGATATTAATTTTGTCATGGCGATAGTTTTGTTATTACTCTCCAATAAAACACACACTGTTACTTATTATTGTAACTTTGTGGGTTCGTGAAATGAAAAGTCCAATTACACCACTCAAAAATGTTCTTTATTTCCACCGACTTACAGTTGAACACTTGCCAATTACACAGGATTACGTAATGCACACAATTACGATTCACCAGTTCGTCCGTTGCAGTTTCACTTGCACTCGTACATACAATACTCCGATGCACGTACACAGTCTTCTCGTCGTACACTAGCACTGCACTCTTACACTGCTCGCCAAGAACTCTGACTCACTCCTGTTGCACGACGTGTTGCTTATATAGGGTCAGCTTGCCGATCTGGAAGGTTCTCGATTAGATGAAATATCCCGTAAGTTCGAGAACACAGGTGGAACAGAAAGAGACGGCGCAGTGATTTTTGTTGTCCCAGTCAACCCTCCTTAATGCTATAAGACGTTATTATACGCCTAGAAGGGAAACGGACACCGGGTTCTACGACTTGCAGATATCTGTTGCGGTTAACTCCCCCAGGAGGAAGAAATGAAGTGAAGAAACCATGGGAGGCTGAGAAACACAATTCTAGGCTGGAAGTTTCATCCCCTACCAGTGCGGATGATGAACAGCCCTCTAGCGTCTGTAGGCAGTAACCTTTCCTCTGTATGGCACTACCATACGTCAAAAAACCTGAAAGCATACCTTAAATATGAGAAGGAAAGAGAAAGAAAGGTTGTAGAAGTGGTAAATGAGAAACCATTACAGCATTCACACACACACCAACCTGAGAAAACGGCAGATGGATATAACTATATATAAAAGTATAGCTAAACATTACCAGGAACACATTGTCTGGTATCTTTGTTACTAAACAAGACATTTGAGTGCCTAATTTAATATATGACTTTCTGGACTTCACACCGTATTCGTAGATAATGCAATATTACATATATAGTCATGCAAATATTTATACGTATATATGTATTAATAGTGAGTAAGCTTCTTAAACATATGTACATAAGGAACTTCAGTTCATATGTTGCAGCCACCATTTTTTCGGAAGATAGTAAACTGGAGAGGAAATTAAAGCCTCCATCCTATCAGATTTAAAACTATTAAATTTATGACCCATCACCTAATAAGTTATTTAAGGTGTCAGATGAATTTTTAACAAACTACGGCTGCATGCCTTCTTTAAAAAGTTATTTCTTATGTGCGTCATATGATAGTTTGATTATTAAACAACATCGAGTTATTTTTAAGTTTGATATACATCAAATATAAATGTTCTAAAAATAATCAGCCATATTATTAACATGAAAGATCAACGAAATAAGTTATGAAACATTTCTATCTGTGTGAGAACTTACCTACCTTCAGTATCATCTGACACAGTGGGTCATTTAAACCGAAATTGCTGTTCACAGAAAGAGCTGTTTAGAGATAAGACGAAGAAACAAAATTTTCGTGTATTTTTAGACACTTATCTGGAGCACACTGAAATTATTATATTTAACAGAGGTATAAAAATATAAACCAAACCTTCCCTGAAAATGACAAGGTCACCTCCATACTCCAAAGGTTACAGAAATTGATGTACCCTTCATCGAAGCAGTGCATTGTTGGTAATACGAAAGTAAAGATGTCGTAACATCTAAAAATATTTTGTTTAAAGTGTTAGTAGATACGGAATATATATCAAACGAAACAGAAAGTTTAAATTAATTAGATTGTACAAAAACTAAAAGTTTCACCTTTATATAACAAGTGAAGCACATTGATGTACACGAAATCTGTCCCTTCATCTAGATCACTTTAGTATTTTTCCATTCTTGAAGTTTCAAACTTCAGATGATCAAACATGTCTTCGTCCCTAGGTTTGTGTTATCCATTAACTGGCCTGAAAAATAATTCAGACACAAAAATAATCCACTGAACTATGATGTAATCAATATGAAATGAAGGGCTGGTTCAGGAATCGCCTATTTCAGTTACACTTCAATTAAATACGTAAAATATGAAGCTATTAGCAGTGAAGAAAACAAATATACACAAATAAAGCAATTTTTAATTTAAAACTTCACTTATCTTATAAATTTTCCGGGATCGCGATTTCATGTAAACCTATTAACATCTTCAGCCGGAAACAAAGCTCTCGCCAACGTTGAACGCCAGATGTTGAAATGTTCTTGTTAATACTACCAAAGAAAATAAAACACATTTAAAAACAGATTCGACTGCCGGTATTTCCGAATTCATTGCGCGATATTTGTTTTTCAAAATAAATATATTTTCCCAAACTATTAAACTTATCGGGCCATTTAATTGTTTTAATAGTTTAAGTTCTGGATTTATTTCATGGTTAAATGACCAAAAATGATCTGCTACGGCCGTTTATCAGTTTGTTTATACTTAATGTTACGAAAATGTTCTTTCATTCTGGTTTCAAAATTACATTTTGTCTTTCCAATATAAACTTTATCACAATCGAAACAATTAAACTGGTAAATGCCAGATTTTTTATTATTAGGAATTTTATCATTTATAGATAAATGCAATACAATTTTAACACTATATTTATTTTGAGGAACTAAAGTTATACCAAACTCTTTAAAATTGTTTTTAAGAGGTTTATTAACCCTAGGATATTAAGTAAATTTTTTAAACTTATAATCGTCTTTTATTTTTCTTAGGGTAGAAATATTAACATCTTTTTGATATTTGAATTTTTCAATCTTTTACTTATAGTCTTTATTAAAAGCATTAATTAAAGCAATATTAATAATATGTTTATATTCTTTATTAAATTCATCTTTATTCAGGGTATATTTATTAATCTATAAATCAAATTATTGAAAACAGCAAATTTATGTGAAAAGGGTTAAAACTTTTATATTCTCCGATCCCGGAGAATTTATAAGAACTATCAGCATCTTTTATAAGATAAGTGAAGTTTTAAGTTACAAATTGATATATTCGTATATATTCACTTCAATTGTTGCACAAGGAAGTACTAAACAAGTGAAACATAGTTCTGTCTTCTAGAGGAGATGGTGTATTATTTGCATATTTCGTTAACTGGAAAAATATTTTGATGTTTACATTATAGACTCTATCATTGAAACGAAGGTCAAAGATTTTGACACCATCGAACGCCAGTAAAACAGATATTAAGGTTTCCTTTAATGAAAATAAAATTTTTAATGAAAAAAGCTATTCTTAACTTTCGTTTGATTTATTTTTTGCTATTTTATTTTACTTTGCGCCAACACTGAATGATGCATTACTTTAATGGTACTCTAATGCGAATATGGAACCTATAATTTTACCTTTTGACTGTTTGTAATTATTTGGGGAAATGAAAGTATTCTGTCTGCCCAATGACTGAAATTAAACCTGAAGAGCAGAGCGGATCTGATTTATGAGTATAAAGCAGAGCAGATTTGTTAATACCAACATAAACAGATGAATTGTATGTTAGACTACTGTTAAATTTAGTAAAGCTCCACGAGGACTTATAGTGGTTTCCAAATGTTCCTTTTCTTCGTACAGGGTATCTCAAAACTTGTATTTTGAGTGTCTAATATTTAAATGCAATAAAAGTTCCTGTACTAACTCTAGATGAGCAACAGCTATGAGTGATGTATTTCTTAATTTCCAATTAAA
This sequence comes from Mantis religiosa, assembly GCA_030765055.1. Lineage (NCBI taxonomy): Eukaryota > Metazoa > Arthropoda > Insecta > Mantodea > Mantidae > Mantis > Mantis religiosa. The sequence continues at coordinate 103,827,706 of CM060955.1, forward strand.
TTTCTTTGAAATGTTCTACAAAGGTGAACATCTCAAATGTAATTATTTTTCACTTTCCAGTACAGTGTGCTAAAAAACGTTTGCTTGTTTTGCTGTATCAGTGCAGCTGTTTCAGTTTTCACAGTGGACGTGTAATACTATGCCCGATCGTGTATACAGTACCCTCGCTAACTGGTTTATGCTCGGCTAACAATGTACCCTAATGATAAGATAAACCGATCACGTCTAGACAATGGAATCAATGATAGCCTAGCTAATTACGTTACCGATCAGATAAAACGATCTATAATGAGCCCATATTGCGATCAAGTGATGGCCAGTATTAATCCAGAACCCATATAGTTCACAAATTTCTAGCATATACTTTTTATTTTTCTTACCTATAACCATTTTATCCAAAAATCCTAATTCGAGGTAACACCTGTATTTTCCCTATCCAAAACATAAGCTATTTAAAATGCCTCATAACAGAATAACCAAAAAATGAAGTCAAGTAGAAAAGAAAATCATACTTAAAGAAAATAGTAATAAATATCTCTGATATTTTTATATCAAAACTATATTATTGTTCCTTTTTTAAACAAAAAATTATTGTCAGGGGATCTACAACTTTGATGGTGTTAACGGTCGTTGACCAGTAACTTATGTTGTGTGATTTTTGTGCTTTTTGTACTGCAACTCATGCTTACTGCCACATTAATACCTCGGTATTGTGCGGAACATAAAGAATAGTTTTGGTTAAAGAAATATCTCCTCACTATCTGGGAATTCACCCGGAATCTCTGACCTGTCGTTCAAGGAAATATTTGCCTTAATTGTTTTCCTGGTTTAGTGTGTTTACCAGTTTAAAAATGTGTTATACAACATTCATTTTAATACAGAAGGTTTAAAGGCCTATTCTATAATAATAAATTGCATGAAAATCCGTTAAACATATGGTACTATAAGAACAGTAGGATCTAATTTTTGATAAAGCTTTACAAACATTTTCTATAAAAGGGATGAGAAAGATTTTTGGAAGTTTTCTTGCCAGAAGGTTGGTAAATATGATTTAATCAATTGATACTGACACACTTTTAAAAACGATATCTCGACGTATAGGAGGAAAGAAATGCCCTGTTTTCCCATTCTATACAGTTCCTAGAGAAAGTTGGAAAAACACTAAACTTGGCATCCAAAGTGAACATTTTTCAAGGCTGTAAGACGTAGGATTTTAAAAAAAGTCTATCCATCTGTAGCAATCGGTTACATTTAAGGTAAGTGATTTTTTCTAAAAATGGTTCTAACAAATTTTATCAACATATCATGCATTTTTCAAAAGTATAACCTGAAATTTCTGCGAGTATCATGTGAACTTATCGATATTTTAGTAAACTTTGTATTACTATGAAGTCTTAAGAGTTAGACAAACAAGGCGCGGCTCTCTGCAAAATAATTAGGCGGTGATTCGGAAAATTGGCTAACCTACGAGGACTGTTCAATAAAGAATAATTTTTTACGGTCATAACTTTTAGCACTAAAATTCAAACTTATTACACTCTGTTAGCCTAATGTGAAACAAACACGCCGGAGAAGTTATATTGTTGGTACTCCTGGTTCCCGCCTGTGAGAACCAGGCAATTTCAGACATGTTCAGTATCACCTACCGCTGCAATAGAGGTAACATGCAGTTCAAGTTGATGTTCGGGGACGATTCGGAGATTCTTTCAAACGTAATCACTGCTGATGAAACTTGGTTACATCATTTTGATCCTGAGAGCAAATAGTAAAGCTCAGTGTGGAAAGCTCCTTCAACACCAACCCCAAAAAAAGCAAAAGTGGTTGCTTCTGCTGGGAAAGTTATAGTCATCTCATTCTTTGATATTTATGACACGGTTTATCAGCATGTTGTACCTGCACACACATCAGTAACTGGACAATACTACAGAGATGTTGTGAAAAATTTGCAAGTCCACATCAGCCGCAAAAGACTACATTTCCGTGAAGCAGGCTGGATGGTGCAACACGATAATGCTTGGCTGCATATTGCCCATGTTGTTGTTGAATATCTTGCAAAATTCAACGTGAAGTGCATCTCTCACCCTCCCTATAGTCCGGATTTAGCCCCATGTGACTTTTATATTCCCTAACTTTAAGAAACGCTCTCGTGGGAGACATTATCCATCATCAAAAGCAGTATTTTAGGCTGCGGAGGCGAGTTTGAAGGATCTCTCAAAAATGGTTTCCAGCAAGTCTTTGAAGACCCACAGAAACGCTGGAACAAGTGAATTGCATTCAGGGGAGACAAGTTTGAGAAGGACCATAAAAATTATGAGGCTGAGTAAAGGTAGGTTGTCAAAAAAATATGATCATTCTTTATTGAGCAGCCCTAGTAAATTCGCAAAATGGGCATCGCAAAAACGGACTTTATACTGCAATAGTGGTTTTGAACTTCTTTGGGGTTTCCCTCTGTTGATGAATCCAAAAGTTCTTTAAAATTACCTTTATTTAAAGAGTCCTCGCCTTCATTATGTCCACAAAATGTCATTTCATATCTACTTCCCTAATGGGATATTACAAGAAAAGTCTGTTAAGCTTAACGTTTTCATTGTATTTTACAATATATAGACGTGAGCTTTCCCGAAGAGTGCCTGCAATTTTATTAGTGTTTTTTCTCAGCTCCTTCAATCCCACACAGTTACGTTCGTCATACCAACGAGTCTTAAATTTCCTGGAGTGCCGCAAAGCTTTTCTAAATATTGCACTGGAGTTGGCCTACCGACATGGACCACGTCGCGTTTGTCATCATTTTTACATAAAGAATAGGATATTTGGAGCATGGAGCACACCAAGTCATGTATTTGATTCATTGTAAATCCCTTAAATATGAAAAATTAAATACTTCATATAGGTATCAGACAATAATCTTGATCACTTAAAAACTTAAGTTTTTACACAGGAGGCAAACTGATAATAAACGGTAGCACATGACACGCGGGGTTCGCTTCAAGCGAGTTACCACTTTTACCAACAAATTTCTTTACAAATAAAAGAAAAAGTAGGAAGAAGCTCCTGTATTGTTTTGGCAAAACGAGTTGATGCGGAATATACCGCTTCTATGAATCGAATCCGTAGCCGTGGTAACCAGCAATGCATTCTACATTGTTACGGTCACCTTGGCCTTTTAATAACGAATCACTAGTCGGGAAGTAAGCTAGCTGCATTATCGACACGCGAGCGCCAAGAGAGAGGTTCCATTACAAAACATAACTTGGAGAACTTTTGTAAAGGAAAATTAAATGCTAGAACATAAAATATTACCATGTAAGTTATTCAAAAATAAGTAGGTACCCGGCAATTTAAACGCATCAAGGAAGAACCACCCCTGAGACTAACATATTTAACTAAAATGTAGATACAAATAACCTCCTAATAGTGTGTAATATTTTTGACAGCTTTTGAAGATGTCTTACAGTTTCTTGCTGGAACGTTTACGGTTATTATTTCCCCACCCCTCCACAACCCGCCTCCTGTTTGCTGTCCTCACATCTCAAGAATTTAATACCAATTTTATTTGAATCCTAAGATAACAAACAATTTTAAATCATTCCTAAGCCAAGGTAATGCCAGTAATATAACATATATAAAGGAACCATTTGCTACATTAGAAGTATAACACAATAACCCCTTTAGGCTTAACCCTTTAATAAAGAACTACTGTGGTGACCACGTTTCACACAGTAACTGATGTTTATATCGAAGTTGTTCATTGTTAGAGAAATAAAAATATGATTGCAGCAGATCTTTTTTAATCACTTCGGCTTAGATTTCTCCAATGCTATTGGTTTTCCGACATGAACAATTAGTGCGTAGTATCAAATTTTAGATACGCTGGTTTCGAGGCACAAATAATGACGTTAAAATGGTAAGAAAAGGACAAAACTGCAGGATAAATATGGATATTCATCTGACTACGTTGCTATCCCTTTCTTTCTTCCCACCATTTATTTTTACTGCTCCTTCGTCCTTTTTATATTCGGCCGAAGTTCAACTGGAATATAACAATTTCAATTCTTCTAGTACACCATATATTTCAGTATTTTAATAATTAAATATTAATGATTTTAATACTGAAGTTTATAAACACGTAACATACAACTTTGATACAGTAATTTGCAAGAAAATTTCGTTCTATTTTATATTAACTATCTCATTTGCGTGTCGTAAAATATGGAAGTAAATAGGATATTATTTGACAGATATATTTTGGACAGATTATGATTATAGGAAGGTTATATTTCGTTTTTGAAAACGTTATTTTCCATAGACAAAGGAACTAATATTCGCCTAGTCTATTTTAAAGAGGATGGAATTATATTTGTTAAATACGTATATAGTAAACAAGTGGAATGCTATTGTTTAATGTATTGAAGATTTGCAATGAATTCATTGGTTAAGGCATATTATGAGCATTATTATTACTACTATTACTATTGTTGTTGCATAATTATATTTGTATCACTCTGACAATAAGAAATTGTCAAAAATGTACCAATATGTCATCCTTGTGGTTATTATTAGCTTATTAGCTAAACAGCACTCAGTCAATAAAAACATAGAATACGACTGTGGGAAACCCTTCACATGCATTGCCAATAAGCTGTCTGGAGTCATGCAATAAAGAATAGAAAGGGCAAAGATATCCATTTCTTTACAACTCTAAGCTCTCCCATTCCTATACCCAAGGGTGCTCTCAAAACCAACCTCAGAGTTTTATAAGAAAAACTACCCAATACCTAACCCTAAGAAGGACTGTGCTCAAGAGGAGATTTCTGTGGTACAGAAACGTACTCAGAATACCTACTGATTTTCTGGTTTGTTATAGTGTCTTCTTTGTTTAATGTTGGAAAAAACATATCTTATCTGTGTTTCATATACATCCTGGGTGAACGAATCTCTTATTGGTTGTACTAAGTCAAGTCCGACACACGAATTGGCCTATTCAGACCTAAGTAAGGGATGAAGCGTAGGGAGTACAGAACTTTTTTACCATTAATGACCGGAAGACATGTTTCGAAACAACCATCCATTCCATCCCTGTTTGAGTCATCTTGTAAATACCTATTGGTTTGAGATCAGAGGTCTGGAACCCAAGCATTAACGGAGTTTTCTATATTCACTATGATAAAGTGTGTCCTACGTGTGGAATATTTTAAAATAATTGTATAACCCTAGAAGCAATTTTAGGATTTTTCCCAAAATGAATTACAATTCAATTTATAGCTCAAAAATTAATGATTTTTACTTCATTTATTTTAATTTTTCACAGTGTATTTCTTAATGATATCCGGAATATCAGGTTTTCAAAATTTAAATAACAATTTTGGAAAAATAAAATGAGGCTCTGTTGTGACAGTCTTCCCTACATATTTGGTACTACATCTTAATAGTTTTGCCAATTGTTAATATTTTCAAACATTATTTCAGTATATGTGAAAGGTATGCGAAAGCTGCTCATGAAGGTTTCAGCTCAAAATATTGTGTAAAAATGTTTATGTGAAAAAAAAAACTTACAGGAAATGAGCTCCTCAGTTGAAATATAATTAGCGACCAAGATGACCAAATATTGAATAAATACTTACATATTTTAATAACTATCATGCTCCTTTGGTATATATCGAGATATTACAATGGCATTATGAAGAGGAAAATGTTATACTTGAATGTTGTAAAGTAATGACATTTTTAAAACCCAAAAGACACCCAGAACAATATAAGTTGTGGACTAGTGAGTAAAGGAAATGCGTGTGAAAACATTAGACATTGGCACAGCAGGTGAGTTTCCCGCCTCGGTAGCATGTCTGCCTCACGTTCAAGAGGTTCCGAGTTCGAATCTCTGTCAGGGTGAGCTACCTGGATAAATTAACCCGTTTTCTCCATTTTCGTGGTTTGACAGCTATTGAAATCCATCGACAGTTGAGTGAGGCATGTGGTGATGGTACCATGGATGTGTCTAATGTACGTTTCTGGGTGCGAGAGTTCAATGAAGGCAGAACATCGTGTGACAGCAAACTAAGACAGTCACGGCCTCGCAACAGTCTGTCTGACGACATGATCCAGCAAGTGGAGAACGTTGTTTTGGAGGGTCGTCGATTGACCAAGATTGGCATGACCGAGGGATCTGTGCACATAATCCTGCATGAAGATTTGAAAATACGAAAAGTGTTCTGGCTTTATTGAACTGTCGCACCCAGAAACGCACATTAGACACAGCCATTGCCATCATCACATGCCTCACTCAACTGGCGATGAATTTCAATAGGTTTCACACAATATAAATGGATAAAACGAATGACTACATGCTGTGTAAGGTTTTTACCGGGGTTTTCTCATATTCTGAAAGACGAATGCCTATGGACCCTGAACTCATTTGAGTATAATTTCACCCATTTAATTCATTTTCTGATATGACAACATTAGAAGACGCAAAATAACAAAAAAGTAAAAAATCGACTATCTGTGTCTTGAGCACGGAAGGAGTAGTTGAGTATTCCTTTGTGCGTAATGTATCCATGCTCGTCTGCACCTAGGATTAAAACAGTAACATAATTAAACAGTAATTATCTATTTTAGTGGTTGTGGTGGTAGTTATGTAGTATGATATGATATATTTATTGTGCATATTCCAAAATTTTACAATTTACAAATTTCGGCTTTTTGTTGTGTCCTTGTTGCTACCTCGGCTTGCATGACACCCTGGTCTTTTGCTCTGCCAGGTAGCTCTTAACCTCCATACCTCCTTGATTACTTAATTAGCTCCTTTCTTCCCTCTCCTCTTCCTTTCTGACACTTTTTACATTTCTGGCCGATTTTGCTTTTACTTCCTGAAAGAACTCACCACTACTTCTTACCTTCTTTTCCTCCCTGCCCGTTAACATGTTTATAGCTACTAACCTCTTCTCTACTTTATCCCATTTTTATTCCTAAACCTTTCTTCTCCATATTGCAACCTCCTCGCATTCTGTTCAATAGTGTTCTCTGCTTTCTTTCCCCCCCACACATTTCACAAATTCCCTTTTCCCTACCTCTTATCCCTCTTAGAAATATTATTCCTGTTCTCACCCATGCTAACGCTTCTCTCTCTTGCCTATTGCAGTAATCTACATATGTTTCTCGTCCCCAATTTCTTTTTATTTGCTTGTAAAATTGTAATGATTTAACACTTTCTAGACTTCCCCATATTTCCTGTCTTTCTATATCTCCTATTTTGCATTTTACTAATTTACCCACATCGCATATAACTTAGGTAGCTTTGTTACGCAAACTCTTTAAGAATTAATAGTCAGAGATAAAGGAGAAGAGTGAATTTTCCGCTAAAATGGCACTTATAAACCAATAATGTTAATACCATTACTACCTCTTCCTCAACGGATTACCCTCTTCTCTTAGAACTTACACCCTCAAGGATTAAAAACGAATTACTTGGGCCAGTAGCTTGTCGAATAACATGCAAACTTTGGGTGATAACTTATCCTTGATAGATATGACTGGTATGGTGGTAAATTTAATAAGATAGTGTTGAAAGGGATAATATGAAAATTTGCGGCTTAAATTATCCTACCCAGTACTTACCTAGAAGTGAGGCAAGCCACCAAAATCATTCGGTCAGATTGATTGGCCAAAGGAGTTTCAACCAGGGACTTCAGGAATGCGAAATCTTACACGTTACCGTGACCCATCTAGCCGGGGGTTAGTATAATTGCAATAAAAAAGAGTGATTATTTCAGAAGTATCCTTAGATGACTTTTGAAATTTAAAATAGCTGTGCATTGTAGTTTCCAACAAAGGGTAAAAAGTCTTTAAAATTCATTTAGACATTCGTAGGTTTGCACGGAAACAATGCCAGGATCCGCCCTTGACTTATATCTTGCTTTTTCAGGGGTAGTGATTTTATTTCAGAAAGCAAAAAGGTAACATGGAAGAAGGATTTATACAAAAACTGCTGTTGTTCGTTGCAGCACTACAATGAATATTCCAGAAGTTTTAGCTAAGGGCCTTGCGTCTTATCCCGCACACATTACTGATGAGAATGCTGGAAGAAATGCGCTTCCCATTCGTCTTTTGTTAATCCAGGGAAACATTTAAGAATAATTAGCAAGTTCTTGAAGACGAGCATATACTCTGAGTTGCCTTTCCCCAACTCCTTTCTTTCTACTTGGTAAAGATAAATTAGGTACTGAAAGCTGTGGAGTATCTTCAAGCATTATTCAACGTTGTGAACAAAACGAACCCTTGGTTTAAGAGCATAAGGAGGTGTTGTGAAGAACCATCCTTATTACAGCTATTTATTTCTATGCGAAATACACCTCAGAAATTTTAAAGATTCTGTAGAATACTGAGTCAAGGTAAAAATAGTTTAATTTATATTCATGAGAAAAGAGTGTTATTTCATACAACAACTGCGCTAAAAATAGCGAAATAATGTCTGCCTGCTACGAAAGTGAAGTTATACGCTGACAGTTTTGCAAGAGATTATTGCGAGGTTCCAAAGTTAATTTCAAGTTTTAAAATTTAAAATGTTTTACTCTTATAACACGAAATACTACCAGATTAATAGTTTGGTTTTATTTTTGCTATCAGAATACACATCGATTGTAGTTTTGATACAGTGCAATCCATAAAATCCTGAACCACTTCTACATGTCATAAATTTTGAACCAATAATAGGACGCTCGTGCAACTTTGGGATAATATAATTCACAATCGGGAGATTACACTATAATATTTACATCTCAGAGAATATGTTAGAAGTGTCCCTCACCAGCATCTATACATGTTTGCACTCGTCTCACAATATTCTCTGAAGTAGAGAGTGTCCTCGTCAATGTTACTTATTTCGGTTCCAATGAATTCCTTGAGAAAATTTTCTGTGGCCTATTCTTCTATACTCTATTTTTAGATACTCCCACAAGAAAATATCCGATGAGGTTAGGTCAGGGAATCTGGGGGGCCACAGACCTTTTGAGATTATTCTATTATCAAAGAAACTGCTCACAAGTTCCATGGTCTCATTAGATGTATGACACGTTGCTCCATCTTGCTGGAAATAACCTTCTCTCAATTCTATATCATCCAGCTGCTCCACAAATGTCTTAAAAATATCCATACTGTATGCCCACGACAAGAAGGCTACAGGGGTTTATGAAGGGCAGAGCAGCTTGAACAGTTTATGTGCTCCAGTAACGGATCTGTTTAAAATGAGAGTGCATATGAGTCACCCATGCTGCCAACGTTTATTGCAGTAAATGTAGCGATAGGTGAATTATGTGATAACACTTGTGTATTTTAAACTAACCTGCCATCCTTTTCATACTCGGAAGGGGAGCATATACACCGTGCGGGCAGCAAAAGTGATTACGATACACATTTCTCTAGCTTGCCTCTTGTCTTGGGCAAACAGTATAAACTTCAGTGTCTACAATCGTATCAAAAAATGGGACCAACGATCCTGAAAGCTGACAGCAATTGTCAGTGTTGTGAATTCTCCCAGAGCCACTGAGATCATTGAAACCAATTTCTACATTATACGAGCTTTCAGAGGAAAACTATAGCCTATCGACATGGTTCAGGTTTATATGGATCACACTATATTTTTAATATGTTATAAATCAGAATTGATATCTATGAGATCTGTTTAATAAAGAATGATCAGATTCTTTTTTTATAAGGTACCTTCACTGGTCCTCATTATTTTGATGGCCCTTCTCAATATAGTCTGCCCTGAATGCGATGCACTTTTCCCAGCATTTCTGCCAGTCTTCGAAGACATGCTGGAAATCATTTTTGAGAGAAACTTCAAAATCGCCTCCGCAGCCTTCATCACTGCTTCTGATGATGGATAATGCCTCCCGCGAAGGCGTTTCTTCGAGTTAGGGAATAGAGAAAAGTCTCATGGAGCTAAATCCATACCATAGGGAGGGTGAGGGATGCACTTCTCGTTGATTTTTGCAAGATATTCATTAATAACATTGGCAATATGCGACCGCGCATTATCGTGGTGCAGCATCCAGCCTGCTTCACGGAAATGTGGTCTTTTGTGCCTGATATGGCCTTGCAATGTTTTCAGGACATCCCTGTAGTATTGTCCAGTTACTGATGTGTGTGCAGGTAAAACATGCTGATAAATCATTCCATGAATATGAAAGAATGAGATGACTAACTTTCCCAGCAAAAGCAAACACTGTTGCTTTTTGGGGGTTTTGTGATGAAGAAGATTTCCACACTGAGTTTTGCTGTTTGCTCTCAGAATCAAAATGATGAAGCCAAGTTTCATCAGCAGTGATTACGTCTGAAAGAAACTCCTGATCTTCCTCTAACATCAACTTCAACTGCATGTTACCCCCATTGCAACGGTAGGCGATACTGAACATTTGTGAATTTGCCTGGTTCTCACAGGTGGGAACCAAGTTTACCAACAATGAAACTACTCCGGTGTGTTTGTTTCACATTAAGCTAACAGAATATAATAAGATTGAATAGTTATGATCATTCTTTATTGAACAGTCTTCGTATACAGAAATTGTTTCAAGAAGAATAAATAGCAAGTGAAATGTGTTGCCTTCTCTTCTGGTTTACGAATTACGGAAATATGGAAATGCTTTTCAGAATAAACAGGACTTTACAAGTTGTTTTAATATCTATATGTAATTTACTACGAAAATATCGTATCTATCTATAGTTCTAATGAAAATTGTTAGTCATTTTTGGCAACATAAAAAATAATGAAAAGTAATATAATTTACTAATTTCTCAGCATTTCCAAAATGTGTGTTTTAGGTAAAATGTCAGAATTGCAATACAATAGTTCCTCCATTTAGTATAGAGAAAATAGTTATTCAGTTAATTTCAAACAACTTTGTGACGTTGGTTAAGTTTTCCAAACTGTCACATCACTAATAATTCCGTTCTAAAACACCAAAATACTGACTCACTTCGCGAGCATTATTCTTTATAAGGCGATGAGAACATTCCATAACTTTCTAGAATTTGAAACATCTAAAAGATCCCAGTTCTCTATTGATAACGTTTATTGTATTTATGCTACGTGAGCGTGTGCCTTAATCTGCTTTGCCATAACAGCCGCTACACTGTATTGAAGTTTCAATATCAACAAGTTATATTTATGCAGTGTACTTAAATACTAGGGAGTGTAAATATAGTATATTTTCAGCACGTGATTTATACTTTTAAATGATTTAATTATACAGTAGTAAAATGTTTTAATGTCTCATTTCTAGGTTATGTCAGACAAAATTAGCATTGTAGTCGCGTAGGGAGGTTTCTAATCATATATTGTGATGCCTTGTATGGCCTAACCGTTGGGGAGACTTGTCGCTAAGCAACAGAGCACAAAAACGATTCGCATGGCACACAGTTATCACCCTAGTTAGTTTAAGGTTCACGTAGCACACAATATGAAGCAGTCCAGTGAACAGAGATCAGATGTAAGTTCAGCACGAAACGCTTCTGCCTGGAAAATTATTGCAAAGGAACCGAGCAGTAACGGCCTAACTCCATGCCACCGCTTTATGATCTTATAGGCACGTAAACTTGTGAAGGGGGCAGGGGAAGAATCAGATGGCAGAAATAATATAACCTCACAGTGATAGTATTAGTGTAAACAAAAACACAGAAAGGTAATTGGGAAAATTCTAATAGTCATAAATGAGGAGCTTGCTTTAAGACTTATACAAATCAGCAATAGTTATTATTGTTCTACTTCCATAATTTAAATGAATTCTAACTTCAAAGCATTTGAGCAATAAGAAAGCTTTGTTCTCTATGTAAAAATAGGGTAGAGTGGGGTTAATTCCGCTCATTTCAAATTAATGGTGTTATAAAACAAATAAAAAGCAATTTTTATGTTAAACATATAACAGAACAGTCTTTATTAATCTCTTAAAGCGTACAGATGTTCTAAACAGACTTATTTTACGTGCTATGGTTGTGATCAAATAAAAAAGCGAATTTTACACAGAAAGGAAATCTCAGAGTTGAACGGGGCTATTCCGCCCGGTTCTGGGGCTATTACCGCTCACAGTACTTTTGCATTTTAATTAAATGCATTTGCCACAAAAGAAGTTTTTCTTACCAAGGGCACCAACGCACACTTCCTGAAACCCATACTCCACATTTCTGGCATTTGATCCAGTCTCATTTGGTTGCTGATTTCGGAAAATAAAACGTTAACCCACAAAATACACATGGTGCCTCTTTCTCATCACTGTATTCTATTTGGACTGGAACCAAGTCATCACTTGACTCACTATTCCCACAATTTCGTTTTACAATAGGTCTACGCTTTTCTTTATTTTGGCTCCGGTGTACATCCAAAGCCTCTTGCTGACAAGTATTTTAACCTGGAAACTTAATCTTTTTCCTCCTCCAAAACTGAACACTGTAGGATGACCAACTGATTTGTACACTCCTCCTCCTAATGCCTCTTGACGTTCACGATCCCTGAGTGTAGAGTAAGGCACTCTGAAAAGGCCCGCTGCTCCTCTCATACATCGCCGTTTAATATGCTCGTAACAGCACGAGCAATGCCGTCCTCGTACAGTTTCGTTCCAGCTTCCCTTGTTTATATGTGTGTGCCATCTGAAACGATCAAATACAATTCAGTAAGAGTTGAATAAGAAATAATTAGGTTAAAAGTGTACAAAAACCTATATTATAACTGGGCGAGAATAACCCCTCTTTGCTTGGGCGGAATAGTCCCAAATGTTGAACTTTTAAAATTGCGCACCATGTGAGAGCTATGATAAATGAAACGTGCCCCTGATGTGCATACACGTAACCCAAACTGTAACATACACTGACACTGATTTTTAATCAAATAGCTGTCTATCTAAGTTACAAACGGTATTCATTATTCCAGGCAAAAAAGCAACATAAGTTACTTGTAATTTTCTTCTGTTAATACTATTAAAACAGCAGCTTAAAACCTCAAGTAAGTTCATAGAAACGTCGCCCAAACACCAAGCTTGACAATGAACTGGCAGGTAAGTCATCGCTGCCTATGATTGTTGGGCAGTAAACCAATTTGCTTATTTCAGGCGGAATAGCCCCGTGAGCGGAATAGCCCCGTCCTACCTATAGTCTTTTGCATTCATATGGCTTTCTGAATAACTATTTCAAAAATTATTTGTACAAACTATTATTGAAAAGGTTAATTCTTACACCTTTTTCTTTGTACTCGAGATATACTTTCATTGCTCTCCTTACACATTTATCTATAGATATCAGGGTACAATAGACTAAAGCACTAATTACATCTAAATAAACATTTGAAATTCAAAATCAAAATACGCGACATGGGAAAGGATTTATCTGAGATAATCCTGTGCTTCAGCCAGATCTACACTTTTCAGGGGGTAAGAAATGTTTCCAATTGTTGCGGTTTACCAGCTATTCAAAAGTGATTCAGAATTAGATTATTTCAAAGGCTATTCTTAGGAATTGAAAAATACACACTTTATTACTGTTGCAAATATCTAAAACCTGTATAATTTCAATCAAAATATTTAAGAATATTTTTGATAAAATAATAATTCATGAATTAAACCCTCCATTCAATGACATTGTGTAGGTAGATTTTCTTGAAAATGAACTTATAATAATTATTCTTGGAAACTTCTAAACCTAAATGCCAACTTTCGTATTTAAAATGATTTGGGTAAATGTCATTCACAGAAACAAGGCCAGACAAATGCACCCATTGACCTTTTTCTAAAAGTCTAACGTGATGCATTATATGACTTTCTCTGCACTGTACAAACTACCCTCACAAACGCTTATTCCTCCATATTACTCTTCATAAGTTAGATAACTACTTCAGAAATTACTTTACTATTTATATTCTTGTGTATATAATACGAATATGGGAATATAATATACTATAAACTGCAATCAAATGTCTTAAAAGCTGGTTTTTGATGGCTAAAATATAATAAAAGGTAGTAACGTATTCTTAGTTGAGAAATGTAACAGTATTGGTAAATTAGATAAAAAATAACGAGGTATACCTTAAAATAGCTTCCGAGAAAGGGTTTATTAGATAATGATGCACCTTTTTGTAATAAGGTTTACCTCTTAGGCTTAAAAATTATGAGCCCACCTCGGTAGCGTGGGGGTAGCGTGTCTGCCTCACGTTCAAGAGGTCCCGAGTTGGAATCTCGGTCAGGGCGAGTTACCTGGATAAGGCTTTTCCGGGGTTTTCCCTTATCCTGAAAGACGAATGTCGGGTAACTATAAGCTCTATGGACCCTGGGCTCATTTTAGCATCATTTCTACCATTCCATTCATCATCCGATATGACTTAACGTTGGAGGACGAAAATTACACACATCCTTGAAAGTTATGAAAAAAACACTCAGCATGAATAGAATTTCTGAGAATATACACCAAAAATTCAAAATATACCAGGTGGCTCAACTACCCCGTCTTTCCCTTCATGCTTTTGAACACTTCAGATTGAAACGGGGCAGCTCCAGTTAAAGGAACGGCAGTGCGTGAGCGGACTGGGTTCTGCTGTTCCCGGCATTGAAGTAGTTCGCTCACACCATTTCTGTGCGTTTAACTGGAACTTCCCCGTTACGTTCAGCAATTGTTTTAACGCACAAAGGGGTATCTGCTTACATGAAAGACGGGGCAGTTGGCTCACCTGTTTTTTTGTAATTTACGTCCTCCAAATTTAGTCATATCGGACGAGATCACCTGGTATGTGCATTTCATTTGGTAGGAAAATATTTTCAACGTATGGTATGTTAATCAAAATCAAAGTCATGTTTGTGAAAATTATGATATTAGAAGAAAATTTACCATGAAAAGGGTGGCTTAAGGAGAGTGTACTTGAAAATCTTCGTGCCACATGCTTGAACGATTTTGAACTTAAACACGACATTTTTAATTTAACCTTCTTGTTCTTGAGTTATTCTGTTAACACCTACACACATACACACCTAAATCTTAAATCTTCCTTTTGGGGTTCACAGAGTCTAAAAATGTGCATTTATGATGAAACCTTGGTATCATTTTTTTTGGGTAGAATGCAATTTTACTGTTTGTATCGTGCAGAACTAAATGTTTTCTTTTTCAGGGGTTTCAAAACATGTATTTGTTATGAAATATCAACATCAATCTCTGTGTACAACACAATACTTTCTTTTATGTTATTGGTAAATGGTAGATAAAGTAACATGTGATTATTTTGTAACCA
Organism: Mantis religiosa; assembly: GCA_030765055.1. NCBI lineage: Eukaryota > Metazoa > Arthropoda > Insecta > Mantodea > Mantidae > Mantis > Mantis religiosa. The sequence continues at coordinate 103,842,962 of CM060955.1, forward strand.
GTGTTTCCTTTTATTTACAAACCTATTCCTGTAGTATGCTACGCGTTGTTTTGTTTCCCAGAGCGCAGCTTGTTCGCTAAAAGGGTAGTGAAACGTATTTAAATTAATGACGAACTATCTGGAAGAGCCGTTTGTACCTCTGTAAAGTTGCACGGTACAGCTAGAAATCTTACGGTGCTGTGAATCTGCCCCCTGGATATCCTTCCTAGGGCAACTTGTATAATTGGACTTGATGACGCAAGCAAACGGTGGTGACGCTGTTTGTCACAGAGACAGACTGATATCCTCAAACTGCTACTTTGACACGTCCACCACTGTGATTACGTGAAATCCATCTGTCGCAATAGCTTAGAGAACCGGCGACAAAAAACAGACAGCTAGAATTTACAACCTCGCACATTCCTCTGTTAATTTATATGTATACAACCAAAACCTGGATTCTCGCTTCTTTTATTAGCATTTCATGGCGGTTTTATATACTACTTCTATTATTATTTTATTACTGTATTACCAACTTACTGTAAACAGAGGTAGTCATATATTTCGTTGCTGCCCCCACCCCCTAAATAAAGACATCGAAAGTAGCCAGATATTTTCCAGACTTTTACGGATACGTTTCCTTCAACAGTGTATTGCTAAACGTTAGCTTTTAAATACCAAACTATTAGTAGGATGGCCAATAAACTCAGGATAAGGGAAATCACCAAAAAAGCCTCATTCAGATTCGAACTCGGGACTTTTTCAGTGTAAGGTGGACTTGCTAACCGTATGCTGCAGAGTCGGGGAGATGAGCGTTAAGCACCATTAAAAGAAGAAAAAATGAAACAAAGTTGCATAACAAACAAAAACACTTGAACTATATTTTTGCATCACCAGTCATTCATTCAGAATTGAGAATAATTCACATTTTACTCACAAAAAGTAGAGATAAAAGGTATTCACTTTGGAATACAAGCTTTTGAAATGTATAGTAATGGAAAGATTAAAGACATCTTTAAAAATCTAACACCAAAGAACAATGTAAAAGTGGGGCAGGTTGTGGTGTGGATTATTTTCTTGAAAGCATCTCGTATTTTGCATATGCTGAAATTAAATGTCATGTTGGATATGAAAACGACATTTCGTTTTGGAGGTTTACTTTACATGCCACACAGGCACTTTTTTTTCTAAAAATGTTTATTTGTGGGGATCCGAGAGGCGTTTGACATACACTTACTGTTGAATTTGATGTAGAATTTTTGAAGTGGAATTCAATATTTCGGCTACCTGTTATATGCATGTAGCAGCTAAACATAAATGAATGAATGAATTAATGAGTTAATGAATGAAGAAATGAGGGAATGAAGGAATGAAGGCATGAAGGGATGAAGGAATGAAGGAATAAAGGGATGAAGGAATGAAGGAATGAAGGCATGAAGGGATGAAGGAATGAAGGGATGAACGGATGAAGGAATGAAGGAATGAAGGCATGGAGGAATGAAGGAATGAAGAAATGAAGGAATGAAGGAATGAAGGAATGAAGTAATGAAGGAATGAAGCAACGAATGAACAAACGAATGAATGAATCAATGAATCAATCAATGAATGCATCAATCAGTCAATATCTATATATATAATGGCTTCTTTAACCCTCGCATGGTATCAGCTCTGGAAAATCATATATGTCTGGGGTCTTTTTAACCCCAAAGTGATTGCAGCAACTATGTGGCGATAAAGTGTAAAATATTTCCACATAAATAATGTCTTTATTTTGAGAACAAAGCACATCTTTTAAATTAAAACTCCATTGTTGTAAGCTATATAAGTTATCTACTTTCCAAGTTTGAAATATGAAAACTTAATATGTTTTAGTTCCAGAAAATATATATTATACTATTTTAACACAAAATGTTCATTTACCTCACATTATATAAAATAATACTGTAATTCTTATTATTATGTGCATTATCATTTTATAAAAAATCCTATTATAAATAAACGTCTACTCATTTTTTTTAGCTATATTCTTATTTAAACGACGTTCTTTACAACTTATATTTCTGTTTTTTTAGCTATATTCTATTTATACCTTCTTCTTTACAACTTTTATTTCTGTTTTTAGCTATATTCTTATTTAAACGTCGTTCTTTACAACTTTTATTTCTGTTTTTTGCTATATTCTTACTTTCTCCACTTGAAATGACGAACACTCATTGCACACTCACTTATTCTTGCATACTCTTAGCAGATAAACTTGTGATACTCATAACATTGTTTCTTCTCTTTCTTGTCCTTTGAACTTGGGCAGGAGTCACATCTTTTTCATTTCAGATTTGGAACATCTGCATCCTGATCCTTGTTGGTTGTATTTAGAAGATCCTTGAAATCAGCTTGAGTTAGTGTTGAATAAGAACTTTGTGTTCTGCCCTGGGGGGAATGAATTAATCTCTCAATTTGTGGTCGGACTAGCTCTTTTCCCAGAATTTTTAACTATCATATGATGTAAAAATTTACAGCGCAGGGCGTAAGCATTGAGGTCAAATATATCAAGAAGTAGAGCAAGTGACCACCTTCTTTTTCCACGTTTCACCAAACAGTGCCTAGCCATCTTATCAAAAGTTTCAACACATGACTTTGTTGAACTGTAGGACATTATCACTTTAGATCTTGTTAATTTTTTCACGTCTTTTTTCACGTCTAACTTCCACAAAACGCAACTGATAACTGTGTTTGATTTTTATAATAATTTGTTACAATAATGCATGTGTATGTTTTGACTGCGAATTTGTAACAACAATTGACATACAAATGACGGTTCAGAGGGTGTATATTTGCCAAGTTTTAATTATTGTAGTACATCTTTAGTATAAAATTGGAAAATCACATAATATATACCTGGGGTATTTTCTGACCCTGTCATAAAAAATTGAAAATTCTCTGCTACCGACCGTCAAATTACAATAAATATTTCCACCATTTATAATAAAAAGTACGCAAGAAGCTTAAGTCTACATTCACGTTAAAAGTGTTTCTACGTAGTTAAAGCAGCCTTGGGTGTCTATAAAGAACTCAGACACCAAGCAAGGGTTAAAGTATAGCGGTCATTGGTTTTTAAATAAGCTTTAGTCAAAAAGGTGATTATTTCATTTACTTTGTTTATTCATACGTATAAAGTAACTCACTAATGTATAGTTTGAAAAATGTAATTATGAGTCTGAAGAGTATTTGTAGATACATTTCAAAATGTACTGAATTGGGTACAGATGGATTATATGGAACCTTTTATAACCAGTTTACAAATACTCGTAACTCTACAGAGTTGTAATTTTGTACCTAATAGTTCGAACATCTGTGGACACAATTCCCCATCTGTTGAAATCGATACAAAATTAAGAGTAATTATTTTAAATTTTCTTCCACAAAGATAGTAATTACATATCAATTACTTTACCGAACGCTTTTGAATTAAAATCTGCAGCCAATTATTTCCAAACCGAAGCCAGTGTTTTGCTTTTTTGGTTAAAACAAATGCTGCACTCAAATATATGACAATTGACTGAAACTCGATGGGACGAAATAAAACGCTCTGCTACTATTTTGTCCTTTTTCATTATAATTGTAATAGAATCATGAGGAAATGTGGTGCAGTCGCTGGTGCAATGCTTAGTATGAGCAAGGAATCCGGAATACCTTGGGATTTTATATCTAATTACACCTTATTGAGCCACTCAACTAGAATATATTTGCACTCCTTCCCTTTCGCCACTCACCTAGACCTTGCCTTTGTTTACAGTCTAATGCGTGTATGTCTGTCTTTTAAATTAAAACTAGTATGAGATTGGCTCACCCAAGAGGAATGATGTACGTTTCTGCTAAGATTAAACAGATTAACAGAAGCATTAGCACTTGTGCTACCATTTGACTATACGCTAATATTTTGCTAGAGGGTTTCGTAATATTATTTTGTTGAATAGGCAAATATGAAATAATTTCTATAGCTATTTCACTCTTAAAGTTTAGTAATCTCCGCTAGAAACATTTTATTGCCAGTGTTATAGCATCACTGTGGAGTCAAAGTGGAAGAATATAATGACCCGCAATATTACAATTGTACACGAAATAAAACCTTTGTTACCTCTTGAATCTGGGTAATACATATTCAAAAGTTACACTCGTTCGTTCTCTTGTTTTGCTACCATAGCAACAATCCAAAAAAGATCAGAGTTCAAAAACACAAAGGGCGCTATAAAAAGGGTGCAGTATATTAAGAAACTATTCAAAATTCAGCATCCATAACTAATGCTTTTTGTGGAGCATGCAGCTTTTAAAAATGCAACACGATTTTTTTCTTTACCTCTCAAAATAACACCCAAGAGACTGTTCATAAAAATATAAGCCTTAGGCTTTGTGAAAAGGAAAAAAAAACAGCTTTTAGAAAGCATCCATCGAATTATGAAAAGCCGGCCTTTCAGTTTTCTTTGTAATGAGAGCCTCGCGAGTGACGCAATTCCCTCTTTGTTCACAACACGAGGGAGAAAGAAATCGGTGCGTTCTCAATTGGTGCATTCTAATTTACAGACGGTGCTTGACGTAATCATGAATAAAGCAACGTCATATATTAAAACGATAAAGTATTATGGAGCTCTTTTCACTTTCTCTAACTGAGCGCAATGACTCATTCATCCTGACTCAAAGCTTTCTCGCGGTTTTCCCTGGGTCTCTAGGTGAACGCTGAAAAGACACATCCACTTAATTTCCTATCCCTGCATTTCATTTTACAACCCATTTACTTTACTTACCTGTGGCTCTTTCAGGTTCGAAATATCGGCGGCAGGTTTGGAATTCATAGCAGGGAATGTTTTTCTTTGTAAATCCATGTCCTCTGGATCGGGGAAGATCTCCGAGTCACAGGATATACTAAGCTAGCAGAGAGGAGGAGAACCAGTTGTACAAACCGCCACCTGGAGGTTCCAAATTCCTGACATCTTAGTTTTTTTTTTTTTTTTTTTTTTTTTTTTTTTTTTTTTTTTTTTTTTTTTTTTTTTTTAAACCTCACCTTCCATTCAGGTGATGCCGTCATTAGTATAGGCACAAAACTTTCATTAGAGGTAAAATGTCCTCACAGAGGGCCACAGCAGGTGGAATGCCGGTTGTATTAGACTGCCGAGAGTATCCAAAATCGACCAGGGCGGTCTTCGGTCTCTGAGCCAGCGTAGTGGGATGTTTCAGGGCCACAGGGGGTAGCATGCCGATTTTAGTCGACTGCCGGCTAATTTCAAACTAGTGGACTCTGCCCTCTGCTCTATCATGGAACCTTGGGGTTGGCCGTCCTCTGTCTCTTCTCGCCTCATCGCTCCTCCCGGGGGTGGAAGGGGCATAGTAAACTCCCCCCCCCATAAATGCTATCCTATCCCCATTTTAAACCTTGTCATACATTCATACCTTAGTAAATAGAGAAGATATTGTTTTCTACAGAAAATTATACATGAGTTCGTTGAGAACACATGTTTTAAAGCACCCTGAACATGCAGTAAGGGTTTTTAGGAATAGATCCGTATGTTCATGAACAGTATAACTTAAAAGCATGAATCCTATATATATATATTATATCAGAATTGACGTTTCAGTTCAGCATCTTCAAAATATGTGAATCGAGGATTTAAAGAACATCCTGCAAGCCAAAACTTCCTGTTACATTAAATAATTGCTTTTTAATTTTCTCAAAAACACATCTTACGATTTAGCTACCACCCCGACCACAAACCTAAGCCGGAGGTGAGGAGAATTTGGACAAAAATCGGGCCTTGCCATCACCGATGCCCTCAAAAACTGGGAAATAATAAATTGGTGTTTTATTTTGTTGCCACTCAAGCTTCGAGAGCCTTCGTTACAAAAATAAACAAAATTCAGAATTCGCAACAAGATCTAAATGTGTTCACCGCAAAGATAATCACATAGCTATAGTAGCGCAGGAGCGATTGGAAAAGCAGAAATTCTCGTCTCCACAGACGCGTCCAGCATCGGAAATCATGTTGGAGCAGAATGGCCGCCATGAAAAACTCGAAATAGATTTTCGATGATGTAAGACTACTAGCCCTAGAGTGTTCAGTCTTCCAGGCTGAACTCTTGGGTATTAGCATGGCAGTGGAGTAGATAAAACTACAGACAACCGTGCTTCAAAATATGCGATACATGTAGATTCGAAGGCAGCATTCCTCATTACAGCTAATAGAATAACCCATCCTCTCACTGTTCAACTCAGGGAAGAAAAATCATCGCTCTCAATAGAGAAAACAGAATCATGCTCCACTGAATCAAGTATCATGCAGGACTACATGAAAATGAAACAATCGACTGCCTCGCCAAGATTGCTGCCAGCTACAGGACTGCACTAGATTAAAAATCCATTCCCTTAACCTAGAGCAAACAGTTATTGGAAGACCACTACACTAAGATTTGGACAGACAGTCCAAATATCTCACAGAGAGTCCTTATTTCTCTGGCCTTACCACATGAATCTATTTCTTACAAATCAGGGTCGTTTATAATCCTACTTCCATAAAATGTACATAAGAACCTACCCATTACGCGGCTACCTTGAAAACCTCCACAGACATCTGATGACAGAATGAGATCGACCAGCTATATTAGGTCCCCCTGCCGGTGACTTTGAAGACTCAATTCAACACAGAGATCGTTGCAGAATTCCTGAAGGCATCCTCCACACAACTGAATAAAAATGTATAAATTGCACAGAAAGTCTAAATATCCAGTTATATACCTAAAGGTGCAACATTCACTGTAAATGTTTTTTAAATAAAAAAGGGAAATCACAGAGCTACCAATTACTTAAAAGGTTTCAAATCTGCTAAGCCTTCTGCGTTCTCCCATTGGGTTGTATCTAAAAGTGAATAAATAGTTGCCCGCCTCGGTAGTGTGGAGGTAGAGTGCCTGCCTCACTTTCAAGAGATCCCGAGTTCGAATCTCCTCAGGTTGAGTTACTTGGATAAGGTTTATTCCGGGGTTTCCATTATCCTGAAAGACGAATGTCGGGTAACTCTAAGCTCTATGGACCCCGGGCTCATTTGAGCATCATTTCGCCCATTCCATTCATCACCCGAAATGACTTAGCGTTGGAGGACATAAAATTAAAAGAAAATTTAAAAAAATAATACGCATTATTACAGACGTTTATGTTAAACAGACTCAACATGAAAATTTACGGCCTGGATTTAAACCACGGATCTCCTGGTTTCCGTCGAGTTTCTCTAACCATGGCCAACTTGCCATCATGACATTAAATTCTCCATTTGACTCTTATATTTCCCCGGTAAACCACTAGGGGCTCTCGCATCCGAGATACTCGTTTGTGGCGACTTACTACTGTAAGTACTTGAGTCTCAGGCTTCATCATTTAACTCTTATTATTTTAGTTATTTGATGTAAATTAATCATTTCTTCACACTAGCCATATAGAGGCTAAGGTTTTTGATTGATAGAGTCAACATGAAAATTTCAATGCCACAACCGGGATTTGAATCAAGGTTCTATTGTTTTCCGTCCAGTCGCTCTGTCCCATTGAGCTACCATGACCAACTTGCCGTCATGGCATTAAATTCTTATTTGACTCGTGTATTTCCCGGTAGAAAACTAGGGGCTCTCGCATTTGAGATACACCGTTTGTGGTGACTTACTATCGTAAGTACTTGAGTCCCAGGCTTCATCATTTAACTCGTATTATTTTAGTTAATTGATGGAAATTAATCATTTCTTCACACTATCCGTATAGACGCCCAATAAAAATCCTGAAATAGCATCTTCCACAACTGAATGCAAAGGTATTTATTGTACAACAAATATAAATATCCCGTGATATACCTATATGTGAAACAACGGTTGTAAATAATTTGTTTAAATAAAAACGAGACATCGGAGTGTTACCAATTATGTAAAAGATTCCAAATATCCTAAGCCTTCTGTGTTCTCCCATTGGGTTGCGTCTATAATTAAATAAATAGTAAGCATTATTAAAGACGTTTATGTCCAGTAATATGCAGTAAACAAAGAACTAACGTAGTAATAATATTTGTTAAAGAAAGCACAGAGAAAGTACTGTGAGTCCAGCACATCTGTTTCATTACCAAAATGCGATACTGAGTGACATTATATACTTCAATTTATTAATCTTTGAAAACATATAGAGAGTGGCTGTTATATTTTGCTAAAGTAAAAGAATCTGTCTCTATGGCAGAGAGCATCTTCAGCATGAAAATCACGTAAAGGGTTGTTATAAAAAAGGCGTTGCCGGCTCAAACCCAAGGATGCTGTGTTCCATGTCACTAAAGTGTAAGCTGGAAAATTCAATAAGCTAGTCACAATGGTGGGCGGTTCCCATTATCCAAACGATACAACACATAACTTTTGATCGGCTGCAACACTTGAACCTTAAGAGGATTGTGTGGCCAATAAATAACGTAAAACTACTTCCTCTGTGCGTGACAGTCCAATTCCCAAGATTTCCTCTATATCTTTATCGCTTGCTGCTTCGTCGTTTAACACGCATCTTCCCCACCGGTCCCTTAAACCCAAAACTCTGATACAGATAGTGGAAAACCAAATGTCGAAGTCCGTGACATTCCCGTTTAACCTGCTTATATTTTTGTACAGTTACACGCAGTAAAAGCCTAACCTGAAATAAACATTGCGGCCCGCGTTCTCAAAGAGGTTGCCCCGGCATCTACTATGCAGTATGTGTGTACATCCTATAGTAGAAAAAGTGGCGTGTTTGGGCACGACAGTATTTGAGGAAACTTTTCGGAAAATGTGGCACAAAATGTGTATACGTTTTTCTATATTTTTCATGATATAACCCCAAACAGTTTGAAAAAAAAAGCGGAGAACCTTTGGAAGAAACTGTGACTGTATGCGTGTTTTGTACATATGTGTGTATGTAGGTATGTACTCCTTAGGCTCTGCATGCGTATCTGAACAGGATGTGTCGAAATGTAAAGCGCTTAAAATACTAAAATTGATGTCTATGTTCATGTTCCAAGGAAAGGAAACAAAAATGTAATCGGAAAAAACGGGTATCTCTTTCCCCAAATTATCCGTTGCTTGGAAATGTTTTACAAAATTTTAATCCTCTCAAAAATAGCTCCAAAGATTCCATCAAAGTTCGAGGGCTGTTCAATAAATAATGATCATAATTTTTTACGGTAATAATTTTTCGCACTAAAACTCAATCTTAATATATTCTGTTAGCTTAACGTGAAACAAACACGCCATGGTAGTTTCACTGTTGGTACTCCTGGTTCCCGCCTGTGAGAACAAGGCAAGTTCAGACATGTTCAATATCGCCTACTGCTGCAATAGAGGTAACATGCAATTAAAGTTGATGTTAGAGGAAGATCCAGAGTTTCTTTCAAACGTAATCACTGCTGATGAACCTTGGCTACATCATTTTGATCCTGAGAGCAAACAGCAAAGCTCAGTGTGGAAATCTCCTTCATCACCAAACCCCCCAAAAAGCAAAAGTGGTTGCTTCTGCTGGGAAAGTTATGGTCATCTCATTCTTTGATATTCATGGAATGGTTTATCAGCATGTTGTACCTGCACACACATCAGTAACTGGACATTACTACAGGGATGTCCTGAAAACATTGGAAGTCCATTTCAGGCGCAAAAGACCACTTTGCCGTGAAGCAGGCTGGATACTGCACCACGATAATGCGCGGCCGCATATTGCCAATGTTGTTGCTGCATATCTTGCAAAAATCAACGTGAAGTGTATCCCTTACCCTCCCTATAGTCCGGATTTAGCCCCATGTGTTTTTTTTTCTATTCCCTAACTTGAAGAAACACCTTCGTGGGAGGCATTATCTATCATCAGAATCAGTGGTGGAGGCTCCGGATGCGATTTTGAAGGATCCTCAAAAAATGGTTTCCAGCATGTCTTTGAAGACTGGCAGATACCCTGGGATAATCATTTGTATCTGTCCGCTCCCTTTCTCTCCATATAGCTCCTCTGGCTCTCCTTGGAGTTCTCTGGTCTTGCTCTCCTACTTTCGGTGGCTTCTGCTCTTCCTTCAGATATCCATAACTGGCGTCTTCTATTTGTCGGTCGTTCATGTTAAATTAATTCATCTCAAGTCTAGTCATTTGTGTCTTCAGATTCTTGTGGTCTTTATATTTCTCTCCGACGATCTCTTAATATATATTTCCTTAACACCTTAGCGATACTACCTGGGATAAATTTTCTAATTGTGCATAATCTTCTGGTTTTCTTAAGTTGTTCCCTAAGCATTTTCCTTGCCTGTCTTCTACTCGTACTAGTTGACTATATGTATTACACCCAAAAATAGCATGTACAGGTGAGTCTAAACAGTTACATTGCTCACATAAATATGGATTCTTCTCTCCTATTTTTATATACATTATATGGATCATATCCTCTAACAAAGTGAAAACACCTTTTTCTTGGGTTTATATGTTACAATTTTAGCCCTACTTTTAGAGGAATGGGCCACTATAATTTAGCTGAGCGTTAATGATAAATTAAAATAAGTATCACTATAAATTGCGTTTATTTAGGTGCATATTTCCTGGGCTATCCTACATGAACGGCTCCTGCAGATACCGCTTAGGAAACTGAAGGAAATTGTATAGCGAAATAACCGGTGAAGTAAACTAGAGCAATACTCTTGGCAAAAGACTCTTCGATTAACAACGGTAGGTATCTTCAGGCAGGGACGTAATGAAATTCCCAAAGAGGATCAGACCTTGCGATCTGATATATCAAGCCAACAAACGGGAGAATTCCGGACCATGGACGTGGGAAAGGCGGGTTCATGCTGATGAAACAGCAGGCGGACCAAGGCTTGATCGACTCCTCAAAGTAAAGACCTTAACATGCGGCACTTTAATTAAATTACCCCCTTTCTACCCCCTCTTCTGCATGAGAAGGCGAGTTCTCAAATAGTTATTGTGAGTTGCGCCCTAAAAACGGACAACTTTCTCGTCCTTTGCAAGTCAAACGCTGCCCGACTCGGAAACTTTCGCCCCGGAATGGAATATGCATGTCATGTTGGTATTTTTTACTCGCCAAGGTTTCCTTACATGAAAGCGAACTACCGAAACAAGTGGTCTATACAGATGCTAGAGGAATATAGCTCACTTCGCTACTACAGCAGCAACTTGCTCTTGGCAGGAGGAAAATGACGTCTATGAACTTGCGGGCGCCGATTCTATTACCGATGATTATGAACCAATCGAGTAACTACAACATTCTTATCTATATGTTTAATGATATTTAAGGCAATCCATCCTTAAAAATATTTATTTTTACCCTGACATATTACACATTTATCTATTTTTGCTGCACTTCTTGTTCAAGTTAACTTTTGCTTCTCTTTCTATTTGTTTATAATTCTTAAAATGGAGTGGATATTTCCCTGTATTCTCTCTGTGACCGTGTCGTCCCTTAATTTTATATAGCTTATACTTTCTTTAACAAGAATTTTTAGTAACCAGGGATAATATTGCATTTCAACCGAAATTTGGGGACCAAGACTTCACTCCAAATACTTGTATTGAAAATAATGTACTTTTTTTAATAAATTATATTTCTATATGCATCTATCGTCTACGAACAACATAATTCCTAAGCGAAAATTTGGTTATAAACCAAAATTGTATTTTAATTCAGCAGCATCTTCCAAGTATACGACATAGAAGTTTTAAAATAGAAAAATATCTCCTTGCCAAATTATTCTTTACCTTGAAAGTTTTCCATATATTTTATTTTTACAAAAATAGTTGCTAAGACTTTAATGGACATATGTTTGGACAGATATTTGGACTTTAATGGACAGATATTTTCGCGGCATATGTATATCTTGAATTTTCAGAGAGTACTTTCCTCAATATGAATTTCTGAATTTCTTTTGGTTATTGTGACTGCGTGGGTTACGAACACAATGAAAGAAATTACTGCGGTACACTTCAATCGTCGACTGTCTCAATAATCAACACACAACTCCACTTCTAACAACTTGCGGTGTATTTATACCCCCAGCCATAATTTCTAGAGTGACGCAGACCTTCCGAGAAATTTCTCGGAAACAGCAATAGACCGAACGCTGTGGAATATCTCTCTGTCTCTTTCTCTCCTGTCCACGCGCCCGGGTCCGGCTAGTGGCGGCAGCACAACAATGCCATACGGTGATAATATTTGGTGAGCAACAAGAGCTAGAGAATACCTTACTACATAAGAATTTATATATCTTAAAGCACGGAATGTACATAAAATCATTTTATGCCTTTAATCTGTCTGAAATATCTTTTTGTAATTAATTTGAATGTCGTTATACTCTCTCTCTCTCTCTCTCTCTCTCTCTCTCTCTCTCTCTCTCTCTCTCTCTCTCTCTCTCTCTCTCTCTCTCTCTCTCTCTCTCTTTTCTCTCTCTCCCTTTCTGCTATTCATGCAAGAGAACTAATCTCAAAAGTATCACACAAGGAGCATCTCTTAAACGTTTCATTATCATTGTTCCCCTATTTCAGGTATATCTACAAGGGAACATATAATAACACCATTTCCACAAATATTTATAGCCATTTATATGATGTAGGCAGAAGAATACGCGTGCAACATATAAGACTTCTTATTCAGATTTTACATAAAATTCTTTCCTCATGTCTGCACTTAATTTACCATTTCTTCTCTTCTTCATTGCCACTGCTCTTTCAAAATAATTTCGTTTACCGCTAAGCCTTCTTTGCTTTTATCTGTCACAATCTATGCCTCGCTTATATTTAGTAGTTCTGGTACTGACATTCAGCATTTTTTGATCTAAATTTTTCTCTTCAATTTAGTTTCATAGCGCCACTTTAATTTATCAGGGGCAATACTAAAATACGAAGTTCTTAGCCTACAAACATCAAGTATTTATGTCATAATATGCAAGTTGTCCGAAAGCAAAATATGAAATAGCAAAACATCATAGAGAAATTAATTATTTAAAAATATCCAAGCTTTATATAACTTTTCACAGTTCCTCTCGGAATGAATCATTATATATTAGGGCTAACAATTTTGATTCTTTATCATTAAAATCATTATAAAAATTTGAAGTTTTGCGTTCGTGTGACATTTTCTGTTCACTCTTTCACAAACTGCTTTTACCAAACTAATCGGGTACAGGTAAGTAGAACATTTCTTAAGCCGTATAACCTTGTAGTATAAAAGAATACAAGAAAATATAGGCGAAGGTAAATCTTTTAAGAGCGGATTGCTAGAATCAGGAGATGGGGAACATGATATGATCAACCATAATGTAACAAAGTGTAGGTCTTTCAAATACAATAAAAAAAAATTAAAAATTATCTCCGTAAGGTTTAAGTGCACAAAAGCACACAGATTGTATGGAATAACCTCTAAATTTTCTTGTAGTAAGATTTTGTCTACTTCTTACCTATTGTTTATTAGTTCTGTAAATTTCATTCAGAATAAAGAAAACTTCATTGGCTATTTGCAATCTATATTTCGTTTGTCAAGAAAGTAATTTAAACTTAAGTACTTAAAAGTTAGTACAATTTGAGGGATATTAACATTTTCTAAATCGTTTCCCTGTAAATAGTAATTTAGGTTGTGGGTTTTCTTTAAAGCCTTTTTGTGTCACCCTGAACTGAAATGTCTATTTGGTTTTTATTAGATCTTTATTTCTTGAGATAAAAAATAACAAAACACATACCATTTTATAAAAATTATTTTTGGTTCAGTGGCCTCAAAGTTTCTTTTCTGGTGGATTTCCAATATTGTAAAAATACGAGGGCTGTTCAATAAAGAATGATCATAATTTTTTACGGTCATAATTTTTCGCACCAAAATTGAGTCTTATTATATTCTGTTATATTAATGTGAAACAAACACGCCGTAGTAGTTTCATTGTTGGTACTCCTGGTTCCCGCCTGTGAGAACCAGACAAGTTCAGACATGTACAGTATCGCCTTCCGCTGCAATAGAGGTAACAGGCAGTTGAAATTTATGTTAGAGGAAGATCCGGAGTTTCTTTCAAACTTAATCACTGCTGATGAAACTTTGATGCATCATTTTGTTCCTGAGAGCAAACAACAAAGCTCAGTGTGGAAATCTCCTTCATCACCAACCCCCCAAAAAAGCAAAAGTGGTTGCTTCTGCTGCCAAAGTTATGGTTATCTCATTCTTTGATATTCATGGAATGGTTTATCAGCATGTGGTACCTGCACACATATCAGTAACTGGACAGTACTACAGGGATGTCCTGAAAATATTGCAAGTCCATATCAAGCGCAAAATACCACATTTCCATGAAGCACACTGGATGCTGCACCACGATAATGCGTGGCTGCGTATTGCTAATGTTGTTGCTGAATATCTTGCAAAAATCAACGTGAACTGCATTCCTCAGCCTCTCTAAAGTCCGGATTTAGCCCCATTTGACTTTCCTCTATTCCCTAACTAAAAGAAACACCTTCGTGGGGGGCATTATCCATCATCAGAAGCAGTGGTGAAGGCTGCGGGGGCGATTTTGAAGGATCTCTCAAAAATGGTTTCCAGCATGTCTTTGAAGACTGGCAGAAACGCTTGGACAAGTGCATCGCATTCAAGGGAGACTATTTCGAGAAGGACCATCAAAATTATGAGGATGAGTAAAGGTACGTTGTCAAAAGAATATGTGACCATTCTTTATTGAACAGCCCTGTATTGCAATACATTAAATAATTAGTTTCACAATCAATAGATAAATATGCTTCTTCCTTCAACACTTTCTCCCAATGCTAGGTATTTTAGGAAAATTTGAGTAGACTGGCTTCTCTTTAATGCAGAAAAGGAAGCCTGGATGTCCTGGGTACTTTCAAAATTCATTTTGATTGCATCCAATTCTATCCTTGTTCGCACAAGCACAGCGGCATCTGTTAGTGCCATGTTGTTAAGCAAAGTATATAAGCACCAAATTTTCATCTTTTGAGCTACTTCATAAATACCACAGTTATACAATGCTTAAAGCAAATATAAACATAAAACTACTAAAAGAATATATACATTTTTATCATTGGTGGCTTCAAAATGCAAGTATGATATAATTCACTTAAGGAAAGATTAATTAAAATTAAAACTTTGCACAAACAGAAGTAAATAGCAGGATGACTTAAAAAATTTATATGTGCATGAAAATTGCTCACTCTAAATAAATAGTTACGTTAAAAGTTCCATATGAATGATTGATTGATGGTTGAATTAAGTGAGCTGTATAAACTATATAAAGAAACTTAAGAACATTAAAGTTAATGTAGTGTTTAACGACAAGTTTTACTACTTGCGATGAAGATGGAGTTTCGGTGGAATGAGATGGCGGGGGAAACCGGAGATTCCGGGAAAACGGGATCGAACGTTTGCCGCTTTGGTGAGAGCCAAGCGGTCTAACCATTAAGCCACGGCGCGGCCAAAACAAGCCATTTAAAGCTAGAATTATTGTACCGGGTAATAGACAACAATATCCCTAATATTTCGGAATAAATAGAAAATACTTTAGAGGGAAAGCTTTGAGTGCGCAAAATAATGCGTGACAAAGGAATTTAAATTTCAAATGTTAGAGTTAAAAATTATTTAATTAATTAAATTAAGTAATTATGTATCCTTAGATATTTGCTTGCAGAGGTAATAATATCATTATTAAAATATAACATAAATATTGAAGCTACAGGAAGTTGTTAACTAATTGCTTCTGACACGTAATCCTAAGTCGTAATTGAGGATTTTCAAAAAAAATTATATATTAGCCCATTTGATACGTATTTAACCCCTACTACATATGGAAATGTGTGGTTGGTAGTTTATGTTGGTAAGAAAGCTACCACGCCCTGTCAGATTTTACCTGTTTAAGCATGTCGCTTAATTTCAGTTAATTGATGGAAATTAATCTTTTCTTCACACTAGCCGTGTATAGGCTAAGATCTTTGATAGATAGAGTCTTGTTGTTGTTGTTGTTGTTGTTCTTCTTCTTCTTCTTCTGATCATATAGGCCTACGGCCTGTTCCTTCCAGAAATTAGGAGTCCTTCTATCTTCTTTTTTGGTCTTCCAGGAGATCTTCTTCCGTCTGCTGGTAAGTAGTCTCTTGCTATACGTGCGATTCTGTCCGATGTCATACGGGATACATGGTCATTCCATTCGCTTCGTCTTCTATCCAACCAATCACCTATTACTTGAATGTTTAATTTCTTTCTAATATATTCACTTTTTATTTTATCTCATCTTGTTCTTCCTATAATTTTTCTTAAGATGTTCATTTCATTTGTCTCTAGAATCTGTTTCGTTTTTGAAGTGTCCGCTCTTACTTCACAGGCATAGTTGGATATGCCGCTTTATAGATTCTAGTCTTGGTTTCTTTATTTAAATATTTGTTTTTCCATATAATATCATTTATGCAGCCTGCAATTCTTGCTGCTTTATTCGCTTGATATGTAACTTCATTCTGCAGTGCTCCCCAACTATTTAACTCAACACCCAGGTACCTTATTGTCATTACCTGTTCCATTATTTTCCTCTATAGTTCCAATTTGCATCTCAAGGGGAATTTACTTATGGTCATTGATTTCGTTTTTGTTAATTATATTTTCATGTTATAGTTTCTATATCCAACATAGAATCTATATAGCAGTCTCTGTAAGTCATCCTCAGTGTTTGACATCAGGACAACATCGTCAGCGTAGCGTACAATGTTAAGGTTTTTATTTCCCATTTTATATCCATCCATTGTATTGATCTCTTTTATAATTTCATTCATTACTAAACTTAATAGTAATGGACTAAGAGAATCTCCTTGTCGAACCCCTCTTCTGACTGGTATCTTCTCAGATATTTTCCCTTCCACTTTTATTCTATTAAAATTGTTAGTAAAATGTCATTAATCAATAAAATTAATCCACTTGGTAGATTATGTTTTTCTAAAATGTTTAAAACATCTTTAAGTTCCAGTGTATCAAAGGTCTTCTCGAGGTCTATAAAACATAGAAATGGAGGTTTATTATACTCAATAGCTTTTTCTATTACCTGCTTTATCACAAAAATAGCGTCAGTACAAGATCTACCAAGCCGGAATCCTTGTTGTTCATCCTGAAGGTAAATAATTTTTGATAGTTTTTTATTATTTAGTTTCGTTGTAATTTTCAGTAGGGTGTTAAGTAGATTTATTGGTCTATAATTCTCTGGTTTCTATTTATCGCCTTTCATAAAGATAGGAATCACAATACTAGTCTTCCAATCATCTGGAATTTTACTTTGTTGTAATATTTGTGTAATTAATTTTATTATTTCTGATGTGAATCTATCTCCTCAGTATTTTATCATTTCGTGTGTTATACCATCTTCTCCTGGAGATTTTCTATTCTTAAGCTGTTTAATTGTTGTAATAAATTCTTCTTCAGAGACTTCAAAAATCACTTTAGGAGCACTACTATCTGTAATATACACATAATCACTTTCTGTATTATAGAGATCTGTAAGATAATGCATCCATTCTTTGATTTCTAAAGTCAACATGAAAAATCCAATTCCCTGGCTTGAATTTGCAATCTTAATGTTTAATTTTGACATCATCGTAAAATGATTCACACACACTAGAAATTTGTCAGCTCTGTACGAAGCATGCTTTCCAGCCACTCAGGCGAAACTGTTTCCTTACTCCGACCTTTGCTTACCTCTGGTTTCCTTTCACCGCTCACCTTTGTTGATGGAATAATGTGAGTGCATCAGGCATCACTAAGTAATGACAAGAGATTGATGGCTCTTTCAGAGCAAACTGCATATGATAAAGGGGTTCCACCAACCTTAAGTAAAGAACAACATTAACAAAATAAGTGCATTGGTGAGTTTCTGTGCTTACTATTGTGCATATTATTTATTTTTGAGTGAATAAAATTAATATTTCTCAAATGCAATGATATATAATATAATTACTTTTGCTATAAACACATAATAGTCATCAGAAGTTTGTTGTTTAGATATAATCATAAAAACCCTCCGCATTCAACTGAAAATCCTTCGCTGGGAGAATTTTGCTTTAATTACTTTATCTTCTCTAGTGAGAGTCTAACAAGCTTTAGCTATCCTGCAAACTTTTCTTTTACATTCCCGGAATTCATTCAGCATTAATGGAATAAACACCAACCGTACACGACGTCTCCATCATTTCCTTCGAAAACACCATATTATCCCCATGGCCCAACCGCCCATTATGTCCCTCACGCTGCGTTCCAACTTTTCTATGCTTTTAACATTTATTTTCATTTTCACTGCGGCTAATCAGAGTGTGACAAAAGAAAGGGGGAAAAAAGGCGTACTGATTGCAAAAGTTGGTAGTGCTTGCCGTGTTTCCCCTGGGGCAGCGCACGAACTTGTTTATCTCGCCAACTGCTATGTCTCCCACATACCTACCATAATTACGTAGGAAAAACCGTCCGGTGATGATGACAAATTTTATGTCGGTATGAAAGGGATTCGCGTTCAAACTTCGGTTTAACTCGCCGCTTCTACCTCGCGCTAAATTAATAATCATCATAACTACTGGTTTGTGCGACGTTTATAGCGAAGACGTGTGAAACGCCTTTATCACACGTGCAAAAAGCTGCCAATCCCAAGGGTGGTTTTACAGCTGAAAGGTTATCGTAACTTTCTGACGTTTGATCCGGCCCAAACCTTGGGCTTCTCGCTCTGATTAACTAAATCCTGGAACGAAAGAGGTAAGAAATAAGATGGGAGTAACATTTAAGCAATGCGTCTCTTACGTGCATTCCATACCTACCCTCATTTTATTTTCTCTATCCATATCAGTAGAAAGAGATGGTATTGTATCCTACCAAAAAATCAGATAAATGGTTTTTGTTCATTCATTTCTATTTTACACTGCTAATGGAGGATTGGGAGCACAAGCGTATCAGGGAGGGGAGAAACTCTGGATCTGAAAAAATATCTGGATAATAGTTCAGTCCTATACCTGGCATGACATTGAAGAGGTGGATGAAAGCATGTTGGTGCAGTCGACGAAAGGAAAATGATTGTGAAGTACCTGATGGAGTGAATGGCGGGTGAAACCGGAGCACACCGATAAAAACTGCCTAAAGGCACTATAAAGGTAACCGCATCTGGATATTCTCTGATTGTCAGGCAGCATAAAATTACTTTCAAGTAATTAGGTAACCTCAAAGTTACTCTGTAACTGTTTAGGAAACGTAAAAATGTTAAAACTCAACAAAGTCACTCATGGGAGCAAGCTTAGCAAGGAAAGGCTCTGCAATATGGTTTACTGATCCAGAACCAGTAGCTTGCATCCCTTTAATTCCTGTACGAAGAAAACATAGATGAGTGGATAAACTTTAATCACCAAAACCAAACTGGGAACGATCAGAGGGCTGTAGATACAGCAAGAGAATGATGTAAACTATCCTTCTCACTTGCTGATATATACCTAATCTTAATACATCCCAAATAAAGGTCTTATTAGGTGCAATGACAGGGAAACATACGCACATAGTGTATCTTTGAATAAAACTCCAGTACACAGATTATGCAATGGCCAGGAAGAAACGTCTCTCATATTATATTCTGTTGTGAGGTTTTAGGTAGGAAAAGATACGAATTACTGGGTATAGTTATACCAGAAGAAGATCTTCCCACAAAAAGATTAGTTGCTTACTGTCTCTTTTAAAAGAGACAAGATTATTTAACTAAGCACCTGAAGGTAGGCCACAATGTCATAAAACCCAAAAATTTCCTTGTTGAGGGCAATAAAAACTCAACTCCTTCTTCATATAAGACGGTCAAATCCACTGCTTCTAACGCCCCTTTATCTACACCGATACAACATGCTGTCTCTGGGATGGAACTCAGATCCCTTGGATGAGAGGAGAGTGGTTCAACCGTTTGGCTATGGCGCCACCTTATATCGAATTTCACAGGAAGTCTGTTTTGAAGCAACCAGATTTCAAAAGAAAATGTGTTCGCTAAAAGGTTCCTTATGTGTATGCGTGAACGAAAAAATTCAAATCAAATAGTTATTTAAATCCAAACTTAATATTTCGATTTCGACGTCTCCTAAAAATGCGGAGAATTTAAAGTAACTGTCCCACAGCTATATTTCACTGGGATAAAAGTGTTATTTGATTTTCTTAAAGGTGTCCATTTTGATTAAAATGGCTTATACTCAAAACATTATCATAACAAATAAAATCCATATGGAAGTATATTAGGTAATTGTAGGTACATCAAACATATGGATTCGTTGTGCACATATCGCTGGGAGCAACGAATGTGATGAAGCAATCTTAGAAGACTTAATAGCTGAAGGGACGGAAAAAGTAAGTGCAAAAACACCAGTTTCTTCTAACGCTTTTGCTTAACCTCCCAGCTGGGAGGCACTCTCGACGACCTCCCAAACTGACGGATAGTGGCTCAGAGGCTTCCGTCCAGCAAAGCTCCACCCAGAAGAAAACAAAAGGTGTATCTTAAATTTTCTGGAGTGGCCTGTGAGTTTTTAATTGCCAATGACCTCTGCATAGTTATTAAATTCTAAGAGACTGTACAATTTTTGTACTTGAAGGTATAGAACTCCTTGAAACGACTAAATTTGTCAATTACGTTTTTGAGATATATTTTTTTTATGAATTTTCAGGTATTTTGTGCATTTGTCTACGACATAAGTTGCTCTTACTCTGTGAATATGTGTGTAACTACAAACATTTTAAAGAATGTGCACATGGGTTCTGAAGCCATGAGGAGGAACATTATGTCGATCTTGCTTCATGCTTGGAATAATTGCGATAGACTTTCCGCAGTCGAGGGAGTGAGCAACCATTTGATAAAATTACATTAGGTATATCAGAATATGCGCGAGCTTACTGCAGAGTGGGCCAGCCCCGAAACTTCCTCTATATTAGCTGAGCCAAGCTTTGCACTTGCAGCAGTCGCGTTAAGAGACACAACTACAGAAGCTTCCTTCGGTTTTCAAGGTATCAGCTTCTGTTTTGGTGGTTAAAATTCGTTAATAATTTATTTTGAAGTTAGTAAACTTATCATAACATCAGTTCTTACGTCATGATCATAATATAACATTACGAAATGTTCTATATAAATATGAGTAGCTGGCATGCTTAATTTGTAAGATTACTCACTCAGACTGGTCGATGTTAACCATTTCCTCCAAAAGCGCTTTTAGATCTTTGCTTCAGACCATCTTCAGTGGGTTCTCCTTCATGTACTGTCGGAGGACATCCATGTGACCCTCCAAGAAAGTTAAGGTTCCTCCCATTTAAGATCTCCTGATTTTTAATGCCAACTTTTGGAACTGGAACATTAGGGCTGGACACAGATGATTGGTTGTCACCTGTTGTATTAACAGGTTGGAGTTGCCTCGTCTCTGGATGTGAAGAAGTTAAACTGCTGGATGTTTGTTGTGGCAGAAAATTACTTCCTCTTCTATCTCAGTTTCTGGAATAATATCCTGATCGCCAGTTGTCTATTGAAGTAGAAGTACTTTCTCTTCCATCTGCTTCATGGGTAACCTAGATTGGTTGAAATCTGGGTTAAATTTAACTTGATCTATATTATTCACAGTAGTGGGTTGAGCTACATCGGTGTTGGCTTGATTGACTTTTTAATAAATTGTAGAACACTATTCATGGAGCACAACCCACTGAAGATGGTCTGAAGCAAAGACCAAAAAGCGCTTTTGGAGGAAATGGTAAACATCGACCAGTCTGAGTGAGTTATCTTACAAATGAAATGTGTAGTGTTTAACGCCCGCTTTTACTACATACGGCACCGCAGGCGTTGACACTGATGATACATGAAATGAAGATGGAGCACTGGTGGAATGAGATGGCGGGGGAAACCGGAGATCCCGGAGAAAACCCGCCCCAGCGCCATGTTGTCCACCACAAATCTCACTTTGCGGTCGCCTGGGATCGAACCTGGGCCGCCTTGGTGAGAGCCAAGCGGTCTAACCACTGAGCCATGGCGCGGCCCTATCTTACAAATTAAGCATGCCAGCTACTCACATTTATATAAAACATGGCTCACTTTTAACAACTTGACAATTCTTCTGTAAAAAAAGAATAAAACTAAATGTTCTGTCCACACTCCATCTAATTAAAAACAAATTCTTCGAATGTGATTTCTTTGGAGTTGAAAACAACTCCCTTTTTGTTGCACAAAACTACCTTTGAAATGAGCATGTCAGTTATTATTACGAGAGGAATTTACTTTAGAATATCTTTCTGTAACTTTTTTAAAACTATTCCACCAAAATTTATGTTTCAGTTTATGCTCTCTTTTGCAAGTTCTAGCTGTAATTTGTTAACTATCCATGTACCTAATTTATCTTTAATGCCTTAAAACTTATATATTAATAACTGAATCTTTAATTAAGGATGCTGATTATCGTAGAAGAAAATTTTCATATAGGCCCAAAAGCAAAACAGCCGACAAAGTCTACGCCTCCCCCCCACAAAAAAGCTCTAGCCTTGTAATCTAATAGTAATACTATTTCTGTGTACCTTGTACCTCAGAAAAATCTCTAAAAGCTCAAGTTAGATTGGCCTTCACAAGGTCTTTACCCATAGTTTCACCTTGGGTTGAATTCTCTACTCCATGAATTCTTTCGTCTCTTTGCTCATTTCACTACCTTGCCATCTTTCAGGATTGGTTGTCAGGGCGATAGTTCTGGTGAAAGCTACAGATAGCGCAGATTCTTGCAGTCTGTTCAACCTTTCCTGGCTCTCTTAACGTTGCTGCCCAAATCACGGGGGTCAGTTCGTCACCTTCTAGCTGGAGGTTGATCGAGTGGTTGATTAGAGTTGATAGGTTGTAAGTCACTGGGCCCTGTTCTCTAGCCGCCAATGTTGTAATCCACAAGAGATCCTTGTCAAGGTCGTGGTGGTTTGAAGTGTGTCCTCTCCAATGCTTCAGTTGCAATGACAATCACAAGACATATCTCATACTTAGATAAATATGCTTTTGTATAATAAAACCACTGCGACACACGGATTGGGATTATCTGTCAGGATTCGAACTTTAAGACGTTGTGAAGTCTGGTCATGTGACACTCTTGCCCCACTAACTTTGCTACTAAGTGAATTTCCTTCCCTATTTCGGACGTCGTCTGTTTTCAGCCAGGAACCCTACATTATACGGGAGTGATTATATTATCTTGGGAGACACTTTAACCTCAGGAGACTCACTGCAAAAAGATTATCCCTTCTTAAATCAAGGAACGTACCAGCAGAAAGTAGCCTTATAGATACTTAAGTAAAAACCGTCAGTTTTTAGTGTTCCTGTTAGTCTAACCTGCTTTAGTGATTTGCACGAACGATATAACAGTGGAATTAAGGAATATGACCCGCATCCTGAAGCTCCAGGTTTATTTCCCGACGGCTTACAAATTTTACTGAGATTTTTTTTTCTTTGTGGTTTTCCTCAGTTCTTGAAGGGAAACACTAAACTGGATATTTGACACCACGTTCCCAAGTTCTATTTAACTATGAAACAATTGTAAATCTCTATATAGGTGATAATACGAATGCTTTGTGATTTATCTACAAGTAATTAAAGCAGGTGGATTAGACGGCCAACTGCCTGGCACATGCAGAAGCATACGATATGCATAGTTGCCGGGCGTGTTGAAGCTGCCATTAGATCTACAAAGCATAATCACAGTTGCAGAGCACTAAGGTCTCCATGGGCGCGTGAGGATGGAGTGTAGTATTGCGATGTGAATTTTTTATTCCCATATCTGCTTTCTACATTCGTCCAAATGTGTACAATTTTCTTGAAGGTATAAAGAATAGAGATACAAATGTATTATGTGCTCTATGGACCCTAGGCTCACTTCAGAATCACTTCAGCATTTCACTCATCGTCCTATACGATATAACCAGAGGAGTAAATTAACAAACAAAAATTAGTCAAATTTTAAGAGCTCGTCGCTATGTAATGCTTTGAAATTTTGTCCTCTTTCTATGGCCAAAAAGCAAAACATCGATGTGATGTGTCGCACTCCCTTCTTTATGTCCTCTTGTACAAAACAGTCTCAAAAGTACTTATTTTTCTAAACTACTTTCTACAACATTATTGTATATTTTCCTCGTTTAATTTATGTATTTGTGACTAAGTTGCTAATAATACAACTAGTAAAATATATTTCTGGTCGGTACAATAGGACAGGATAGTACTATAGGCTTAAGCAAGAGTTAGATCCCTTAAGAGCTGTAACTCCGTGATCCTTTTCTCTTTGCATGACTAGCAGGAAAAAACAAAGCTTGGAGAATACAAATCAATGACAATAAATACCTCGGGAGTTTTTAACTCCACAAAAATCTATATTTGACTTAAATCAAATGAACTTAAATTGTGCCTATATCTTTGCTGTAGTTAGAATTTGTGTAGCTCTTACAGATTAACAGTTATGCAAAAATTATTCAGAATGAAGAGGAATTTATAGGCTATTTCCAAAAGATGCATATGTATATTTTATTAGTAATTCGATAGAGGAGTTTGGATTGGTGGATTTCTTGAAAATCTATGTTTCAGGTCTTTAGCAAATTCTGGAACTAAATAACAAGCTGATATATAACTCACAATATTTGGAATTAGAGGAGCTACAAAACTAGAATGAACATGGGCTTAGCCAATACTGTGACGATGATCTCTTGGCGTTGGCAGTTCCACAGCGAGCCGGCGATAGAGATGCATATATATATATATATATATATATATATTCACCAAATCTGCCTAGCGCGTAAACTGAACTTCATTATCGCTCTGCAAGATACAAAACAAGACATATCCTTAAATTCTATATTAAATACAATACGAAAGCTATAAAACAGAAACTATTCAAACATAATTCTTCCAGCAGTGAATTTTGTTGAACCAAAGTTTCATCCAAACTAAAGATGGGCTTAGAATCACCTGTATTTTTTAACGCGGTGTACTTTTTCTAGAAATGTTAGTCCTGCAGCCACAATATCCCTTCGGTCATTGGTTCAACTATATTTGAGCTCAAGAAATGAAAGATTATACAGAAACAGTATATTCCACTTTCGCCCTTATTAAATTGGTCATTCTTTCGGCAATTGGATATTCACCCTTGTCATATAAATAATAAATTGTTCTACGTGAAACACATTTTAGAAAATCATTAAGTTGGTAGCACGTTTTTCCACTGCTCGATGTTTTCCAGAAGAGCTATATATGGGAACTTCTAATTTAGTGAACTGCTTGCCTTCTTTAACAATGTCACAGAATGAGAACTCACGCAACAACTGTTTGGAAAAGAATACGAATGAAAAATAATATTTCTAGCCTGCCTATGTAAAATATTATGAATTGTCTTACAGTCTCCACTAGGAACACTTGTACCAGGCTTGCTGAGCGATAATGTACTAACTTTGTAAAGCAATTTTGCACCCTTAAATTATCTCCACTTTACTGAATGCAAGCCGCAAAATCTATCAGCATGTATCTGCTATTCTTCACTGATTCTTCTCCACTTTTCCCTATCTCCAAAACCAGACGTGCTACAAATATTGAGTTTGGACAGTCACCTTCAGAGAAAGCAGCTCTTTTACTTTAGAAAACAAAATAATGCTGTAATTAGAATATTTTGAGTGCACAAAGAAGTTTGCTGTAGGGTTCGGTAAAGCGAGTCTTACGCGTGTTTAACTGTACAAGGGGCCCGCCTCGGTAGCGTAGATGGTAGCATGTCTGTCTCACGTTCAAGAGCTCCCAAGTTCGAATCTTGGTCAGGGTGAGATACCTGAATAAGGTTTTATCCGGGGTTTCCCTTATCCTGAAAGACGAATGTCGGATAGCCCTAAGATCAATGGACTGAGCATCATTTCACCCATTTCATTCACCGTCCGATATGACTTAATGTTGGAGGACATGAAATGCCAAAAAACTGTACAACGTCACATTCACTTCATCAGCTATTCAGCGATAGACTAGCCACACCTAGACCTGCCTTATGTGCATTCTGATTTGCAGCCATAGACACGCACAGACATATCGTTATCAGTTATGTTTTAGGCATCCGCCTAGTGAAATCACTGTACTGATTTGTAGTTCGAATGGAATACTTCCTTACTATAATATGTACGGTGCTAGAGAAACTTAAAATAATCATTCTTGAGACAGATTTGCAATAATCATATTTGGTATAAGAGGCTATTATCTTTGGTTAGGTTTTACGATAAATGAGGTTCATATGTTTGGGCTGGCAGTGCTGTCAGATACTGGTGCTATCTAAAGCTGTGTTAATAATACCAGCGCTACTTTGTGAGGGAGACTGGACGTCCTATGCCACGCAGTGAACCATGTTTAACCTGTCAGTTGACAGCAGCTTTTTTGGTCTTCACTGGGATACAAAACAAACCCGCTTGTTCGCCCACCTGCTCTGATATCGACATTGGGTTTAAAACACTGCAGGTCTGTGAGGAAAGAAATGGCAGGCTCAGCGGATATGTTCGTCACCTCTACGCATTACGTTGGCAGCTTCAGACAAGGCGAAAAAAAATCTCTGAAAATATTGTCACTCTAAAATAAAACCCTTGTCCTTTATTTCTTTCTTATGCCCACAGCAGCTTACCATCACATTGCGATATGATGTAAAGGAATGTAGTAATGCAACCAGCAGGTCTGTTGCTGATGTGATTCCTTTTTACCACCTTTACTGCTGACCTATATCTAGTGAAATAGTTCCACAGTAATGAGTGAAACTCGCATTTTGGAAGTCCGAGTTCGGTTACCTTTCACTTTGATCTATGTTTTTGTGGTTTTTCTCTGGTCGTCAGTCGAACACTGGTGTGATTCCTGTTCTACCACGACTATCCTTTCTCTCATTTCCTTCAATTTAATCTAAATAAAAGTTGTAAGACCAGACAACGGAGTTCGGAATGTTTCATCTGGGCGTGCATTAGAAGGTAATACAAAATGAAATTTAAAGAATCGATTTAATGTTGCGTTTGCTCTCAGACGCGTGCCCCCTTGGGAGATCACCTAAGGTTAGGAGCTTGTGGGTGGATTTGGTCGTGTTGGATCTGGAAATATTAGGGACCCCATTCATCCTTGTTTTTTTAATGTGATGTCCTTGGGGTGTTTCCCTTATCCCTTCACGATTTACGGTAGGCGCACGAGGGGACGGATGACTCATTGTATTGCTTTGCATATTTACCCCTTTCCATAGTAGTTGGAAAAGATATTGCATTTCACCAAAGTATTGTGCAATTTCGTCCACTTACCCTCAAATAATTCCAAACGGGATTGACACCATTACGTCTATTACTCAGGAAATACCCTGGAAAATGACGTCATCTGACAAGTGGAATCATCCTAAGCACTAGCATTGGCACTACTCTAGCGCTCCTGGCGGCGAAACAAAAAGAAACCCCGAGGCGAGGGAAACCAGTCAGTTCTGGAAAGAACAGCAAGAGACCTGCAACTCGTCTAAACCGGCGACAGAGCGGTAGAACTGCTGTGTTAGGCTTAAATAATCTTTCGGCCTATTCAAAATTCTTCATTCCAGACTATCGGTGAGTATTAAACCAATATTATTATAAAGTAACTTTAGCTCAGAAGCTCACAACGGGAGAAAGTGCAGTAGTAAATTCTAAATATAAATTTTGATCAAATGGGAAATGTATAGAAAAGGTGAATGTTTGGAACTAAAAGAAACATGTGTTGGTTATGTAATAATTTTAGGTTTTCTGTGCTTAAAAGAATCACTTAAGGAAAAATATCCTGCCCCTATCTCTCTCCCTCTTTTCCTCCCTCTCTCCCTCTTTCCCTCCCTCTCTCCCTCTCTCTCTCTTTATGTGTATATGACTATAACTTAAAATCCAAACTACATATTAAGTTTAGTAATTTCCTAAGGTGCTGCATAAAAGTTTTCGAAATCCTCCTACTCCACACAATCCTTTCAGTACTTTTCGTTGTTTTGATTATGTTAAAATATTTCTAATACTTTTGATTTTAACATTATATGCATAAGATATTTATATGAAAAACTAAATATATCTGGAAACTTCTGCAAGGTTGTGAACTCACCATTATTCTGAATTATTTTTATCAGTGGCGAATCATAGGTCACATAAGAACACTACAAGAAAAAATATTTGTAAATTTCATTAAAATGCTCAATTATATGAATATCATATGATATTAATCTTTAATAAATATTTGCCACTGCTGTTTTGAATTTTCTAATATGTTTAGCTTTTATGATTAAGTAGTTAAACGCGACATTTTATTCTGCGGGTAGGAATGGCTGTGAAGACGGCTAAGCGAGTTGTGCAATTCTGCAGTCAGAATAAACTAGCTTTGCATATGCGTGACGTACGCTTATTCTTTAAAGGGCCGTCCATATTTACAAACAAATCGTAGATTATAAATTAGGTGCTTTTTAGTTACCTTGTTATTGTGATTCCCTGTGATGTTCACTTGTTTACTTTTAGCAACAGTGTTGACAAAATGATTTATGCAAAACATTAAACTTAAATAAGACTATGAAAATAATTCGAATACTAACCTTAAAGAATGCTATTATTATGTTTCAAAAGGGAAGGTGTTTGTCCTTGAGCGCTACTAGGTGAGCAACCAATCGGAGTACTGCAGTGTTGTCGTATTGCATTCCCGCTAAATGGTGTGTGAGGAGCACCAACCTACTCAATCTGTATGAAATACTATTCGCGATAACACAAAAATTCAGATTTTGCCAAAACTGATCCATGTGGAAGATAGAGAGTAATGTATCTAACATAACCATGAAAAACCCATATTTTTGGCTCAAATAGTTTTCCTAATACAAATAAATAAAACACTATTACCTGTATTATAACAATAAATCGCGACGAAAGCTATGTATGAATATCATTATTGGTTGGCACATATGCGTGTACCTACGTATATTTGTAATTACTCAGAACTGAAACGTAAATGTTTGACATGACGTGATAAAAGAATTACTTTAAATAACCCAATTCGAGCGTGAGGATTTCCTTCTGCCCTGGCAGAACGTGTCTGGTCACATTATATCTTTGTTTATGAATGGTTCGTGATCTCTATTTACTCTAGAGATTTCAAAGTGGTTGGTGTGTATGTGTGTATATGTACATATACTTTTAATTACTCAGAACTGAAATTTAAACTATTGACATGACGGGATTAAAGAATAACTGTGAGTAAGCCGAGGTGTTAAATTCGAGAAAGAGCTGTATGCTTATATATATGAATGAATGTTGGATAATAAGTATTTATTTACTCTGAAGAGTACAGATCAATATCATTCAGTTGTTCTTTACACAACAGTAGAACAACAGTTAAATAGTGCAATGGCTTCTTGCGGTGAATTTAGTGGCGAGTCAAAAAGGCTGGTATTGCGACATCAAGTTCAAAGTGTTATTTTTAAGGTGTACACGTTCTTCAAAATATTTTCGCAAACAAACTAAAAATGAGTTATTGCAAAGAGTACTTCCGTTTAAACACACGGAAAAAGTGTATCAACTGTATCAACTTGCAGTTGAAATGCGACACAAGTTAATACGCCTCCTACCTTACCTACCGCTGCCAATATAATCCAATTGAGTTGGCGTGGCCTCAAATAAAAAGGGGGATTGCAAACAGAAATAACTCTTTTAAACTGACGGACGTTAAACGACTTGTTCACGAAGAAATTGACAAGGTAACACAACAGGACTGGGAAAACTGCGTGAGGCATACAGAAAACCTTCAAGAAGACGATTTTAAGAAATATATAGCACGTGACGAGATTTTGGAACCTATAATCATAAATTTGAAAGACTCAGACGATGAAGACAGTGACAATGACGAATTGTATCTTAACGGAAGTGACATTGACAGGGATATGGATGAGCCACTGGCAGTTCCATTGGATTAGAAAAACAGGTAATTCATAAACTATAATTACAGTTATAGTATTTTAAAATGCACATAATTTGCGAAAATAGTTTTTCCAGTTTTGATTTTGGCAACTGCATCAATGTAAAAGTTTGTAAAATATAATTTGCTCACTCCTGCGTCTGCGCCAAGCAGACCTGCGTGTTGTATGAGTATGCGAGAGAGAGGGAAATATAAAAGGAGTGGAGTAACAAGCTGGCAACGCTGAGTGTGATACGGCATCTGATTAGCTGGACTCCAGAACTGTTCCCATTTGAAACACATAATAGCTTGTAATTTGTAGTATTTGCTATTGTTTGTTGGTCTGGTCTCTGAGGCGTAGCTTGACACTGGAGTAATTTGCTCACAATGTTGAAGATATCCATATTTTATGTTTACCTTCATTATACCAGGTTAGTCACCTGCCCCTATTTATTTTTGAATTTATCCAACGTGCTAAGGGACATATGCTACTTACGCGCTTCTTGAATGATTTCGAATGGATGATTTGCAGAACTGTTTACACAGAAAGCAGTCACTATGCATGTCGATTCCAAAAACAACATACCCACACAGAGAGGATGCAGTAGTAATTTTAGATGACTTTACAAACTTTACATGACTTTACAAACATGCACACACACCTTTAAATACTTCCCTGATGATTGGTGACGATCATGAATGATTTTAAGGGCGCTCATCTACAAGGTTATTAGCGTCCTTAAAGTGCTGAAAAGGATAAAAACGAGGTAAAGTGCTAAAAGATGATCATTTAGATAAAACGATATAAAACAACCGCACAACAGTACCTCACACATTAAAAGAAAACTTAAAACCGGTATGAGGTTAAAATGACTAAAAGACCCAAAAGGTTTGGACCTATATTCTGAAATTTAAAGATAAAAGGAAAGCTAAAACCTTGGTCACCGCTGTCTCGTCATCCACCAGTACCTCTGCCAAGCTGTCCGGCAGCTGGAGAGACCGGCGGAGACGTGCGAATCTAAAAAAGTCTAAAACTACGTGTCGGACCGCCAGGTAGGAACCGCACAGGGGGCAAACCGGTTTGCGGTCCGGTTTAATAAAAAAATTGTGACTTATATAGGAGTGACCAATACGTAAACGAGCTAAAACAACTTCCTCCCACCGGGATGCACGAGAGGAAGTGGCCCAAGGAATCGGAAGCTCCTTTACCTCTCTAAGTTTGTTGCTGCGACAGAGTAACCACTCACCGTGCCAGCACGAGAGTACCGCTCTCCGTACAAGCCAAAGATCTTCCGAGAGCACGACAGAGATGTTTGCACTGGGCCGTGTGGTAGCCGTTTTAGCTGTCGAATCTGCCGTTTCATTTCCCCGCAAGCCCGCGTAACCAGGAACCCAGGCACATACCACGCAGACCCCCGAGGCGTGTATAACGCGGAGGGCGTCCTGGATAAGTTGTACAAGGGGGTGTTGGTTGTACAGGTCACGAAGGCTCTGAAGTGCGCTAAGGGAATCGCTGAGTATAAGGCAATTGCCCAACATTCGGCGGCGAATATATAAAAGGGCTCGATGTATGGCGTGGAGTTCTGCAGTGTAGATGAAAGTGCTGCCATGGAGACCGAATGTAAAGGGTTGGGTCCCATGGACATAGGCACATCCCACACCAGCAGGGCTTTTTGAACCGTCAGTATAAATTAAAATACGGTCTACACTACCCTGAAGGAATAACTTATCACATGCATCAGTTGACAATAACAGTGGAACACAATCTATACAGTAGGACCAATTGGATTTAAATCTTCAGCCAACTCGTGTTTTCGTTGTACAGCCATTTAAAAAAAAAATACCAAGGTTTAGGTAGATTGTTTTCGCTTCTGTTAGAAATTACGGCAGTTTTATCTCATACAGTAAATTACATTACGGATGCAGTTGTTTATTTGTGTTCAAATTTCCAAAACGAGCTCAAAACGCTGTAAGAAGCTGAAAAAAACACGTAAAGATTCGAAGTGGAGGTCTGAGGTCTGTGGTTACGTATTTTTACACATTAGACTATAAACTGCGGGTTGCATAGATAAGAATAAAAAGGGGCAGCTAACTCACCTAGTATACTGACAGCACATTTTCACAATAATTAACTTTACGCTTCTGACCTTGTTATACGCTACAGTAAACTATTTACTATTAAAAGCTTTTAACAAAATTTTAATATCTTTCCGCTATTTATATCTCTTAAGCTCCGCAAGTTCCATAAATACCACCAATCATTTATCAAATGTCCCACCATTACATCAACAATACAAGTATCTTAGATTGTGAACTTCATCTTATAAAGTCTATCCTTAAAAGTACTTCCTTTACCTAATGACTGTCCAAAAAAATTATACATGTGTATAAAGACCTTCTGCGAATTCCAAATGCGAGCTTTTCTAGCAGTATTTTCAAAGAGTGCGTAGTAAAACAGGTTTTTATTTGAAAAAGAACCCCCGACGACGTCGAAACTAATGAAATAAAGACCGCACAGTGGACTAAAAGCTTTGGTTTCAAACGCCTCGAGCTCCGAGTACATAAATCGCCAGTTTATATCTTTTGATTCATGACGCAGATCAAGTGCACCTGTGGATCTGCGGGGATACGCAAGTCTCCGCCCTTACCCCACCAAGATAGACTGAATTATTCACCTGGCTTTCATTTCTCTTCCCAACTGCCATCCTCTGGGGCATGCGTTAATTAAATATTAGTTGCGTGTACACGCACACTGGTGCTTTAAAGTGTAATTGTTCGCTCCACTAGTACAGGAACAACGGAAAACAACATGTGTTTGTGCGTTCGGGCCATCAATGAAAAATGACTAACACAATTGGGCGTCATTACCTCACCACCCGATTTTTTGTTGTTGTTGTGCCCCTCGAGCTGGCCTTGCGGCCAATAAAATATCAGAATCAGAACAGAACAAATGAACCAAGGTCGCTGTTACAATGTGACCGATTAAACTGCTCTTGTTTATGTGCTCTCCCTTTTTGGTTACTTCGCAAACAAAAACAGTCGCTGCTGAACGCTCCATTAGTTTTAGTTTCAGGTCAGTATTAAGCAAAGCCAAGCTCACTGTTTGATTTACTCGGACGGAGTTAGTGAATGAGGCTTCAGAAGTATGAGGGCTGTTCAATAAAGAATGATCATAACTTTTTGCAGTTATAACTTTCGCATTAAAATTCAAACTTATTATATTCTGTTAGCTTAATGTGAAACAAACACGCCGTAGTAGTTTCATTGTTGGTACTCTTGGTTCCCGCCTGTGAGAACCAGGCAAATTCAGATATGTTCAGTATCACCTACCGCTGCAATGAAGGAAACGCGCGAGGAACAATATGCGGCTTCGAAATTCTGCTTTCGTCTCAACAAATCTTCAGTTGAGGCCTATACAATGTTACAGGAGGCATATGGAGAGTCTGTTCTTCCCTACAGCTCAGCTCGAAGATGGTTTAAAATGCTTAAAGAGGGGAGACAATCAATTTCAAAGGAAGGTGGACCCGGTGTTCCAGTTACTGCTCTCAAATTCTTGGTACAACTCTCTTAATATTTTAACATATTCTTGCAAGTCCATGACCTGAAGAAACTGCTGAACTGTTGAGAGCTTTGGTAAAGGTAGCAAGTTCTTTGAAGTTCTTTTCCGCCTTTCCTATACGGACAGTTTCATTTTGAATGTTCTGATACTATCACTTTCCAAGAAATGAAACACTCTTCCCAGTAAGGCATAAATGTAGGAGTAGATGTCGTACGTGTTACATTACGTACTCCAACCGACATTATGTTTACGAAAAAACCAGCAAGGAACGAGACGACACTGCTGTCCAATTCCACGTCTTGTCACAAACTGATGTCGCACGTGGCAGTGCACTGTGCTACGTTATTTGCTCTAGCACAAAATCGATCCACTTGGTGACCGCTGGTGTAATGTAATCTGCCAATTGTGTATTATATTCTCCCAAAGTTTTACGTGTGTCCTATACTTGATTCAAAAGTAATGGCATATTGAAATGGTTCAGGTTTAAATGGATCACACTATACTGTAGTCTTGGAATGCCTGAAACACAATGAAAGTTTTGATATAAATTTTGATATAAAGTTTAAGTTTTCTCATGATCTACAGTATAGGTTTCTTTAAATTGCCAGGGTCTGTTTAAAAACTATAAATGGTCTAATTGATTTACTTATATTTTACAACTTATAAATCATTAAATAAAGGTGTAACAAAATATACGTGTTCAGAAAAAAAATTGGTAACAAACAATGAGTAACATAATTAGTGCTTTAAATGCAGCCAAAGTCTTTTTAAGTATCTTATAAGCATTTCACTCATTTCACTTTTCTGAAGAAAAGAAAATTTTATAAGCAGTAGTTTAACACTGGTAATATGGGAATTCTAGGTTACCAGATGTTGGAACTGCCTAAGGTCAGTTTTCGAAAATCTGCTTGGATAACCATGAATTTATTTGCACGACTAGATAATCCTTACGGTCGCATTCCCCCGATTACCGCACAGCTTCTGTTTTCCCAGTTGTTGAAGTTTGCTGCCTCGGAAATTCCTTCCATCTTGGTTAGCAAGTATTTCTATTTCATTAAACTTTCTAAGAGCAAAAGATAAGTCGCCTATAGAATGAATTTGCGGTGCCACGGGAAAATTAAACTAGTTTAGCTTATTTTAGTCATCCACATTAAACCAAATTTTTTCCTCCCAAAAGAGCATTTAAGTTTCTCGAGCCACGTTTCTAAAGATATATTTTAGATATATTTATTTTCTGTAGATATTCCGAACAAAAGAAAACGTTTCACTGAAGATGTAATGTTGGGATTGGTTTGGCATATGTGCACACAACTTGAACGGGTTCTGCTGTCAAGGTATTAATAACTTTTAAAAAGTTCATTAAGCTCTCTCTCAGCTACACTAAAGCAATCTAATTGATATTTTCCTTTGACATCATTTATGTAGCAACGTAATGATATGCGAAAAGAAACATCCTTTTTCAGACAATTGATTCCCTGTGGAGTCCAATCTCTCGTAGCGGCAGGACTTGTACATTGCAGCTGTTGCCAGAAATCCACTCTAGGAGTCAGCCACATTACCAACTACGTCAATCACACAGAAATAACTGGTTTATACAACCGATGAAATTTTCCACAGAACACTCTAGAATATTCTAGCAGTGAGGAGGACAATAAGAGCGAGGATCTACTCCCATCAATCCTGGACCCGTAGGACCAGACCCGGGCCTCTCGGGTTATTTTACCAGTGAGGAGGACAGAAACTTCCAAGAGATTGTGGTAGCGCTTCTAATATACTCGCTGGAGGGTTTACTTCACTCCAGTTTTCTCCTCAATTGCTGGAACCAACGTTACGAAAATGTTGTTACAACAAGATAATATGAGATGCAGGGTCGGCCGGTTAGGCATTGTATTGGCGGTGCCATAGTGAATTAATTAATTAATTAATGAACGAATGAATGAATTAAAATAAATAAGTAAGGTTTGTTAAATATAAATATGTGTACCAATTTCAAACGATTTAGGTAATCTTATCAATAATCCATTATATTTTATAATATATTGTGCCAAACAGGACGTACAGGGAAACGAAATAGATATTTATTAAAACCGTACTCTTGTTACGCACAGATGTAACGAGCACAGTAAAGGTTTGATAATACAATTCATGGAGAATGTGATACGGAAGCGTTCATGTACGATTTCGCGACAGAGAGACAGTATCTTGGTTTACTGCCCTCTAGCGGATAAAGAATAAGCTATGCGCCAGAGAAATCTCGGCACTACCTGCCCCCATAAGAAGCCGTGTATAAGCAGACATCCTAGCCCTTAACACAGGCGCTTATGAGCGTAGACGGTGCCGTTCTGGAATCGGCACCAACTCAGGACAGAGCGTTTGCGTTTTACGCGCCTATTCACACGAGGGAGAAGATACTCAGAAACAATCTTTTTTGCGCAATTCCTATACACTTCTCTTTCTTTCGTTTTCATACAGATGGTGTCATGGCACAGCAGCACTACCTCAGAAGCCCCTGATGTGATGCTTTTCCTTTTGATCTCTGTATCGCTCCCAAATATTTAAGCATAGGTATTATACAGATATAAAGAGTTGTGAAGACACTTCTTAATTTTAAGATAAAAAAGATTACACGAATGTTATTCAACTTTCCAGTTTTCTTCAATTCCTAGAAAACACATTTAAGATGGGGACAGGTTTTGTACTAAACTCTGGCCGCAAGAAGAAAAAGAATTTCAGCTATTTAATATTTTTCCACTAGGCACACCAATTTTAAATCCACAATTGCTGAAGGTATCCTCGAAAATTAAAGCGGAAGGGGTAAATTGTAATTCAAGGAGAATTTTAAAATGAAAAAATGACAAAAAATGAAGTATTTAAAATTCAGCGCTCTGGTTTATTTTCAATTTTTATTATTTTTTGTCCTTAATTTTACGTCCTCTAACGTTAAATCATATCGGAGGATGAATGGAATGCCTGAAATGAAACTAAAAATGAGCCCAGGGCCCATAGAGCCTACAGTTACCCAACATTCGACTTTCTGGATAAGGGAAAACCCCGGGAAAACCTTATCCAGTTAACTCACCCTGACCGAGATTCGAACTCAGGATCTCTTGAACGTGAGGCAGACACTCTACCACCACGCTACCGAGGCGGGCGCGCTCTGTTTTGCCTAAATGGTACAGGAGCAATTAGATACCCATTGATTTTCAAATTGTTGATTTATAATCAAAGCACAATTTGTATAATGACCGGATATTAAGAGAGGCTAAGATTGGAACATATAAAACCAAGAAAAAGATTTTTTCACTTTGTTACAGGACATGGTCCATATAATATATATTTAAAAAGAATAGGGAAGAAGAACTCAGATTTATGTGAGCAATGTAACTACTTAGATTCGCCCGAACATGTTATTTTTTAGTGTAATAGATATAGTGAAATAGATATAGTGAAATAGTAGAAGATGGTCGAAGGAAACTTCAAGGAAAATGTTTATGGAACATCTTAAGAAATGCAGAATATAATGCACATTTAGAAAATGTCTCAGATAATATCTGTTAAGGCGGTAGAAGAATATATGACCCGCGACAAAATACTTCAAGATAAAAATTTAGGAACATTTCAATCTACGAGAAAAGAGTATTACTTAAGAGATCGTCAGAGGGAAATAAGACCAAGAGAAACTGAAGATGCAGATTACCAAACTTGAAGACTTAATTTAAGACGCAGAACCGATAAATATAAGACGCCAATTATGGATATCAGAAAGAAGAGCAGACACCTTAGTAAGAAAATCCCAGGAGAGAGAGGAGATATATGGAGAGTATCAGAGCGGACAGATACAACTGATTATGCAGAAGCTCAAAGATGACAACCAGGATGTCTGGAACTGACGAACCAGCTTCATCTACTGATGCCAGTCCCTATAGGAGATGCACACCAGTTGCAGAAGAGGAAATTTTATAATTGTAGGAAACAGCCCTTCGTTACTTTTTATAACAATTAAGCTGTAGCAGAAATGCAGATTTGATTTATATTGTTGGTATAGAAGTAAAGTAGAAGAAAGACTGTTTTAGATAGATTAGATGAACAGATTTGTAAGGTTACTGGAATACAGTATTCTGTAGGTTTAGTTAGTTCGTTAAGGTCGGAAGTAGATTACTTCTACAATTTATAAATTGTTTTGTGTAATTTGATTTAGAAGTTAATAAATTAAAAATGAAGTTTGCATAATAAGGTCTGGTATAGATTCCAGAAACCGTGCTGCTATTAGATGTGCAGATTTTTTTTATAATGAAGATGCTTTAAAGCGCTTATATATGCTTATAAGTATAAGAAAAATATCAAAACCCTTTATGATATTGTCGCCGAGGCATTCTTGAGCGACGGACCGCGGCCAGCGCGTGGATACGGTACTGGACGCTTGCCGAGAGAGAGAGAGGGAAGTAGAGGGAAACAGAAAGTGACAGATAGTTTGCAATTTCTCGCTGTGGTCGTGATTATTATCGAACGATCCACTGAATTTTAGAACAATGGCTGGAGGTATAAATAAGCCGCAAGGTGTGAGAACAGTCAGTTGTTAATTAGGTGTGGAGCTGTGTGGACATTCGTGAGTGTGCCGCAGTTTACGTGTGGCAGACGACCTTCAGGACTGCGTTTGCGTATGTGACGTCATTTCGCTGCTCTAAGGGGTGTATAAAGCGTCTTTTTACTGAAATAAAGAGCATTTTAAATTTCTAACTACAAGACTTTTAATTTTTGGTACCCACAAAGTCACAATATTTTCATACTCTCTACAAAATTTCACATGTGTATATACTTGGTAATAAGTAGATTACGGAGCCTGTTCACATAATGAATGAAAGAATTAAGGCTTTACTTTACTTATTTTTATTACAACTTCTAATCTACATATAAATTTGGTGCAGAATTTTTTCTGTAAATTAGCATTTTGATATTTCGACGCATATGCGTATATTATAAATAGTATAACTAAACATGAAATTCTTTCAAATAACAAAGTTATTGATATTGGTCTATGTCTTTTAGTATATATCTATGCTTTTGTATAAATATTTGCATGCACAGTATAACTAAGAAACGAAAAGTTCGTTAGATAACAATTTTGGCAATTGAATTTTCAATCATGCGACAAGAAGAGTTATAACGGCCTTAGCTATTTTCTCAAAGATGGCTTTAAAGAGCTGTCTAAGATACTATACGTATATTTATGCCATTTATGCGATTTATGAAGTATTATTGTGTCTTGAAGTCTACTTCATTCCGAAGTCCCTCGTGTAAATTTGGATAACAGGTAAACCATGAGAAAAATACAAAAACACATTGCACAGAAAATGCAAATTACCTTAAACAACAGTTTATTTGAAATCACTTTCCCATACATTATCATGTTCAAAGCTAAATAGAATCTAAATGTTTACAAATGCTTAGAGGATTGTGCAACATTCAATCGCAGAGTTCGTTTTCAGCCAGCAGATTCCAATAGCGTTTTTACTTCTGAGATATGTAGTGAAAGGTTGGCAGAGGCTGTCAAAATGAAATTCCTTCACACAATTGACTTGTCTGTCGAGAACCATTTGCGAGCAGTAATCCTATTCTCAGGGGATGTAATACGCAGAGAGCAGCGGATCGAGATGGCCTCCTTTATTGAACAAACATAAGGAAGGCCTTGGAGGGGAAACGGAAACAAGAAGAGAGCGCCACTGTAATAACTAAAATTACTGCACGCGTGCCCGAGAAAGTTCTTGTGTGTAGTCCAGTCTTTAATCCCATCTTCATGCCATTGTTTTCCCAGCTGTTGCAAAGTGTTACGGCTAGAGGCGCCACCGTCCTGGCCAAATTACATCACAGATCGATTTATCTCTCCAACAAGAGCAGCGGCTAAAGTTATATGAGTTTTGTTACCGGTACATGCAGCGTGCCCCAAATATTTCGGCTGCTAGCAACTTTGGGTGATGATGAAGCCAGCTGTGTACCTTGTTTGTTTTCAAGAACAATCCTCTGAATGTACACAATATAGGTCCTAACTCCTTTAGTCAACACTAACTCTGCTGGCACAAGTGCATCGTGGTGTACACTTTAAACACGAACTTAGGGGATGGTCATATCTTAAAGTCAAATCCAAGTTTTAGATCCTATT
The DNA here is from genome assembly GCA_030765055.1 of Mantis religiosa. Classification (NCBI taxonomy): domain Eukaryota; kingdom Metazoa; phylum Arthropoda; class Insecta; order Mantodea; family Mantidae; genus Mantis; species Mantis religiosa. The sequence continues at coordinate 103,882,620 of CM060955.1, forward strand.
TGTATTACCAGCTGCCTCTACCAGAACTGGGCGATGTTATACGCTCTTGGTGGGATTCATAATTAAACTAACTTTCCACTCATTGGATACTGAAACTCCTAAACCTCTGAGATTTGTATTTTTACGCTAGATCATAGAAAAATGTTTTAATCCTCCAAGTACTGACTTGCATATTTATTGCTAGAGATGTCCAATGTAATCATATAATTCATCTGTCCCAAAATAGTAGTCGCATTCCATCACGAGCTTCTATTGTTAAGAACGAGAATATAACAATTCAGACACTGATCGTTGATGTTTGCACTGATAATAGCCTATAAACCGATGTAGCAGTCTGGGATGCAAAACCAACACTGAACTTAACAGGAGAACAGAAGCGTATCAATTTTGTTTATCAATGCTGGATCCAGCAATTTATATTCATAGAGTAAGATTTCAGGACATATTCCATCGATTCATATTGATAAAAATGGTTTTACATGACTGCAGAAAAAGGAACATTTTACCTTGATGCAGAAGAACTCAGTCCATACTTTACCTATCAAAATAAACGCTTCATTAGGACGGTTATATTTCTAGAAGCAGTGGCTCTTCTCTGTCTAGATTCAATGCATAACCAGTACTTTATGCTAAACTTGTGGCATTTCTGTTCATCGATCAGGAACCAGCAAAACGCAGTAGCAAAAACAGGCCTACAGGGACACTAATTATGAAACCGATCCAGTCTGTTACTGAGGATGAATGCAGCAAATGTTCACTGGGAAAGTACTCCCTATAAAGTCAAATTGTCCATCATAAAAAGCTTCAAAATGCATCTATAAATGGGCCTCCAAATAGCCCGGATATGAAGGTCGTTGATTCGGCTTCTTCCATGCCAATCAGCCTCGCCAATATCAAGAGACAACATCCACAGTAGATCAACCCTTAACTGCTGTTCTAAAAGTCTTCAACGACCTGCAATACATGGTTAAATGCATCAAGGTACATGGAAAGATCTATTATAAACTGTCTCATATGGGGAAACTGCAATTGCAAAGGTGATTACCTCTAGTTCAACAGTGTGATTCCGAAGTAGTCATTATCAGCGTATGGTGTCGTACAAAGTGTTGAATGACCAGGTCTAGTTGTGGATACTGTCAATGTTTGTTGAGTAAGACCTGAAGCTTTCCTGGCAACGAATATGCTCAAGCTGTTCTCGGGAAGCAAGCCAGGTAAAAAGACGATTAGAAATCGACGTTTCTGGAGTGTACATCTCTCCCATCATCAGGATATTTATTACATTTTATAACCACAAATGAATCACTCGATATAACATAAATATATAGAGAGACAAAACACTATCATATTCGCATTACTGAACGAAAGACAGTTTTCAGTAGCTTAAACTGGCCTTAATATAGAAATCCGTCGACTTAAGAAGCACAGATCAATACAGCTTGATAATCAAGGTAAGTAGTTACGTTTCTTTGACGCAATGTTCTATACTCACGCCATCTCCTGACCTGGCATTTAAGTTAATGCTTGTTGAGGTTTATTAGTGTTATAAGTATTTTCATTTATATAATCTTTGTTGTCATAAAGAACTTACAAACGAAATACTACTATTATTTTGGGACATAGGTAGTATTATGTTTAAAATTTACCATTTACCGACTGTAGTTCCCTTTAACGTTTATTGACCGCAAAGTGAGATTTGTAGTGGACAACACGGCGCTGGGGCGGGTTTTCTCCGGGATCTCCGGTTTCCCCTGCCATCTCATTCCACCAGTGCTCCATCTTCATCTCATGTATCATCAGTGTCATCGCCTGCGGTGCCGTATGTAGCAAAAGCAGGCGTTAAACACTAAACATTTCATTTTTAACGTTTATTTGCTGCTGCTGCTGCTACTACTACTACTACTACTACTACTACTACTACTACTACTACTACTACTACTACTACTACTACTACTACTGGGATTTTAGGGCTTATTTCGCCCATGGGTTTATTTCACCCTGGGCTTTTTTCGCCCTATGGCTTTTTCTGGGATGTACCCTCTTCAGCCTTGACTTTGTTTTGGAATTTAGGGAAACTGTTTTTTTCTTTCTTTTTTTTTTTTTTTTTTTTTTTTGCAAATGTCTGTTTATTTGCATTTGAATATGTTAAGAAGTTGTTGTGTCGTGACTATTTATTATTAATATTACATTTATTACCTTTAAACTTTTCAATTTTAAAAAGCGAATATGTATACTTAATTGCTAATTACTAATTGTATTAAGTTTTTGTGTTTTTATGGATCTTTTATTATTCTTTTCCATATATATTTTTGTAGTAGTTTAGTATTTTTATTTTTATAGTAATTTTTTTCTATATATAATATATGTGAAGTATGTGCAAGTATTTGATATTTAATTCATATAGTATTTAAACAGAATTCTTTCGGCGCAAGCGATCATATATCCAGTTGTTGACGGTCCTGATAAACACTACCAGAAATGACTAATTGATTACTAGTTCGTCAAGATTTTGTATAAAATAGAGTGATTATTATTTTTATTATTATTATTTTTCACTGTCATCCAAAAATTTTATACAGATAATTCACGTTTTTATGCATGGATGCAGTTATCTTACTGTATCAATACATGCAATTATAACATGTGGTTTACACTTTATATCTATTTAGAGCAATGTATTATTAGAGATTTAGGTCTAAAGTAATTTTATGATAGTTATTCATTATTTTTCGGTACTAGCAACATATATTGCAGTTGCAGGGGCGCTGTAAAGACTAATGTAGACTGTAAACTCTAAGGACCTCGCACTCATTTGAGTATCATGTCACCATTGTATTTAAGTAAAAAATACAGTCTTTTAAATGGGACAATGCATTGTATGTTTGAAACAATACAACTTTATAAATAGGGAACTTTCTTGTTTATACTTATATTGCATACATTGTATGTACGTTCTTTAATACCTGTAGAAACCTGCAAACTTGTAACATTTTCGACCAAATTCGCCATGCATATTCTTCTGAATAAGAGTTAGATTACATCGGGTTGCTATCACAAAAACCGCCCCTAATGGAAGAGGGGCGGAAAGTATCCCGCAGGAAACAGTTTTGAGGTTTTAGAGCATGAACAGATCCATTCTCTAAATACGTTTGTGGAATAACAGCATAGATCATGTTCTCTTCCGTCTTCTACGAGGATATAAAAAGCTACCCCTAAAGGGAGAAGGGTGGATATGCATCAATGGGGAGAATTTTTGGGATGATCAATACGAATGAGCTTGTTTTCTCAAAATAAACGCTGCTACTCCATTCTTTAAGTTTTGGTAAAATGCCAAGGGGGTTGGCCAAGAAATCAAAAACATATTTTGATAAGTCTTTGTAAATAAAGCCATTAATCTTTCTAACAAACCTAGTTTGTAAAACATATAATTTTAATTCCCAAACTTCTAAGGAACAAAAAGTGTTTGACAACATATGTTAGTATCATAAAATATCTAATGCATTGCACTCATAATATATTCTCTACTCACTCGTGTATAAAATGACCTGTAAACATTTATTCTTCTATTTACTTTATGTTAATAGAGATAATAATAATTTGTAGAAATTTTGTTATATATTTGTTTGTAAGTAGAATTAAAACAAGGTAATTATTTTGGCTCAAACTATTCTGCTAGAAACAAATGACTGTATTAAAAAAAAATGTGCGTAATATAGAATAACGTTTTGCAATTGTGATTTGAACAACTGCATTATTATAAAGCTTTGGAAAATTCAGTTTGCGGTCCCTGAGCGCCAAGAGGACTCCAAGGGTGCGGGAGAGAGGGAAATATGAAAAGAGTGGGGGCAGCGAGGTGGCAACGCTGAAGGCTCTAACGCATCTGATTCGCTACAAGCTAGAGCTCTTTCAATTTGAGACATACAGTAGTCAGTTCTTTGTTAACATTCTCACAACCGCCTTAATGCTGCACCAATAAGCGTATCTTCACCTCCTAACCTATATTATCAGTTAAAAAACCGATGCAGATGGAGTTGGCAGTCCTTATTCTAAGCCATCGATTCTAAAACACAAGGCACTGCCTGAAAATTTGAGGAAAACATCTCAATAAGTTTTCACTCAAAGCTAAGTTTTGTTAATGTATAGGTTTTTTAATATATAACCAGCTTTTGTATACCGTATGCTAAAAGTGTTTTAAGTAATGCTCCAAATCATTTTGGAGACTCAATGAGTTCAAATAATCTTTTACTTGTCTGCTTTGCTGAACGAAGATATACTTGAACGCACCAATGTCCCCAATATTTTACCAAAAAAAATGCTTGCTACTCTACGGGAACCGTCCTTAATTTATATGATGATGTAAACAAAGCGGAAAAAATGTATTACTCTGTAGGTGACTGTGATTAAAGGGAATAGTCGCGTCATTGATATGCGCACTATATTTTACATCCGCAGAGAGTTACAAGGCTAAACAGCCAAAGATGTCGCACACGTACACGTTCTTCTATTTACATTTCCACATAAACATAGGATGGCTTCGGTATAGGTGTGGATACTTTCTCATGGAAATTTAACGAGGTTGCATGAACTGTCTACATTCGGTGCATTTGTACTGTCGCCCGCTTTGGTAGCGGGGTGGTAGCATGTCTGCCTCACGTTCAAGAGGCCCCGAGTTTGAATCTCATCAGGGTGAGTTACCTGGATAAGGTTTTCCGGGGGTTTCCCTTATCCTGTAAAGACGAATGTCGGATAGCTCTACGCTCCATGGACCCCAAACTCATTTGAGCAATATTTTATCCATTCCATTCATCGTCCGATATGACTTAACGTTGGAGGACGTAAATTACAAATATATATATATATATATATATATATATATATATATATATATATATATTGCCGCGAGCCATTACTGCGATAGCGCATCCGGTGCCTACAAAAGGACAGATAGTGCAGCGCGGAGATAAGAGGCTTGCTGAAACAGATCAAGTTAGATGACTGGAAGGTTCGTGTTTCGTCTGGTGCCGTCTTGTTTGTTGCAGAAAATTCGATTAATTTCTAGAAATATGAGTAGAGGTATATAAAGAAGTCGCGACAGACGGAGTCGTAATCGGAACTTGAGAATCGTCCGCGTGTAACGGTTTGTGTGTGTGTGTGTGTGTGTGTGTGTGTGTGTGTGTGTGTGTGTGTGTGTGTGTGTATGTGTGTGTGTGTGTGTAATTTACGTCCTACAAAATTAAGTCATATCCGACCATAAATGGAATGGGTGAAATGATGCTAAAATGAGCCCAGGGTCCATGGAGCTTAGTTACCCAACAGTCGTCTTTCAGGATAAGGGAAACCCCGGTAAAAAACCTTATCCAGGTAACTCATTCTGACCGAGATTTGAACTCGAGACCTCTTGAACGTGAGGCAGACACGCTACCACCACGCTGCCGAGGCGGGTGAACTGTCTTTTGAAAGTGAACTCTTTAGTTTGTGGTCGACGACCTTGAAGATTGTATATGTTACGTCATTCTGATACTTTAAGGGTTAACCAAAGTGTTTCTATGTAAATAAAGGGCAATTCGGAATGTCTGCAAATTGTAATTTTAATTTTACGAACCCACAAAGTCACAGAATGAAAATTTATATTTGTAATTGCGAGCAATTGCTTCAAACGTGAACTGGAGCTAGGGGTGATTCAGCAATAATAAGCCCGCAGTCTCTTTTCCTGTGTAGCCATTCGAGAGAAGGGGCAGTTGATGGAAAGAAAGAAAGAAACTACCCCGGAATCAACATTGATTGTCTATATGTTGAACCTAGCACACTGACACCATGCAATGAAATAGAATTCTATTTAATACCAAACAGTGCAGCTGTAGGAACTGCCTTCTGTTTACTCAGCGTAAAGGACTGTGGTGGGGACAGAAGGACTGCAGCAAAGCAGGACTTGGGAAAGGTTAGAAGTACTTTTTTATGCCGGGGTCACAAAATGTGCAGCGAAGGAAGTTTATCGAAAATTGAATTCTCCCTTTATAACGCATTCATGGAAATGGTCAGCGGCGTGACCGTTTGAATCAGAATTAAATCACACGTTTCATGGGGTTTAGCCATTCTCTTTTTCAATTTTCCTCCACACTCGGGACATACCCACATAAATAACACAAGCCTCGTTTCAGTGGACCACAGAACTATATACGTGTGCGACTTTCTCTGGCATGCTAGCACTTTTATCCTCTTTCATCTAGATTTGCGTAGTGCGCTTGCGTCACGCTTTCGGCGCGCGCAGCCTGGAAACATTAAAATGTATGAGTTGTATAGGAAAGTAGGTGATTACGGAGAGAAATGGTATACTGTGATCTGACTACAGCAGCTTTGGGTCGTTTTTTTAAATCTATAGGTCAGTTATCCTGTGAATATTTCTGTTCATTTTCACGGTGATATTCACTCTTTTGGGAAGAGCATAATTTACATTTCAAGGATTCAGTATCAAGATTTTCACAAAATTTCTCCGACATAAACTGTTCCTTATTGAAAAACCTTCCTAACCTTTTATTTTACAATGAAGGCTCGAAAGAATTTGATTAAAGTGTACTACATTTCAGATATTAACATATAAACTGAAATATTAATCTACATTTTCTATCAAATCCGTGACGAACTTCATTCCAATAGAATATATAACTCAGGAATATTCGTCGTTATCATGAATTGTTAAATGATTAATGATGATAAAAAGTCTTGGAAAATTGTCCAGCATACTCGAGAATGTACAAATTTGCTTTTGTCCGCTTACAGTTTGTTTTCTAGGAACCATTGCTAAGTTCAGTTTGTAATTTCAAGAAGCAAAATGACATATTTTAATATGTGAAACGTAAACCGACTTCACTACAGCTGCTTGTGTTGGTAATTCATTTTGCGTGAACTGTTTGACAGTAGAACGCTTCTACGCTTAGTTTATATTACGATGTTTACTAGATATTAGTAATACTTGTGAAGTTTTGGTATTATTGTCAATGATAAGCTAGCAGTCTGCCTTCAGTTTACCTCGTGTCTTTTCTCCTGTGCAAATATATTTCGGTACGGATAAGTTAAACATGAGCTATGCGTATGCAACTAAGAATTACTAAGCAATTGAAACATTTAAATGTTAATATTGTGGTGAAGCTATACTCTCTTGTCTATTCTCTGTGGCATTATTTATTATGTAGATGTTGGTATGGCTACCGGACCCGGAATGAGGATAGATTCCTGCTTTGTGCATGGCGTTTGTTATTGTCTTTTCTTGGTGAACCTTGTTAGGAAATAGACGCATAGTAGGATATAGTGCAACCACATCTCTTCTGAATCCAACTTAAAAGTTAACTGTGTTTTTGTTTATTGTAATTGTATGTAAATTTTTCTAAATGTGTTTAAATCAAAGTAATTTTCGTTTTTTTAAATTGTAATTTAGATGCCACCTGATAAAACGATCTTTTGGTGTAGCGAAGCCTCTCATGCCATTCGAATTGACTCTTTAATACCATCTAGTTACGTTCCCCCCCAGTTCGTAATTAACGTCAATTAAAATAGTTACGACAATATGCAAGTTTATGTCGTAGTTAAATAAATCGAAGTTGAAATAACTATGACTATATTTATTATTACATTTTAGTTTCAAAAACGCTTCTTAACATTTAGTTTGGTTTATTTGAACCTAAAAGTTGTCAATGGATATGTATAATTCATTATATTGATTACAATTAATCACTGAAGGCAGAAATACCAAAAGGAGGCAGGTGCTACAGTCTTAAGCAGATGCTTCATTACGATGTTTGTATTTTTAATACATTACTGATAGCCAACTTTATATTGATGTATAACACATTGTTAATGGTGTAGTTGTTCGTCAAATTGGTTTGCTGGCGTCAATGTCGGTCTAAATATAATTATGTTGAACATTTGCGTTTTGATTCAGTTGATTGTAGTCGACCTCAGAACGATTCTACCACAGTTGTACCTTGTTGGGGTACGATAACATCAACATTGATCTGTTGACAAGGGGAACTGGTTGTCGGGTGTGATGAATCACAGTTTCAATTCAACAACGCTGATGGATGTAGGTGAGACATTGGGTTCCATTTGAAAATTGGAGCTCACTTATGATCCCTTTTAATCTCTCTCTCTCTCTATCGGCCTAGACAATTTTATATTACCATTTTGAAATGTATCTGTGATACATTCACGTGACATTCTTCATTCTCGTGTATCGTCAGTTTTCCTTTGAAAGCTATTCCTGTAAAAGTTTTTTTCTCTTCTGGTTTTAGTTCAAAGGTTGGTAATTCTTCTAAGAGAAGACGTATGTACAATAATAAACATGTACTTAATTCTTCACGAGCATGTTAATGTTTTGACTGCAGCGTTTCTACAACCAGTTTTCCATTTATTTTGACTTTTTGCACATAATAGTATATCCATTTTAATTTATAAAAGATTTCTAAAACTGTATCACTCCACTCGTGCTGATATAATATGCAATGGTATATATTTATAAGAAAATTCTAAACCACCTCTGCTTCCGCTTCCTTATCTGGTCAATTCACTTTATGCTTCTCTTACCATTATCTTTCATTACTGGACTTGAATCGATGTGTATTCATAGACTACTGATTGTCAGTTGTTTAAAAGTAAAGCAATAAGGAATTAATTTATCCAGGGGCTGGAAAGTACCATTGTTACAATGCAAACCTTACATCCACTCTAATAAAATGCTTCTTTTGCCGTTCTCCTACACCTAAACTTTGTTCATTGGCTAGGGCGCAATTCTCGGTTTGGAATTCAAACTGAAATATTGTGACTTTGTGGATTCGTAGTCCAAGTTGCAGAAATTCAAAACATTCTTTATCTCTCTATAAATATACTTAGTACACTTGCAGATTACAGCAGAATTGCGTAGCATACACAATTGCAATCTACCAAGGTCGTTGAACACAAATAAAGAGTTCACTTCCAAACACACCAGTTTCAATTATAACTCTCGTTTACAACAAAACTCTGTTTACAACTGTTTACGACTTTGGTGAGTCGTTAGGCTTTCTAAATTATATTACTAGATATTTCCGGAATATTCTGTAACAAACAAGAAATCGAATGTAGTATAAGACACTAAAGATGTCACTAGAATTTTCCGTTAACCTCACTTTATCTGTTTTAGAATGCCTTTTATCTGCATGCTATACTATTCTGCAACATTTAAACAAAGGAAAGTACTACAAGATCGTGTACATAGCTATGCTGAATGTTCTGTTATGTCTTGCAGAACATTAACATTTGAATTTGTATTTAAATTTGATGTTATCTTGCTTATTTAAAAAGTAATTTTTGACAGAGTTTAATTTCTATTAGCCATTTTTATATTTTGATTATAAGAATTTATTTGAAACCGTTATTTTAGGTTAAAATTAATTTTTGATTGTATGGATGCAAAACGAGGTTTAAGATAACAAGTGAAAGAGTGAAAGTAATTTGAAATTCAGAAGCAAGTAAAATTGAACATTAATCACGATTTTGATAACAACAAATTTAATGTAAATTTAGAAGAAATATTATTTTGGGTGTCAAATAGTGTAGAAAAGTGAATTAAAAATAAAATTTATAAATAATATTATTGACTATTACAATGCGCATAATTATAATTGGCTGTGAGTTAGACCAATAGTAAAATGTTGACTTGCCATGGCAACGTCAGGATCAGTAAATCGAGATTGGCTGAAGTGCGATTTTTCTATGCTTAACCATCGTAAAGGAAGGACGTGTGTGTGGAGGTCCCTAAGTCGGCGGAAACCGATGCGGTGCATATAACATAGCGAAAGCTACACAAATGTTTGTGAACAAGTAATTACTTTTTATGTGTTTAAGAGAGTTGTTTCAAATGATTTAGCTAAATTAAAAATATAATGTGGAAAGGAAATTATTGAAAAATTATTTCTTCTTCACACATATCCACCATTACCTCATCTACGATCGCACCCTGAAATTGGGTCTCATGTGAAAACAAAGCAGCCGAGCTAAGTTCAAGAATTGAGCTACGAGATAATCTGAGACGTTCATCGCAGCACTACAAACATGAAATTTTCGTTACAAATGGCTTCCCAACATGGTGCATCATCATATTTACTACATCCCAATCCCAATTTATATAAATTTTGTTACATATTTCAAAGTTGTGTGTGTCTAAATGAAATATTTCCCAAAATTATATGTAAAATTTAATAAAATATACCTCTAAAAATAATTTTCACCTTTATGAAACTTCTTGCATACTGAATACATTCTCAAATTTTACAATCGAGGGTTTTAAATTATTAAAATTTTAATATTTTCATATACCTCGTGTAAAAATAAATAGTGCGGTGTTTTATACAAGCACCTGGTGGCGGCACTGCAGCAAAGACAGAGTTACCAACTGGTAATAAACGTTTAACGATAGCGTCACTTGCAATAACCATGTTAATAATGCTTTAATTACGACATCGGCGTCCTCCGCGACCCAGAGCGGCTCTGATCAATATCGCACTTGTTATTAGCCTCTAAAATGTTCCGAGAGCATTTTTAATTACATTGTACATACATGGGAACGGCACTAGTAGTCCACATCGAGTTTTGCTATGTATGTCTTTGTAGCGGTTTCATCTTTGAACCGGGCAAACCAGATATGAAATATTCAGTCTCTTTTTTTCAGTTGTTCCAAAACTACTGACCTGCAAACACGATCTCCTTACCTCTCTTTCTTCCTCCCTCTCACCCAACCAGTCTTGTCTTCTCTTTTATTTCAAAATCAGCAACAAAGCTGCATTTTATTTCTAAGAAACTTACAAAAGTTACTTAAATATGAAGCTATTAACAGTGAAGCAAGCAAATATATACAAATATAACAATTTGTAGCTTAAAACTTCACTTACCTTATCAGAAATGATGATAATTTTCTTATAAATAGTGTGGGATCGCGGTTTCATGTAAAACGTTTATATATCTTCAGCCGGAAACAAAAAACGGTCGCCATCGTTACGAACGCTAGATGTTGATATGTTCTTGTTAGTACTATCAAAATCTGAAAATAAATTTAAAAGCAAATCGACTGCTGGTATTTCAAAATTTATTATTCGATGTTTGTTTTTTAGAATAAATATCTCTTCCCAAACCATTAAATCTATCGTACTATTTAATTCTTTTAATAGTTTAATTTCTGGATTTATTTTATGGTTAAATGACCAAAACAGAATTTGCTACGGACGATTTATCAGTCTGCTTATATTTAATGTTGCGAAAATGTCCTTTCATTCTAGTTTCTAAATTACGTTTTGTCTTTTTAATATAAAGTTTAGAACAGTCAAAACAATTAAACTGATAAATACCAGGTTTTTTATTATTAGGAATTTCATCTTTTTTTAGAGAAATTCAATAAATTTTAGTACTATATTTATTTTGAGGTACTAAAGTTATACCAAAGTATTTAAAAAATTTTGAAAATATTTATTAAACCGAGGATGGTAAGTCAAATTATTTTTAAAATCACAATCATCTCCTATATTTTTATAAGGGTAGAAATGTCATTAACAGTTTTTTGATATTTGAATTTTTCAATTTTTTTATTTATAAAGCCTTTATTAAAGCCACTAAGTAAAGCAGTATTAATAATATGCTTATATTCTTTATTAAATTCATCTTTATTCAGGTGTATATTTATTAAATATATCTGTAAATCAAACTGTTGAAAACAGCAAATTTATAAAAGTTTCACGTGTCTGGGGATAACATTCCAAGAATCACAAGTATTGCTGTTTTTGTTTTGGTTTATTCTTTTTTATTAATTATTGGCCGTGATGCTTTGTTTCCTAAACCGCATGGGAATTTTCATCAGCCTATACATGCTTTTTATGAAAGTTTACCCCATCTCATGTACATCTAGTTGCCACATAAGCAAACAAAATCTATGGATGAAGCATTATGATGGTTATACCTTCCAAATTAGTAATTATCTATAACAGGGCGGTAGCTAACGTAAAGATTTTATCACCTGTACCGTAGGATAGAGAAATGCTTTGCGATGATTGCTCGTTGCATAGAGTACCTCCATGAACAAATACTTAAATATGTCTCAAAACATTATAGGACCTATACTTATTAGACCTTTTTTATGCTGCACCTTATCTCGTGAAACACCGAGTTATTCTTTTTAAAACCAGATATGTATAAATATATATATATATACATTTAATTTGTGCCTTAGTACAAGTACTTACTGTGTATCTAGATGTGATACTAGACTTAAACTTGACAAAGGCATTAAGGAAGAAACCAAAAAACTCCATGCCCTCTGTGGAACAGTAAAATTAACTTTAGTGAAACAGAACATGAAGGAAAGGTATATCAAATTCCATATGGAGGTGGCTTTTTCGAATTACAAACAACAAAAGAAAGGTGCCTGCCTCTGTTGCGTAGGTGTGGCGTGTCTGCCTCACGTTCAACAGTTCCCAAGTTCCAATCTCAGTCAGAGTTATCTGGAAAACACACTTTCCGGGGTCTTTCCTTATCCTGAAAGATGAATTTCGGATAACTGTAACCTCTGTGGACCCTGGGCTCATTTCAGCATCATTTCAGCCCTTTCATTCATCGTCCTATATGACCTAACCGATTAAAGGACGGAAACTAAACAAGAAAGAAGGTAAATAGCAGGTTCCGTTTTGTGAAGACGAAATTCCAAATGTATGTTAGATACAAAAAACAAACAAATGGAACTCTTTAGAATATTAATCAGTGTTAGCGCTAAACACATCACATACAACTGAAGCAGACAGTAAATTAATTTGTATTATACAAAGAATGTAAAATTACTTAATTGAACTCACACTTTTGAATAAGCACAGTAGGATCAACCTTTTATGCAATGGTCATAGTAGAAAAGAAAATCTAATACTATGACAGTGGATATGGCATGACAAGAAAAGTTTAATATGGAGGAAAATTTAAAAATAGAATAACCTTTTAAAGAAATATTTAGTTTATTCACACGCAGCTGCAGTGAGGACAGACAAACCGTGGCTAGTGTCCCATCAAGACGGTCATCTGGTTCTGTCTTGGGCGAAGGCAACCAGAAACGATGAGAAAAGGTATCTATCGGTTCCTACGTCAATAACGAATTAAGTATTATAGCGTAACAAGCAGTCTACATACGGTCACTCTGAAAAGTGATATATTGGTAACCCTTGGTCGGCAACTTCGGGTTTGATGAGAGGATAAAAAGAAGCAGTCAGTAAAACAGTCTGAAAAGTGCATTCCAATGTCATTAGAACCATCCTTACCCCCGTACATATCCACGCATTCTCCGAGAGTACCTTTGTGTTTTACCCACCATTTGCAACAATCTTCATTTATCAGATTTGAACTAGAACATATTAGTTTATATTTAAATTAAACCTGCTGGTCCTAAACCAAGATACAGATAGCTACATAAAATGCATGTATTGTATCAGTTATTAAATAGCTCATATGTTGTATAAAGGTATACATACCATCCTCAAAGATTATCACCAATTTTGTCTGGTAAACCTAAACCAGATCAAGCATGGGACGTTTTCTTTCTCTACCACATACATAGAAGGCAGAGGGCATACTTCACCAATGAATGCCGTATTGATTATTAGTTTAAATAAAAGTTTTGGCACTCTCTGAAAAATAATTCATAAAAACGTCCCTTTGATGTCCCGTAGATGTGTGTGAATGGCATATCTGCAAAACTAATAATTATTTGAATACCAAAGAAACTATTTATTTCAGCATTGCAAAGTTTCGAGTAATTTTTCAAGAAAATCTCCTTTCTCCCAAATCCAGCTTCTCCAAATTATTCTTTACATGGACGAGCGATGGAGAGATAGAAAAACGGTTTTCTGCACACAAATGTAGATCTCTTTAAAGCACCCTATATCTCTCTTTTTTGGAGTTAACTATTCCGTGATAATTCTTTTTATCAGTATTCCAATGCTTGCCCAACGACAAATATTTATGCATTTCTCCTCCTGAATGTGCATTTTCAACGCCATTTCATAGCGTTCAGGTCTTAAAAGTTTAAAATCTTTTCCTTTACTCCCTTACTCCCATTGTACCTACAATGAAATCTATAATAAATCTATATGTTTCTATAAATGGTAATATTAATTAACGTGCAATGCACAGAAGAATGACCTTTATAAGGCTAGTTTACAGTTGAATAGGTAGAAACAGATCAGATTTTAAATATTTTATTGGATATCTTTTCGAGGCATGAGCACTTAGTTAACAAACAATGGTGGAAATTGAGTTTTGAAAGGTCAATTTCCCGAACTTTTATGAATGTTCCTTCTCCACATTACACGCTTCAATAAATGGCAAGCAAAATCATTGAGGGTCGAATACCTCTCTCATACCTGTAGCGGCATCTATGAATCAAAATACTGATATGCAAAAGCGTTGACGAGGATAATACGAAAAGGCAGGCACTTCCAAACAACGGGCCACCTCCAATTAGGAACGTTTTTTGTTTCGCTAATGAATAGATGCATTCGGGAAATCCATCCACATTGGCAAAGCCTAGCAGATATAGCGGCAAATGTTTTGGTAAGTATAAACCCAACATGGTTTATCGGTACAAACCCGGCTTCGTGTGAAAGAGAGATACTGCAGTCGCTTTTATACACATAATCTGCTTACGTTTCTCTCTAAAGGCAGCCGCAATTGCCTATTAAACAATAGGCTCATTAGTCGAGATGATTCGCAGCAGAGGCGTTTATTGCAAATAAACGTGTATACTACAACATATTTGTAAATACTTGAAAAGCAATTAATGCAATTCTTAGACCTCACAGAGAAAAATACGTTTTTCAGTTACGAATAACAAGCTTAAAATTTGACAGTACACGTGAGAGCTTCTGTGAAAAGTCACAGTATAGGCGAGATTTAATCTGATAAAGCATGGTTATGCAGTAATCTTTTTTTATGCGGTTAAACATTCATTAAAAATTGTCGAAATAACCATGTGTGCCTTTCTATTTAGTTTTGGAATAAATAATATCTCATAGAGGGATAAGACAAATAATGCCCGCATTTACTTGTTAATTTTAATATCTTGTTTGACAGATCGTGATATCTATAATTTGGCATTTGGTGACGTTGCGTGCTACCTTTCCTGTGATTGACTATTGGCAGCTCTAGCATCTAAAGACCGTACCGCTTGTTTAAAGCGAACAAATTATCTGTGAATCTAGACAAAACAAAAGTGGTGATATTTATAACCTGTCGTACATCACATACTGAAATAGAAATCGGGATTAATGATATGTTATTAGAAGAAATTGACAGCATAAAATTTCTGGGCCTTCAAGTGGACGGATGTTTAGATTGTAAAGCTCACATAAATTATATCTTACCTAAAGTCAGCTCTGCCTGTTATGCTCTCCGAGAGCTGGTTGTATTGACACACTTAAATTAGTATATTATGCATACTTTAACTCCATTATGGAATATGGAATATTATTTCGCGGCAACTCAGTAGAAAGTAAAAACATATTTCTTATGCAAAAGAGGGTTATAAGAATCATTACTAACACCCTCACCAGATGCTCCTGTAAAGATCTTTTTACAAGATTGAAGATATTAACGCTTCCTTGCATGTATATATCCTCGATCCTAAAATTCTTTGTATACAATCGTGCCTTATTTGCAACAAATAATGTAATTCACAAAATAAACACTAGACAAGAGTATAATATCCATTATCCCAGTGCTAAACTTTCATGCTTCCAGAAAGGTGTGCATTATGAAACTATCAAAATATTTGGCGCACTTCCTAATATTCTTAAAAAAAAGTTGATAATTTCGGTGCTTTTAAAAAAGCTGTTGGAGAGAACCTTTGCTCAAAATATTTTTTATCTGTACAAGATTATCTGAATGACAAATTATCCTGATAATGCTTCTGTAGCTCTATAAGAAGTATTTAACTATTGCAATGACAAATCATTACTAATAAATATTTGGTGCAAGTTGAAAGTTTATTTTTAATGTATGTGTATTTAATAAATAACAATGAATGGTATCCATTGCAAAAACGTTGAGACGTACTGGCATAAGCCAAGTGAAAGCTGGTTTAAGAAGTGTTTCGTTTTGTATCATATATAATTATCCCTGCTTTTTTCCATATTGTTGTTCATATGCCTTGTTTACTATAATGTGTCTTATGTTAACTTTTGTACACACACACACACACACACACACACACATATATATATATATATATATATATATATATGCTATTAAACTTTATACCTCTGGACACGTTCAATGTTCACAGCCTTTTCTGGCTACAAGTGAACCTACTGCAAATCAATCTAATCTAATCTACCTATTTAGCGATCAGCACAGTGAAACTTTCTGATTAGCATTTCGGTGTCTCGCGAAAACACACTCCTTATTATCATCATCATGATCATCACCATGATCATCACCCATTACCCATCACCCATCACCCATCACCTATCATCTATCAATTATAAATTATCAATTATCTTTTATCTATGTTTTTTCTATGTTTTATCTATGTTTTATCTTTCTTTTACCTATCTTTTATCTTTTATTTTTATTATAATTATCATTATTATCATTACTATTACTGTTATTGTTGTTATCATTACAGAAAGAGTTATTTTAACCCTTAAAGTTAGTGATATGTCTGAAGTTAAAGGTTGTAATATTTCAATCTTACAATTTTTGTGCTACGTTTAGAAACCATTTAATTCTATCAGGTAGTCGCTTCTAAATGGCTTATTTATTAGTCTTCTCAAGTATCAGCCAACTTAACTGCCTTTTATTTAACTTCGCATCCATCTTCCCAATCCCAAATCGCAGTTCCCCACTGTGGGACCCACCATCAACAAAATGGCTCGCTTATAAAGTTTCACACCTAGAAATAATATAAACATAGCATTTTGGTTGTTTTCTGTTTTAAGAATGGGAATTTCCTCTTTAATTAATCGTGCATCTTATGTTTGTAGACATAATGTCATAAATTTAGTGTGCGTGTGTGTGTTAGTGTGTATGTTTGTTTTATTTGAAAAGAGTTTTCAATGAATGACGTCTTCTATCAGTAATGACCAATTGACCAGTTTTCTCACACACTATTCAATATTAGGACGATAAAAGCTAGCCCTAATTTCTGATACGAATCTACATTTTCAGTAATAAAATGATACATTCTTAAATACGTCAAACATGAAGCTAATGAAAGTGAAGCAACAAATATATACAAATATAATAATTTGTAGCATAAAAGTTCAGTTATCCTATCAGAAATGATGGAAATGTTCTTATTAATTGATGAGGATGCCGATTTCGTGAAAAAATTCGTCACATCTTCAGCTCAAACGAGGCTTATTTAGGCTCGTGAGAACGTGGCTGATTCTATAATTGTGAAATAGTTACATTTATTAATAAACAGATATGTTTTTGCAGCAAGTTTGAAGTTCTGTATGTATTATGCAACCTAATAACATTTCCTCAAATATCTAAATAGATTCTGAGGTAAAGATCAGAAATTTGGTAGAGTTAACATTAAGTCGGATGAGATGTCCAATCTTCTTTTATAATTTGTTATGAATGCAAGGTTACTAAATATTTGAAAACTCTAAAACTCCATATTAAATTTAGGAAAAAATGTATTTTACATTAGTTGCAATTATCAAAGTTTAGTGCGTCCCTCTATGGCTGCCGCATATAGAAAATATCGTAATTAATTATTTCTTATACACATATATGAATAAAGTCACATTTAATTCATCCATTGTCAATTTGAGAGCAATGAGTCACAGAGCTTGAAAAACACACTGTAACCTATCTGCAATAAATATCCCTTTAAGACACAAACGGGAGGAAGAATGTAAATGCATTAAGCACTGCTCCTATTATGTTAAAAGCGTTGTTTTAGCTTTAACTTCTAGACTATCTACTTAAATGGTAAACAAAAAGCTAGAGGAAGCGCTGGACACATAAATCGTGGAAGGTTTTGGCACACTACGATCCATTAGTTCTGAAACATCCCACTTGGCAACTGGGCAGCATGTATGACAAGACTGCATTTGTTAAATTACATCTGTTGATGTTCTGCTGTTTCAATTATTGCTATGTTTTAAGCGTTGTATAAAGAACCGCAATGGGATAATCCTGGCTATTTTGTTAGGTATAAAAATCTGTAAAACACAACGGTTATTTGAATTTTGAATTTTTGCTGTTTAGTACACAAATGGGAAATTTCTAATGAAAAGACAATTGGCACAAGATCATTGTCTTCTTAAACAGAAAGAAAATTAGCATGTTACTATAGCAAAGTATGAAGTATAAAACTCTAATATGTGCACCCACATGACATTCTTTACTCTTGTATAAACTATTTTTCTATAACTTCATATCTGTTGCCATTAAGGTTTGTTTAAGTAGTTAAATCATATATTTCCCCATAGATACAATAAGAATAGGAGAACAAAGTACGTTTAAAAGCTGATAGCTTTGCTTTGGTTTTAACATTACATTGTCTTTATGTACAGGCTAGGACATACGAGGGCTGTTCAATAAAGAATGATCACAATTTTTTTATTTTACTTCTTTTTTGAAAAATGTACCTTTATTCATCCTCATAATTTTGATAGTTCATGTCAAAATAGTCTCCCCTGAATGTGATGCAAATTTTCCCAGCGTTTCTACCAGTCTTCAAAGACATGCTCGAAATAATTTTTGAGAAATCCTTCAAAATCGTCTCCGCAGCCATCATCACTGCTTCTGATGATGGATAATGCCTCCCATGTAGGCGTTTCTTCAAGTTAGAGAATAGAAAAAAGTCAAATTGGGGCTAAATCCGTACTATAGGAAGGATGAGGAATGCCCTTCACGTTGATTTTTGCAAGATATTCAGCAACAACTTTGGCAATATGCGGCCGCGCATTATCGTGGTGTACCATCCAGCCTGCTTCACGGAAATGTGCTCTTTTGCGCCTGATATGGACTTGCAATGTTTTCAGGACATCCCTGTAGTATTTTCCAGTTACTCTTGTGTGTGCAGGTACAACACGTGGATAAACTGTTCCATGAATATCAAAGAATAAATGATGATCATAACTTTCCCAGCAAAAGCAACCGCTTTTGCCTTTTTGGGGGTTGGTGAAGAAGGAGATTTCCACACTGCACTTTGCTGTTTGCTCTCAGGATCAAAATTATGTAGCGAAGTTTCATCAGCAGTAATTACGTTTGAAATAAACTCCAGATCTTCCTCTAACATTAACTTTTAACTGCATGCAGACCTACATGCGAATGTCCTTTTTCTCGGGAATCAATAGTGTTGGAACCATCGCGCACAAACACGTCTCATGTGTAATGTTTCTGTCACCAACGTGTGGATGGCACCCAATGAAATGTTCAGTATTTCAGAAAGTGATCTTAAGGTAATTCGTCGAACCTCTCTCACAATGACAGCAGCAGTGTTGATGTTTTCTTCCGTAAGAGCAGTAACTGGAGAACCGGGTCCACCTTGCTTTGAAATTGATATACTCCCATCTTTAAGCCTTTTAAACCACTTTCGAGCTGTGCTGTAGGGAAGAGAAGTCTCTCCAAAGGCCTCCTGTGACATTGTTTAGGCCTCAACTGAAGATTTGTTGAGACGAAAGCAGAATTTCAAAGCCGCATATTGTTCCTCGCATGTTACCTCCATTGCAGCGGTGGGCGATACTGAACATGTCTAAAGCTGCCTGGTTCTCACTGGTGGTAACCAGGAGTACCAACACTGAAACTATTGTGGCGTGTTTGTTTCACATTAACCTAACAGAATATAATAATATTGAATTTTAGTGCGAAAAATTATGACCGTAAAATATCATGATCCGTCGTTATTGAAAAGCCCTCATAAAAACTGGTAACTTCCACTTTTAAAAAATAAAGGTTTTTTTTTTCTGTTTTGGTACTTTATGAATTTATTTCCTGTGTTCTTATTTGCTTTTTTGAAAATTCAGACTTAAAATCGTCTATACTTTTACAGTAATATTTTGTCCATCTCTTACGTTTTCCAACTATACATGCCCTCCAGAATGCAGAGGACTTATCTTTCTTTTCTTTTCATAGCAAAATATATGTATATAGATATATATTTTTCCTTTGCATGTTTCTTATTTAACTTTTTTTTTTAATTATTTCCGTTTATTTTATCTTTTTTCCTTAGTTTCACACATATTAATTTTAAACAAACACCCATGCCGAAGGCGGGACTCGAACCCTTGACCCTCTACACGGCGGAACGCTAGAGACATACGCTCTAGCGACAATGGCTACGAGGGCCCGCTGCTATGTCAGGAGAGGACTTTACAGGATATTGTCGGAAACTTCAAGATACACATTTATTTAAAATAAAAATATCTCACGTAGATAGTATTATAATCAAAATTGTAAATGCTATTATAAGGAAATTAAAATTTTTGAAACGTTTTCGACGTTAAGGGCTGTAAGGGCTAGTGACTTTCTGAAAAATATTTTATTGCATCCCTGGTACATGTATTTAACTATCAATAAATTTTTGTTTTTGAGCTATATTGTTCAAATGTAGAAGTAAGCACACACGGACGTTTTTCTAATTTGCTTCTTTCGTATCAGGGATCTCTAAACATGCATTTCCCTTGTATAGAATGCAGCACCTTATCCATCTACTATACACGTCGTAGAGAAACTAAGACCTCTGATGTGATACCTGCACTCTATTTTCACTGTTCAGCAAATCATCTGACAGAACCGAGAGGAAGCCTAAGTTCGATGCCTAGTGAGTATCCTGGGGACAGAATATATGTCCTGTATCCGATACCCTGGTGAATAGAGCGGCAGAAAAAAGAACCTCCATGGAAGTGATCGATTACAATGCACGCACAAAAAATGAAGTGACTGAAAACTGAACTACGAGGGTGGTCTGAAAAGTGTCGGACCTCAACATGAAGATGGCAGCACTCGTAAATAAAAGCTAGTAGATTTCGTTGTTCATCTTCTGACAGTTACTCAGCAAAGTTTCAGCCATTTTGGATGCTCAGTTATTACGTGACAGTCCTTTGAGTGACTTGATATGAGTGTTTTATGAAAATGGACAAAATCCAGTATCCAGCTGCCATTAAATATTTGTTTTTAAAGGCAATACGCCTACGCAGATCAAAACATGAGTTGGATTCTGTGTATGAGAACTCTGCATCATCATTCACCACAGTGGACGTTTGAGCAGCTGAATTTAAATGTGGCCGTAAGAGCCTGGGAGACGAACGTTCGGGACGTCCAAAAACTGAAACTACCGACGAAAACATTGCCAAAGATCACCAAATGGTGCTAGACGACCGCCGAATTAAAGTGAGAGAAGCAGCAGAGGCTATGAACATATCAAAAGAACCTGTTTGTCACATATTAGATCAACATTTAGACATGAGAAAGCTGTCCGAGCTATGGGTGCCGCGTTTGCTTACGTTAGACCAAAAACGTGTTCGAATGAACATTTCCAACGCTCTGTTGGGGTAGTTTAGGCGCAATAAATCCGAGTTTTGGTGCCGATTAATTGCAGCAGATGAAACTTGGATATACCATTATACGCCCGAAACAAAAATACAGTCCAAACAGTGGACTGAAAAGGCGGAGCCGGCTACAAATAAGCAAAAGCTGTTGTTGTTTTTTTCGACTGGGAAAATGATGGCGACTGTTTTGTGGTATAGTCATAGAGTTATTTTAGCCCATTATCTTCAAAAACGAAAAAACATTACAGGAGCATGCTACGCATCATTACTTGACAAGCTGACGGCAGAACTTGCGGAAAACGACCACATTTGCACGAAAAGAAAATCTTATTTCACCAAGACGACGCACTGTCTCACCTCAGCGGTTGCAATGGCGAAGATCCACAAATTACGGTTAGAACTGCTTGACCATCCAACTTACTCACTAGATCTAACCCCAAGTGACTTCGTTTTGTTCCCTCATCTGAAAATTGCACTCAGAGGACAGAGGTTTTCGTCAAATGAAGAAGCAATAAACTTCGTGAACAATTATTTTGCAGAGAAAATTGCCGAGTACTATTTTGATGGGTTGCAGAGATAGGAGCATCACTGGGAGAAGTGTGTAGAGTTACAAGGAGACTATGTTGAGAAACAAATTCTGAAAAACTGCCTTATATCTTTATTAGGTCGGAAACATTTCAAACCACCCTCGTATATCACAGTACGGTTAAAGCATTATATATAACGTTAAAACTCTGCGATCCATTAGCAGTTAGTCATTCGTAAATCGTGAAAGAATGGCAAGTTCATAATAATATACCTACCATACCTAAATCGTTTTAACTACTAACGACTTTTTCTGGAGTTGTTAATCAATTCAGTGTTAGAAGCTTCTCGCAATGTTTCTCTACATGAAGTCAACGTATTCCGAGACTGTATTTTCAAACTGTAGGCAACTGTCTCTGCAACTTTGCTCTTCATTCAATTGAATGTTCTACGCCCACACTTACACTATATCAAGTTTAACAGCTTCCAGGACTTTCACTCTATTATTGCAACTATGTAGTGTGAACTTGCATTTCTCCTGCTTTAAACAGAGTTCGCTACTTGCAAGTCTTCCACAGATATTTATTCAAATAGGTTTGAATCTTTTCTTATGCGTTCTGACTTTCGCTTAAAAGAGGTTTTAAAAGTATGTACACAAAAAATGAACACTTTCATGTGTTTTAAGATTTGTTGGGGTTGAATTTTAATAATGTATGTATTTGTATGATAACAGTCCAGCATAAATTCGCAACATGTGAATTTAATATATTTTTTACGCAGCTGCCAATAAAAACAAAGTACTTCACAAGAGCTATTCATAATAGAAACTGAATTATTTAACAATCAATGCCATAAAATTTGTACAACTCTCCATTGTTACTATGGTTGCTTCTTGCAACTGAATTTACATATAATAATGGCCGATTATTTTAAAGATTCTGGCTGGATTCACCCAATAAATTCTATTTTCCGTTATAAGTAATACATTTATAATATTGTCAATACCAATGATGATTCTTACGCACAGTAAAGTAATATTAGGAACTGTAACAATTGCACAATGATTCACATAAAAGTAAAGGTAATAATTAGGGGTGGTGATTTCTCGCAAATGCAATATAGCGCGATGAAGTGCGAAATTGACTCAGAATGCGATGTAAATGCGAAATCAAAGATTTCCTAAGTAATTATTTTTTTCCAATGCTTTTTCTTCTGGAAACTTTAATTGAAGAGTCTGTGGAACCTTTGAAAGTTTAGAAAGTTATCAACTAAATGACCACTCTTCTGGAATGTGGAAAGCAACCCTTCCCGCTAAATTAGCTTATTTTTTCATTACCCACCATTGCTCTGTAATGCATTTGCGGTCCTACCAACAGCGTAGATGCTGAAAGATGTTTCAGTAAATATAATTTGATTGTGAGTAACATGAGGACTCAAATTACAGAAAAGAATCTTGAAATATATTCACTAGTTTCATTCAACAGCGTTACTGAATCGTAAAATTGCGAGTTATGGCGTAGGCCAATTTTGTGCTATTTATTTTTATTGTGCTAGTTTTACATCAGTATGGATTTATCTTTTTTGTGTTATGTAGTATGCTTTAGCCTGTATCAGCTTGTTGTATATTTCTGTGTATTCCTTTAACCTATATTAATGTAAAATAAATAGACAGTTTATGCACATTTAACTCACTGTCGTTAATAACCCTCCATAAATATGTTTTAAATCTCTTATAAATAATATTATTATCCATCACTAAAAAATCAAATTTAACTGTTTTCAGAATGCTATAAAATGCTTAATTGGAAATGTATAAATGCTACAAAATGCTAAATGTAAAAATCCAATTGCTAAATATCACTTCCCCTAAGAATAGCGTTAAAATATTTATTCAGAAGATTTCAGTTACACTTATTCAATTGATTATTTTTTTCCACAGCGTTCTATGTATTATAAAATTTATTATTGTGTAAGTGATCAAGTTGCCACCACTACCTTGAAAGTCAAACAGTAATAAACTCATCATTGCGCATGTCCAAACACACTGTTATTTCCACTTAGTTTTCAGCTGGATACTTTAAAGCGAATATTCTATGAGGTCTAAAAATGACATAAAATGAGTTAATAACACATAAAATTGATTTTATATTTCTCCTAGGTTTACTATCACACAGCTTGCTGTCTTGTGCCACAATAATTCCTTTATGAAAAATAAACCTCCACCTTCAACATTGTATCATAAACAAATATTAATGAACTTTATGAAAGCACTTTATTTATATCACCGTGAAAGCACTGTATTCAACACATGAAATGAGTATTAAGATGTCAATAGAAATACAATTTTGAGTTATTAAAATACAAATATAAGTTCTAGAAAAAGAATATTCACATGTGTCTGTGTATGTATATGGATTTGTAAGCATGCGTGCATTATGGTAGCAACAAGAGGTCTAACATCTTAAT
This sequence comes from Mantis religiosa, assembly GCA_030765055.1. Classification (NCBI taxonomy): domain Eukaryota; kingdom Metazoa; phylum Arthropoda; class Insecta; order Mantodea; family Mantidae; genus Mantis; species Mantis religiosa. The sequence goes on from CM060955.1 coordinate 103,907,171, forward strand.
TATTCCTTTTTATGTAAAATAGTACTGCATTATTATTTAATAATTGTAGTTAGCCGAAATGAATAGTGACTCAAGTATCTTTAAATACAAAAGATGCTGCTTTCATACATATTACGTGCTTCTAAATGAATAAAAGACAGATATATGCTATTAGCTAAGAAAAAGGTCACTTCAGAATTGTAATTTCATATCCTTCATATTTTGATGGATTCCTGGGAGGACATATGTCTTTTAAAATAGTATAGATCTACCTATTCTTAGTCATCGAGTTTTCTTGAAGATATATGCAAATGACACATTTTGCTTGTTTTAATTAAAATTTTGTAAAGGTATCAGTGCTCTGCAAATATTCTGTTCCTGTAAATATTCTTCAGAAAAGGGCTACTGGATTCTTTTGTATAAAGAATGATAATCCTACGCTTTTTAGTCAATATATGTTACCTACCACTGCATATGCAGAAGTACTAGACTGTTACAAAACTTTCGGAAGTTTAAAGTTCTAATGCTATTCGAAATGTAAATTATTTTTATATTTCTTACGGACGAGACTTCACTGAGCTCAGTTTTTAAGTTCTGTCTATAATATTGCTACACAGATTTAATAGTCTAATTTTGAAAGAGGAATCTGTCACAGAATGACTGTAAAATTGGATAATATGCGTATGAATTAGTACTTTGTGGCATAGACGATAAAAATTACTGAAAATTATATTACGATACAATAATATCAAATATATATATACAAATATTTATCATATATTAAACTTCATAACTGTCTTAATTAATTATAAGCTGTATAAATTATTTCTTTAGAAGCGTCTTCTTACCTCTTCGTTGTGATCAAGGACGTTGTTGCTCTTGTCCTGCGTCGAAGGCAAGCATGACCTTGGATCCTATTGGATCTGGAAAGCACGTCACAGAGTCGATGCAGAAATTAATTGCTAGCTAAATGTTTAATGTGGTGTGATTCAAAATGAATGGGACAGAAAGTAACGTCGTAGTTACACTGAAATAACGTTCCGCACTTACGCTTCGTAATTGCACCTAGTTCTTGCAAGATTATGAATTTTATATGTGTTTTCCCCGCACTTCGCAATCGCGCATCACTGAACCCGGGATCTTTCACCTCACCGTGTTAAGCTGTTTATTCCAGATGTAAGATTCGACGACGACTGTTTCACCTCTCTTCGGCAAAACAATGTGTATCCGTGACCACGGCTTCACCTCTGGTGTCTAATTCACCCTTACAAACATTCCTGGCGGCTTCTTTGCTCTACTCGAATCCGCTCTTCCGTCTGCCAGGTTAGCTGTCTTCTCGACATACATAGATACGTGCTGCGTTTGTTACTCACAATGGCAACTCAACGACCTTACGATTTTTATTCGCACCTAAATCTTGCAAAACCTCGGTGCATTTTAAGCGTGCTTTATTTAAGTAACTTTTTTGCCTTTTTCTATGGAACTTACTACATTTTCATGTCTTTTATATGAATAACAATATTATGCAAGCTGTGAATTAACGCTTCACTTTAAATTTGTACTCTGTAGTTACAACGCATATTTATGGTATATCGTACTAATGTTTTAAGATAAGTTCTGTCTTAAATAGGTTTTCTACCATGTACACTACATTATTATTATCACCATCATTATCATCATTGCCAGTAGCATCATCATTATTTCCGTTTTACTTTTAAGCAATCTACTGTTATTTAGAAGTTAAATAATTCCTATCTTTTTAAGAGAAGTAGTAGATTTTTGCTCGTGTGGGTAACAGAAAACAACAAAGCCACATATGACAAATAAGCATTGGGTTGTTAATATTAAAACATCGATTACTCCGTCGTAAACAGATTTTTTGAGTTTGCCATTTACCGTGCTCTGTGCTGCCCGCCTCGATAGCGTGCTGGTAGCATGTCGCCTCACGTTCAAGAGGACCCAAGTTCGACTCTCGGTCAGGGCGAGTTACCTGAATAAGGCTTTCCCAGGGTTTTCTCTTGTCCTGATAGACGAATGTCGTGTAGCTCTGAGCTCCATGGACCCCGAACTCATTTGAGCATTATTTCACCCAATTCATTCATCGTCCGATATGACTTAACGTTGGAGGACGTAAATTGCACAAAAAAAGTACTCTGTGCTAAGTAGCCACTATTTAATTATACGAAACGATGAAGCACCTAAAGATGTAATGCAAAATCCTCATTGTTCATCTGCATAAAGAACTTGGTCTCCTTCCTCTTCACCAGTACATACGTCAGATCGCCTCTCGCTTCTTCTCAAACCTGCCAGATGTTCCAGGATCTGTGATGTACATCGGCGTACGAACCCGCCAGCCCACACGCCTGAAGAGACGACTCCCACAGGATCTCCTCCTTAGTGACTCTGAATGAAAAGAAACTATGAATATTGTTTCACAACGATTGTTGTTCTATCTCTTTGATTACTTGTTGTTTTTTTATTATCATTAACAGTTTTTTTCTCTTGTTTCACAGTGTTAAGTAGACAATAGGAGCCAACTTGGCTTTCCTTACATGTTATTATATAGTTCATAAGGATTCAGTTAGTTAACAAGGATCTGTAAAGCATGTATGTACTGCTGATCGATCATTGAATAAATTATAAAAAAAATCATTGTTCATCAACAATAGTCCATTGACACAAGGGAAAAATATTAACCGTGACAATTAATATGGATTAATAAATTATAATGAATAAGTAATCAGAAAGGCGGAATCCTTTTAGACACTCTGATTACAATATAAAATGATAAAATACAGTAAATAGTTCCTTAGTTTACTAAAGGGCATCAACTGTGGAAATATATTAGCATGAATACTCTAAAATTAATATATTTTCCCCTAATAAACATGAAAATATTTATTTAATAGTTCTAAACAGATAAATAAGCAAATGCTGAAACCTGCGTAAGATATTAATTAACCCATTAAAGAATCATCTCCAATCTAATGTGAGAGCATTATATAAAATTATGCAAAATTTCAGAGAATGTGTATCCGGAATGCAACAGCAATTTTACCTGGTTCATATCGGATGATGGATGAAATGGGTGGAATGATCCTCAAATGAGTCCAGAGTCCATAGAGCGTAGAGATACTTACCCGACATTTATCTTTCAGGATAAGGAAAATACCCCAGGGAAAAAACAACCTATCTAGATAATTCACCCTGAGGAGATTCGAATTCGGGACCTTTTAAACGTGAGGCAAACACGCTACCGCCTACGCTACGGAGGCATGCTAGATGTCCAAATGTTTCGCCCAAGTAAAACTTGGAACTCTTGGTCGCAGTGAATTGACAGAGCATTAAGAAATCAATTTCTGTCCCTTGCACATATCGCACCATGGGGCATCTTCTTTATGACTGGGGAGTGAAAGAGGGGTCGCGCAGCTCAATATGTTACTCAGGCGGTAAAGTCATACTGTTATCACCCCCTGGTGACTTTTCAAAGAGCCTCTCAGCAGGAACAAACGTGAAACACATTCCCCCTTGTTCTTTGTTTGCAATATTTCTCATTACTGACATTCCAAGAGCATTAAACAAGCTGTTAATGATAATTAGATTACATGTACTTCTGATCTCTGTACTCCGTGTAAAGCTTGAGCTTGCTGCATATGTCAGGAGAGGAAGGTGCATTAAGTGCCCCTGAAGGCATTCGTCTCCATTTAAAAAGGGTTGATGTTGCATTCACATAAACTTTGTCTACCCACTCAAAGCAGCACAAAGTACTTTTATATAGTGTTGTACTCCTATTTACATTCCCTTAATTATGAAAAACACTTCATTGTAGAAGTACGAGGAATGCAGTAGACTAATGCGATAGCCTATTTGTTATTTTAAAAAGTATTGTTGCACGTGATGGTTTTAAAGCTTCATACACTTTGCAACGCCACAGGAAATACTAGAAAACTGAATAAAACAGGTTCAAGAAAATTCAAATAAATTGCGATGAACAGATAAACTATACTAAAACACTGAAGAAATTGTGTGCTTGTGTGTGTGTGTTTTTCATTTTTTTTAGGTAAGATTAGGTCAATTAATGGAAATTAACTGTCCTTTCACACTGGCCGTGTGTAGGCTAAATTGTGGAAACGTAGAGTCAGACTGAAAAATCCAATGCCATAGCCGGGATTTGAACCACAGATCTTCTGGTTTCCGTCCAGCCGCTCTACCATTGAGCTACTATGGCCAACGTGCCGATATGACATTAAATTCTCCAACTGACTCGTATTTTTCCGGTAAACCACTTAGGAGCTCTCATAAACACATGAGACAACTACCTTAATGGCAACTTACAACGTGTAAGTTCTTTAAGGCCCGGGCTTTATAGTTAACCACTATTAGGTCCATTAATGGAAATTAATTGTTCTCTCACACTGGCCGTGTGTAGGCTAAATTGTGGTTCAAATCCCGGCTATGGTATTGAATTTTTCAGCGTGACTCTACGTTTCCACAATTCTCACAGTTTATCAGCTTTCAAACGTCATTTATAATTAAGAAATCTTCGCAGCCATTTCCAGCGAATTAAAAATACTGGTTATATTTGTCATAAGGCATCTTAAAAAATAGCTGTTCTTTGTGAATTTATCACGGAAGTCCGAACAAGTTTCAAAGTTTATAACTGGTTATGATTATGGCTTGGAACTTAATGTTTCCTTCTGCGTCATCACGGACAGTGAAGAATGCAATATAAACTCATTGTTCTTAAAATGAAGCAATACTGGCAACTTTTACTTTGCATCCTTTTGATTTCTTTCTTTTGGGGGGGGGGGGGTTTAATGCCTCTTGGTCATTTTTAAGGAAATATTTTATTTTTGTTGCAATTTTCTTCAGTTTTTTGCTTTTAACCGTACTTTTTACGTTATTTACATGTATTGTACATTAGAAGATACCCTTCCAAAAATGTTTCTTCTTTCAACGTAAGTGATTGAGAAGGTTAACCATCAAAGTATATGCAAGTTGTGTGATAAAAGCATTCCCCCTTTGTGGCCACAGGGCATTAGACATAAAAAAAAATTTAGTTGTCATAACAGATGCAGCGAAATATATGGTGCAATCGGGAACCACAATTAAATAATTTTACACAAAGTGGTTCACTTAACATAGCGTGTGCCCTTCGTAGCTGCGTCTCTTGCTGCTGCTCTAGACTTGCTGGTTAGTCCTCAAATATATACAACTTTAGCATTTTTCAGTGCCAAATTTTCAATGTTGGCAGGAATAATACCATGGCTAGGAACAAAGAGATGAGGACATATATATATATGTTATAAAAAAGATGTGAAGGAACATTTGCAAAAATGTGTGGCAAATATTGGTCAAGAAGTCTGTGAAGAAATAAAAAACGTATTAGAAAAGTGAATTGGATATCAGTCGTGTAAACATTGCGAAAATTCAGCGAGCTGAAAATTTTGACTTCAGTTATTTGAGGAATTTTTCACCAGGGGACAATGGACAATTCAAGTATGTACCCATAACTCAGTTGAAGTAGAGAGGAGCTTTTCAAAGTATAAGGGTGTTCAAGGCAACCGGCGATCCTTAAAACCCGAGTACCTACGACTGGCAGTGGTTCTTTATTTCAATGTTGAATAAGATATATGTCTAAATATATAAATTTTTCTTAGCATATATATATATATATGGGATACATCAATAAAATGTTTAGTTCTAGTAATAAAAATAAAATTATATATTACATTTTGAACGCTAACATTACAAATATAATCAGTCATATTTTTTAATTTTAATGTCATTTTTCCCAAAATGTAAAGGCATCTTAGTGTCCATTTTTCTCTGATTTTTGGGTCATCAACTTCCGAGCCCTAGTTATAATGATGGTGAAATATATTAAATACATGATATTTTAATAAAAATCATTATAGTCGTTTCTGTAAAATCAATAAATAACTACTAAGTTTTACTTTTTAGAGGTTTTCCTCCTTCTAGCGGTTGTGTGAATCCCTTTCTCCAACTATATCGGTCTACCCACGATTCCTTGTGTATTCCTCAAGATCTAACCGATCTCTAACTTTCCTTCTAACAAATAGTTAGAAAAGATAGCTTTCTTGATGCTTGAACCTAATCGAATTAACGGATATTTTATTTATTATAAAACACACACACACACACACACACACACACACACACACACACACACACATTTGTTTCCTCTGAAACTTAATTATCCAGCGAAGTCAGTGCTTTCTCTACTTTTTTGTAGGCAAATGGAAAAATTTTAACTCTTTTTATTAGCAAAATTATTTTATTTGAAATCATAAAATGACTCTGCTTAAGATAGGGAACTGTTGTAATTCACAAATATTCAATATCATTTTACTTTTGAGCCCATGGTACTCACAACTTCCTGTCGTGACAAGAAGATGTTTATGAAATTCTCCCCAATCCTAACTATCCTTTTCAATGACAAGTCTCCATACATTTTGTTTTATCAATTACACTGACACGAATAAAATCGATTTTTGAATTTTGTTCTTCAAATTATTTTATTTTATTTCTTTAACTGTGTATAACTAGAAAACCAGAGCGTATAGATAAGACAGGGTCCACAGAAATTAGAGCTTCCCGATATTCGTCTTGCAGGATAAGGGAAAACCCGGAAAAACCCTTATCCAGGTAACTCACCCTGACCGAGATTCGAACTCGGGACCTCTTAAACGTGAGGTAGACACGCTACCACCACGTTACCGAGGCGGGCATGATGATGATGATGATGATGATGATGATGATGATGATGATAGTTGGCACTACAGGTCATGTAGACCCTTGGCCTCCCTAACCACCCTCTTCCATTCTACTCGGTCTTCTGCTTTTCTTCTCCAGCCTTAATCCCCAACTTTCCCAAGTCATCTTCGACATCATCTACCAATCTTTCCCTGGGTCTTCCTCTTTTCCTTCTGCCATCCAGCTTTCCTATGAATATCTTCTTAACTACACTGGTTTCCGGCATTCTCTGCATATGGCCAATCCACCTTATTCTGCCTTGTTTAATTTTCACTACTATATTTGGTTGTCCAAATAGACACTGTTAGCTCGAAGTTAGTTCGCATTCTCCATCCGTCCAAGTCTCTTATTACTCCAAATATATTTCTCAAAACCTTCCTTTTCCACCGTAATAACCATTGTTTTTCTCTGATTGTCAACACCCAGTTTTATGAACCATACATTACTATTGGTCTCAGTACAGTTGTATATATTTTAATTTTAGTATTCCTACTGACGTTCCTTTATTTAAAACTGTATAATGTAACAATATATGAATTTTAGGTATTAAAGGGTGGAAATAACAAGTATCTATAAAGTTATCTTCCATAATGTCAGTTTAAGTTATAGAAATTATATAATTCAGTGCAATGCAAAGTACAAATCCTGGACAAATTATGAAACATACAGTCTTATTTTAGATAATTGATGGAAATTAATCATTACTTTACACTAGCCGTATATCGGCTAAGGTTTTTGATAGAGTCAACATTAAAAATTCAATTCCCTGGCCGGGATTTGAAACACGGATCTCCTGGTTTCCGTCCAGTCGCTCTAACCCATTGGGCTACCATGGCCAACGTGCCGTCCTGACATTAAATTCTCCATTTAACTCGTATATTTCCCCGGTAGACCACTAGGGGCTCTCCTATCTGAGATATACGTTTGTGGTGATTTACTATCGTAAGTACTTGAGTCCAAGGCTTCATCATTTAACTCTTCTTATTTTAGTTAATCGATGGAAATTAATAATTTCTTCACACTAGTCGTATGTAGGCTAAGGTTTTTGATAGATAGAGATCCGTTGTTCAAATCCCGGCCATGGCATTGAATTTTTCATGTTGACTCTATCTAACTTAGTCATTTATTCTAAGTCATCTGACAAAATTTCGAATTTAAGTTAAACAAACCTTTGATATAGATTTTTCTATACTATATTTACAAGATTCCCGTATATAATTTAATATGTTCATGTTTATAATAATATAAATTATATGAATAATAACAGCTAGTGTATGTTTAAAATTATCACTTGTGTCTTCGGGGCAAATGCTATGAATTTACGAATGAAGTGGAAATGTATGCAACTAATATTCCATTAATAATTAGAAAGAACTATGGGAAATATTATTTTCTCTGTAATGGCATTACTGTAATGTTTCCTAGAGGTAGAAAGCTAGATTTAAAAATAGGAGTACATAAGTTTTACAAACACATCCAAACATATGCAAAACTTACTTCTCACAATTAGAAGCAACAAAAAGCCATGCTCGTGGCTTTAAAATAAGCAAATAAATACATAGTGGCTGTAAAATACTGCAGTCAACATGGGCGTGGCAGAACTGTGACTCTTCTATCCGTATCCATTTTTAATTTTGAAATTTGAGCTTTTTAAGCCACATCTCCCCTTAATAAGCTTGCATCCTGAAATATTAATTTAAAAGTTTAGTCAAGTATACTTAGGCGTGTGTGCACCTATCCAGGTTCAATTGTAGGTATCTGCGTGTATCTACTTGGTATTTAAGATCAGCAACTTTCAAACTGCAACACGAAGCACTTCGAGAATACTCTTCACCAAATTACTCTTTACCTGACATTTTCTTTGCTCTTGTTGTTTTTAAAAGACGCCTCTAATCATTTTGCTTCAAATCCATATAATACAGATACTTGTATCTTAATTTTTTAAACGACAGACTATAAAGTTTTCATTATCCATGTAAATGTTCTATAGCTACAAGGTTAAGACAGGAAAACCACAAAATTTATTAAAATATGTAATTTGTATAAAACACATCCTTTCTTATATCTTGAGCTATCTTGGGATAGTTTATATTTTCCACAAGTATATTATATTTGTGAGATATTTATTCACAAAGGCTTAAGGTTCATACATATTCAATTTATTTATTTTGATTGCAAGAGCTTGATACTACAAAGTACCATTTAAATTCTACTTCTACATGTTGTAACTAAGCATAACTTGAGTAACAGTACCCTAGAAGAACTACATTTTATACAAATGAAAGCTCTAATTATAAAAAATATGTGAGAAGTTTATTAATAAAGGGAGTCACATAAATACATCATATCAGGTTTCTTCAGAATATTTTTATCATTCCAACTTGTTCTCAGAGGGCAAAAAATCGTTACAATATTGATATTCTTCCAATTATTCCTACTTGTGAAAATATTTTGCCCGCCTTGGTGGTGTAGATGGTAGCGGTCTGCCTCATGCTCAAGAGGTCCCGAGTGGGAGTGCGTTAACTGGATAAGGTTTTTCCAGGGTTTTCCTTTATCCTGAAAGACGAATGCCGGGTAACTGTAAGCTCTATGGACACTGGGCACATTTAAGCATAATTTCACCCATTTTCTTGTAATTACAATGAAAATAGAAGAATATCTTGTCTTGTGGGATAGCCAAATTATTTAATTGCTAGTTGCTAAGGGTTGGTTTTTTAAATTCCGTTCTCATAGTGCGATCAGGAGAAAACTAGACTTCCTGTTTGAGAAAAGTGTGAATATTGAAAATTCAATGTTTATCTTCACATAAAAATGGCCGCATTGTGGCTGAGTGGTTATACCGCTGGACTTTCACAGTAAAGAGATATTTATGGTGGACAAATCGGCGTTGGATCAGGTTTTCTTTGGGATCTCCGGTTTCCCCCGTCATCTCATTCTATCGGTGCCCATCTCCATCTCATGTATCATCACTGTCCTCGCCTCCGGTGCAGCTGACATTAATAGGTACTACACATTCATTTATTTACATTAAAAAGCATTTTAAAATAATGCGTAGCTTTATGAAGTCTAACTTTTAGTGTAATAAACTTTGGTCTCCCGCCTTTTGTTTACCAGTTCAATTATTTCATCTAGAATAACGAAAATCCCAGAAGCTATTCCGGTAATAGTTCTAGGTACACATTTATTTAATTTTAGGTGAAAATATTTTAAGCATATGGGTTTTAATCAAAAACGTTACCAGCAAATTTTTAGGAAATCAAAATGCTACAAACTTTTCCATATAAATTAGGGAATGTTCTTAAAGATCTTTGGAAGATGGAGAACCTGAATGCAATTTCACTATTTAACCAAATTTTCTATCTCGAGTTATGCAGTTTCACAGACAGACAGATTTACAATCAATCACATACATATTGACGTACGTGCTTTCTTGAATTCAGCGAATTTAGAAAGTTTATTTCTGGTGATATCTCCTTATCAAATTCTTGAGTATGATACAGTTCCTTCCCTGCTTACTGTTAGTATACATTATAAAGAGAAACATGGCATTTGCGTATTATGACCAGAAGAATCACTTTTTATGTGAATAATTGAATCATAACAGCATGAGATTAAAGAATTTTTTTTTTTTTGGTTGAGGCGTATGGTATCAGATATGTGGCATTAAAACAGTTTTACTATTTCAAGAAACAATATATGCCAAATTGTTATTAACAAATAGTCCAAAAAAGGAATTACTTTCACACCACTGCTCGAGAAATGCCTTCTACCAAACTTCCAAATAAAAGTTTCTATGGATTCTCTTCAAAACATTGTCAACTCGTATGAGAATGTTTACATCTTTTCGCATAAGTTCACGCTACATTACCAACTTCTGAGATGAGTACTGCGGCCCAGGAAATGGGTTTCCTTATCTTCGGAGAACTGGTGTTATTTTTAAGGGCAGCATGCCACAGACCCTAGATAACTACAGCCACCGTAAATCTCGTTTATCTTCCACGAGGCCGTCGACGAATACACTCTTCTTATGAAGTTCACGTACTCTTCCATCACCAAGAGAGAGGTGGAGGAAATGCGTTTCCTCTTGTGGAAGGCGGGAAAAACTAACATTTACAAATACTTTATTCTCCACGAGGGGGTGGGGGTAAGAAAACGAAGGATGGTAAAAATTGGGAAGAGGTGAACATGGAGAATTTTATGAAAAAACAAGTCATGCATTTAACACACACTCGTGCTGTCGGAATATCTAATGCGAAAGTGAAGAGAAATGTTATAACAAGGCCCTGTTCCCTATGTGCCCTTCCTTTCGAAGAATATTTACCTTATTGTAAAAACGGCTCAAAAGCCTCTGCTTGCATACATCCCGTGTCTTAAGCAAGCAGGCTGTGTTGTATCTGTGTAGAGCTAACAAAGAAACGCCGCCCCGTGTAGGGGAGTTCGAATATAATAAAAAGTTGACAGAAACTTAATTTTGCATACAAGAAACATGGCGACATTCATTCTTTTAAGGTTTTTTCCTTCCTTTTTTGTTATTCACAAGACACATGAATGTAATTACACATCCTTATCTCGTTCTTGGGTTACTCGCACTTTAAGAGATGTCATTGTATGTCTAGTTATCTCATGAGAGCAGTTACGGCCTTATAATGCCTTCGTTTGAAAATTTGGTGTGAGTTATTGTTTTCAGGGTTAGCTCTAACGTAAGGTGTGACTAGAAAACTTTTTTTTTTCTTGTTCCATTTATACCCCGCCTTTAACTACTATGGTCATCTCGGAGACCGTTCTCCTTTGGAACATACTGTGAGTTTGTGGGTTCGTGAAATTAAAAGTCCAATTGCACAAACTCAAAATGTTCTTTATTTCCACCGAATTACAGTTGGAACACTTGCCGATTACATAGAATTACGTAGCGCACACAATTACAATTCACCAGTTCGTCTCTCACAGGTCCATTCTAACTCACAATTACGTACAACTCCTCTGATACACGCACACAGTTTTCTCGTCCGTACACCAGCACGGCGCTCCTACAGCTGCTCGCCAAGAACTGAACTGACCCAAGTGCCAAGAGCAGGTGCGGGTCGCCCGGGTTCTCCCGGGCGGAGGGTTACGCGCCACGTTACCTATCCGCTGAGCGGATTTACCCGTGCGGTAAAATAGAATTAAGTTGTTCGCAAGCTTGCGTGTCGTTGTGTTAGACGGCGCAGTGGGCCTCTGCAGATGCTTCTGGTGCCGGGGTATTCCCCTCGGGGAACAGTGCCCGTTCCACCCTGCTTTTGCGGTCGCTAGCGAGCCGACAAGCCTGGTGGAGCCAGTAGCGAGAGGCCAGATGGTAATTAGGTTACAGATGTTGGTTTTTTCCAGGTCGTGCGCGCGCCCAGGGCACGACTGCAGGTGTTAATCTGCCAGCCGGGGCGAGGGCGCGTTTTGACCTGGTGGTGAATGTTAGGGGTAGGAGGAGAGACAGAACCTACCACCCAAGGGCGTCCTTGGGTAGGCGATAGCTTCTCCGTCTCCTGGGGAGACGGTGGTCATATTGACCGAGTGTGTTTACCAGCTGGTTTGGGTGGGGGGTGATCTTGGCATACAACGTGCGTGTACGTTCGCGAACGACGTCTACTACGTATGGTATGCCAGACTGGGTGTGCAGGAAGTGGGATGGGAACCTGCGGTCGGTACCGTAGATCATCCTTAAGGCCCTGTTCTGCACGGCTTGCAGCCTGCGGAGGGTGGTATGAGCCACCGAACCCCGGACCTCGCATCCGTACAGGATCACTGAACTGACTCGCCAACTGCAGGCCTTATATAGGGAAGATCGCCGTTTCTGGAGGGTTCGCGGCGCGCACAATTATCCCGAGGTTTCGAGACGTCTGGTGGGAGGGGAAAGAGACGGTACAGGGATCGCGCCGCTCTCTTAATCATCCCTTCAGTTAGTGACACGAGACAAATGGGTAGACGTGGGCTGAATGCTTCCCGCGTCTGGCCCTACTGCCGGCCGGTTCTATCAGGAGTTCCGACGTTCAGGTGACAATACCGAAGGTGGTTAACTCGTTATCTTTGGTTTTTAATCATTAGATCACGCGCACATTCATACTTCCGGACTGTGGGGAAGATAGGGAATTATCTTAGTTGGAGAAAAATCCCAACCCCAACCGCCGGGACCCCTAGCACTGCAGGCAGGTGCTCTACCGACTGAGCTACGGGGCCAGCCGGCATTTAATTTATTGCGAAGAATTTTATTACAATAACGATATTATAACAAAACTTTAATGAAATATTGTACTTTGCAAAGTTATTGATAAAAGTGTAAAACAGTCATGTTAATTTCATTGCATCAGCCCAATAACGACTATTATCATTACAGTTGCACATATGCGCAACTTCTAGTATGTAAATTACACATGCAAGCGGAAATGCTGTCAGTATTTCTAAATTTTGAATTTATTGCATTTAATTTACCGCTGCATGATTGTGTAGAAATATCAAAGAAGAAAGAGAAAAATTAGGAAAACTTAAAATTTTGTGAAGAACCTTCACTCCTCTTTGTTCTATGTTTTCTGAGTCAGAGACTCAAAATTGCAATGCCATAGCCGATTTTGAACAACTTACTCATTTCTTTCCTTTTGCAAAAGTTGTCCCACACCCGACTTGTGTGAAACAAAAATTAATTTCATGAACTGGTCTAATGTTTGTCTAAACCATTAAGCGTACACTATGAAGGTTGTATGAGGTCTCCTAGTGCTTTAGGTTTGATAAATTAATTCAGGTAAATAATTTAATACCGATGCAAGTGTAGAGCCAGAACTGAAAAATATAATGCCATAGCCGGGGTTTAAACCACGGATCTTCTGATCTCCGTCCAGCCGCTCTAAACCATTGAGCTATTATTGCCAAGATGCCGACATGACACTAAATTCTCCAACTGACTCGTGTTTTTCCCGGTAAACCACTAGGAGTTCTCATAAACAGATGAGAACTATCTTAATGATGACTTACTATGTTGTAAGTACTTTAAGGCCCGGGCTTTATAATTCGGATCATTATTAGGTGCAATTAATGGAAATTGTTCTTTCACACTAGCCGTGTGTAGGACGCACTATGAAAGGTTAGAGCCAGACACAAAAATTCAATGTCGTAGCTGGGATTTGAACTACGGATATTCTAATCTCTGTCCAGCCGCTCTAAGCCATTGAGCTACTATGACCAACATGACACTAAATTCTCCAACTGACTCGTTTTTTTTTTTTTAAGTACTTACAGCATAGTAAGTCACCATTAAGGTAGTTGTCTCATGTGTTTATGAGAAATCCTAGTGGTTTACCGGAAAAAGTACGAGTCAGTTGGAGAATTTAATGTCATATCGGCCATAGTAGCTCAATGGTTAAGAGCGGCTGGACGGAGAAGATACGCGATTCAAATCCCGGCTATGGCATTGAATTTTTCAGTCTGGCTCTCCCCTTTCATAGTGCGTCCTGCACACGGCTAGTGAGAAATGACAATTAATTTCCATTGATTTAATATCGTGCTGACATGTTGCCATGCTAGCTCAAAGTTTAGAGAAACGGGTCAAAGTCCGTAATATCTCTGGTTCAAATCCCGGCTAGAGCATTGAAGCCTTCATTTTGACTCTACCTTCCCAAACTTTGTCCTATAGACGGCTAGCGTGAAAGAACTGTTTCCATTGAATTAGAATATTACTGCTGGAATATAAATAAAACCATAAATGATGCATTACTTTTTATAGTGATATATTAGATTTATATTGATTCCTTATTATAAAACTCTAATTATTTTGATCAATAGTTTGGTAATAGTCTCAGTTCTATGAGAAAGTTTTCTATTGTGTGTGCTCTTTTATATTACATTTTAAACGCTTTCCTTACAGAATACATTAGTTAATGTGCACTGCTATTTTAAAGAGCTCCGTCTTCCATTGTACCTGCTTGTTCTATTTAGTTTGTTTTAGAGTATTGTATATTTGTCGTTCATTTACATTGAATATTTGAAAGTTTACGTGATTTATATATTTCATTAATGGTTCTTTCTTTAGCTTTGTTATTTCAGCTGATTTATTTAACTTAATGCTTAATGTAAGTTTCCCTACTGCGTGTTAATGGCATTTCTTCCTATAATTTTTAATCAATGATTCTTTTCTTGCTTAATGTTTTAACAGGTATAGTGCCTTTTATTCATCTAAACCGATATATTTTACTTTTAAATCTCCTGATGACATAGAAAAGCTACATTTGCACCTCAGATAATACAACCGCACCACTTCTCGTATTACGTTATTTTAAACCGTTGTAGATTCTTTGTGCCTTTTCCCTTCATGTTTACTTATGTTACTATTATTTTAGAATGCAGTGATATTTTATTATACTAGGTGAATGAAAACTAAGTGTTTTGCTGAAGAATTTCTTTCGTATTAAGAGGTAGCACCCGCCACTTGCAAAGAATAGATTAGAGCATTCAAGAATAAGTCGAACGGATGTGAAAAGTCTTGAAGTGTTGAACTCTTATGCCTTAAACAAAGAGGTCAGTCGTTGTTATTGGATGTCACCTATATAGACACAACGACTTCATCATGTTTATCTAGCACTGCTGAACAAGCTGGATCTGCTGCATTCTTGGCTGCTTCTGCCAATAAAATCAAATACAAGGACCAAAGAGAACTGCTGTTTCATTGTGTTTGCAGTCCCTCACAAGTAGGTGATCGTCATTTCACAGAATACCTGCGGCAACAAAATGGCATCGTCGTACCAAACGGGAGCGTTACAAGCGTGATGGGAACATTCCCTGAAGACGCCGCGTTAAACGAGGTCTTCTACTGCCATTAAAATTGTTCTGCTTCTCTTAAAGTTATCCGATATGAGAGTATCAGACATACTTCCATTCTGTGTTACGATGTAAGGTACCGTTATTACACTATCAGTGTATGAAGAGAAGAAAGAACGTATTAAAAGAAACGTGATGATTCCATTAGAAGACAGAAGAGCATTCTTCTGTTTCCTGACATTTATTTGTAAATATAATAATATAACAATCTGAAATCGATATCCAAACTTTTAAGAGCGAGTTACTACCTCTTGGCTTTGGAATTTCATTCATTTTGGGTGATGACATTGGGGAAAACCTATAGAAATTTGCTGTTGAAAAATATATAAAAGGATTAAAAATAAAATTAATGACAAAGATGACTGGGAAATACCTAATGCTTGAATATCTTTAATTCTATTTATTTTTATGCACTGCGATGTTGTTTGTCTCCCAGGTTTCCCAGTTTCCAAATGAGGAGGATTTCGCGGTTGTTCCTGAAACATTCAAAACATTAACGTTATTTGTCACGTATACACCATAAATAGTCATGTACTTTCTAATAAAGTAAGGTTAGAGCCATTTTCCATGTAAAGCTACATCCCAACTCTGTGGTGTAGGGTAGTATATCTGGCTCACATTAAAAAAGAACTGAGTTTGAATTTCGATTAAGATGAGCTACAAGAATTGGTGTTTAGCTTGTTTTTTTCCTTGTTCTGAAATATGAATGTCGAATTACTCCAAGCTCTATATACATTGGGCTCATCTGAGCAACATTTGAGCATTTCATTAATCGTCCGCTATGACATAGCCGTTTAAAGAAATCGCAGTAACATTAAATTACAATACACTGCCTCATAAGTCACGTAAATTAAAATTGGACGAGTATATAAGTACGTGGCTGTATATACAATGCAGATGACCTAATGTGTTATTAGGGAATTGAGGGTGTAGTATTTCCAGACCTTTTAATTCATCTGAATTAGGTAGGATACTATACTATGTCGATAAACTAAGACTTGTGTCAGAAAGCTATGTTTCTCAGGATGTTACCCTCCAGCTGCGTCCATTTTTTAAATGTAGACACATGGTACTATCAGCGTGGCATGAGAAAACCGCTAACGACTGTCAAACACAGACACATGCCTAAGAATGCAAAGTTTAGATTAAGCTTTTAAATGCATGGTGTAGCAGATATGCAACATTAGGCTTTATTCAGCTTGAAATAATCCCAGGTGACTCTCACCAAGGCGGCCCGAGTTCGATCCCAGGTAACCACAAAGTGAGATAGGCTATGGACAACACGGCGCTAGAGCGTGTTTTCCCCGGAATCTCCAGTTTCCTCCTCAATCTCTTTTCACCGCTGCTCCAGCTTCATCTCATGCATCACCAGTGTCACCGCTTGCGGTGGCGTATGTAGTAATAGCGGGCGTTTAACACTACACACACATGCAATATATATTGCAATATAATAATAATAATAATAATAATAATAATAATAATAATAATAATAATAATAATAATAATAATAATAATAATAATAATAATAATAATAATAATAATAATAATAATAATAATAATAATAATAATAATAATAATAATAATAATAATAATAATAATAATAATAATAATAATAATAATAATAATAATAATAATAATAATAATAATAATAATAATAATAATAATAATAATAATAATAATAATAATAATAATAATAATAATAATAATAATAATAATAATAATAATAATAATAATAATAATAATAATAATAATAATAATAATAATAATAATAATAATAATAATAATAATAATAATAATAATAATAATAATAATAATAATAATAATAATAATAATAATAATAATAATAATAATAATAATAATAATAATAATAATAATAATAATAATAATAATAATAATAATAATAATAATAATAATAATAATAATAATAATAATAATAATAATAATAATAATAATAATAATAATAATAATAATAATAATAATAATAATAATAATAATAATAATAATAATAATAATAATAATAATAATAATAATAATAATAATAATAATAATAATAATAATAATAATAATAATAATAATAATAATAATAATAATAATAATAATAATAATAATAATAATAATAATAATAATAATAATAATAATAATAATAATAATAATAATAATAATAATAATAATAATAATAATAATAATAATAATAATAATAATAATAATAATAATAATAATAATAATAATAATAATAATAATAATAATAATAATAATAATAATAATAATAATAATAATAATAATAATAATAATAATAATAATAATAATAATAATAATAATAATAATAATAATAATAATAATAATAATAATAATAATAATAATAATAATAATAATAATAATAATAAATAAATTAATAAATCCCTGGCGCAAACAGCCCTATGCGGGCCAAGGCCTACCAACCCGACTGCCGGACTCACGCCCACTTACGCACGGCACAGGTGGGTGCTCATCCATCCGATACAGGGAGGAGATGTGGTCAGCATCTGACATCCCCAACAGGAACGTTGGTTTTCGTGACCAGGGCCGCTTACCCAGCGTATGCTCCTCACTTTCCTCACGATGCTGAGTGGGCACCGGTCTAATAGCCGGGACTTAAAATCCGCACCCCTGGGTAGGATCGAACCCGGGCCGCCTTTCGTGGCAGGGAGACTTAGACCACTACGCCACGGCGCAGGACATAGATTGCGATGTTGAGAACCGAAGTTGTTAGAAAGCGTCGATGAATAAAAGCTTATTTTTCAGTACCCATACCCTTCACAAGCCTTTTCTGTGTCATACAGGAACAATACACAATCTTAGCATTTAGGTTTATATAAAAAGGAAGCGAACAAGATGACAAACAATACCAAAATGAAAACGCCGCTATCCCTACAGATTTAGTTCTCATTTACCTTGATGGATGTCTGTGGCCTTACGCCATAATTTTGTTATAAAAGTAAAATCCCAAAGGAAAAGCCCTTGCGGGAAGCTTCCAGGCTCTAGAAGAGACAACACAACTCCAAATACCACTTCAAAGGCAATTTAATCACTTTCTTTTCACTTTTATCACAGTTTCAATTCCGTCGCTGGTAGTCCAAGTTAAGCCAAAAATGTAATTGCCTGTCTTGCTTTTGTTACTTTTCCCTTTTTCGTTTTCACTTTCTTTGTTCTCAGTATTTTTATGCCCATAAAATACCATTCCCGATACAGAATGCTGTAGATTTATTTGTAGTTCCAGCGTTTGTTATTAATTTCAGAAAATTTTAAAATTCTATTCTGATATATGTTCCATGAATGTGCATTATTTTCATAATCAAATAGTGATTTGATATATATTTATATTAATATATATATATATATATATATATATATATATATATATAGAAATATATTTATATTAATTCTTTTTAACATACTAACACATTAGTGTAAAGTAAAATTATGATAAAAAGGGATTTGCTTTTCATCCTATCACTAATCTTCAGAAAGGCAAGTAAATATTACGATGCAAGGAGGACTTTCGTGTTGATATATTTAGCTTCTTTAAGGAGGGCCGGAGCAGCTTATCTCACCAATGTTAAAATGACAGTCTTTTGCAGAATTTAGCTCAAGAACCACTGAACGCTTCAACTTAAAACTTTTATTTGTTATTTTATAATACTGTCACAATCCATTAAAGATAATAGATCTTGCTATGTGATTTTTTTAAATAAATGTGCTGAGTTTACTTCTAAAGACACTCAAGTTCTTTTTTTAATTCAAAATTTCATATATTATTATACAAGTACGTTTAAAGACTGTTTAAATATTAGACTTGAAGCTGCAGTAGTATTATAGATGAGAGCACCCAAAGTATTAAAAAAATAAAACAGAGAAAAACAGCATTGAAGTTTTGCTATTGTGACTCTGTGAGTTCGTAGAATTAAAAGTCCAATCGCACAAACTCAAAATGTTCTTTATTTTCACCGAATTACAGTTGGAACACTTGCCGATTACATAGAATTACGTAGCGCACACAATCCACCGGTTCGTCTGTCACAGGTCCACTCCACACTCGCAATTACGTACAACTCCTCTGATACACGTACGCAGTCTTCCAGTCCGTTCTCTAGATCTGCGCTCTTCACGGCTGCTCGCCAAGAACTGCCTGAGTCGTCTACTGCAGCCCTTATGTAGGAATATCGCTGTTTCTGGAAGCTTTGCGGCCCGGAACATCATCCCGATTGTTCCAGATGTCAGGGGAAGGGGAAAGAGACAGTACAGTCCCTAGTGAAATTTCCTAACTATCCCCTATGTTAGCGCTACAGGATAAATGGGTGGGCGTGGTCTGAGTGCCTCCTGTCCCCTACCCAGCTCCAGTTGGTCATGCCTTCCGATAATTGGGTGACACTATGTTGGAACTACACCTCAGAATTTCTCTAGATCCATAGGCTGCATCTTTTCCATCATCAGCATCCTTCCTCTTTTTCACTCCTTCTCTTGTTCCTAGACTCCATGGTCACTTGCTGTACGATATTATTAATTATTTTGTTAAATTTGGCAGGGGAGCTGGTAAATTGAGAACAGCAGGCAATGTCTTAACTGCCTCGATTCCCTTGCCAATGCTTCTCAAGCCATTAGCCAACCTTACATTTACTTCGGCACTTTGATTAGTTCTGGATGTTTCAAATGTCTATTCTTTATTACACTTTTGGCAACTGAGTGATACTTTAGCTAATAAGCCATTTCGTTTCTTGGTGTCCTCTGATATGACAACAATTTTCTTTTTAACAAAATTTACACTGTACAAATTTTCTACATCTACTAACGGAGAACCTGTCATTCTAATATCATTATTTACTTTAGTTAAATTGTCATCACTGCCATTACACAATGAAGAAACCAATTCTTTACTTGAAGAACCAATTTTCACTTCACATTCATCGCCAATGTTTGAGGTTAGGTTTGACGAAGTCAATATATTGTCATGTGTTACTACACTTTTCATTATAGTGGTTTTAATTCTTATTAAGTAATCAGGGTTACTTAAACTGTTTATACTGGTTCCCATGCCGATTTCTAACACCAAAATTATTGCTTCTTCCCATCTTGAAAACAGCAATAGTAATTCAAAACATACTCGTACTAAAGAATGTATGGAAGAATTAACATCAGATGGATAGATTAATATTAATATAAAAAACAATTACTTCCTTTCCTAATAAGGGTGCGCTCTGGAATATAGCTTCAATAAGAATACAGCCAAGGAGAGAACACATTTACAAGTTGCTAATAGGGGGCGTGGCACACTGTGCAGCCTTTTAAAATGAGTCTACTTAGGACTTTTAAAACTATGGGACAGGAAAATAAATATCATTATTTGCTTCTAGAAACATCAGGGAAGATTATTTTGGCAGTGTCTTATTTTGTGAAATTTCACCCCAGATTACCGTATAATGTAATATTTATTTGCCACACATAAATAAAATTTCGTAACCACAGTAATCTTAAACACTGCCATAATGTGATAAGTCATTGGCAATGATATACATTTATAGAAGCTCACAATGCCACTTACAACTCCATTTCAAATAACCTCTGGAAAATTAAGTTGTCCCTTTTATTTGTACGCTCTGATATTTCTGCTTGCTCAGCCCAGTATTCTGACGTGGGAGTGACCTACCTCAATATGCAGCATCTTCAGAGATAGGCAAATTAGGATGATTTGGCTGCAGATCCAATATCCTAAGCTGCTGTCGCTATCTCATGCATAATATTATACCCTTAAGATGCAATCGCTTTAGATTAATTGGTTAGGCAATCGAATTCAAATTCACGGGTGTGTATTCAAATCTCGTTGAGACACAGTCAACAACCGTATAATTAATTTAGCTGTAAAGCACGATATCACCATCAGAAACGTTCGGTGTATAAACCAAGATTACGGATTATAACAGCAAGGTTGGACACTTCGACAAATAGTACTGTTTATGCTCCTGAGTTTTATTTAGTAATAGTTGATTTTCTTGTATAACGTTACATGGACTAATTCTGTAAGAAAGTGGTTCATAGTAAGTACAGGACATTCTTAAAAAAAATTATTCATATTAGAGGTAATTTTGCACTTTTGGAATACTTTATTTCAGTAACAAAGCGGCATTTCTACTCCTCTACATGGCCAGTGTTCTGTGGAACACATTTTGATTCCCCGACTCTTCTTGCCAGTTGAGAAAATGTTGCATTACTGCTGTGTATTTTTCCTTCGTATTTTCTGTATATTTTGCTTGTCCCTGGTTAGGCTAGTACGCCAGTATTTGCGCCGAGACTTAAAAGTATTCTGTTCAAATTGTTTAACGAAAGATTATGTATAAATGTTTAAGGTACCAATAGCTCTCCCATATTCTTACACTGTAAGCTCATAAATGTGTGTTTTAGTTGGTCATTTGGTGAATCTTTATATGTAAGAAGCTGAAAATAAACGTAATGGCAAGTTATAAGAACTATAAGGTATCATGGCATTAAAAATAAGAACGATATTTTAAATATAAAACTACCCTGCGATATTATCCCACGTTTATAGCATTTTGTCCAGATAGGTTAAACACTTCAACTGCTATATTAAAGGCCGAAAATATGGGAAAAATAAATTGTTGACTACTGCAAAAAATTCATAGAAATTTCACAGCGTCTTCCAATTAAGATAACAATTCTCTAAAACCCTATATGGGGTAGTATAAAACCAGAAATCACGAAATTTTACCCAACCGACAAAAATTAGAATGTAATACTAATATTATTCATAGCATGAACACATAAATAACACAATTTTTACTGGGATCTGAAATGTAATTATCTAAATGTTTTCCAAAATTCCCAAGTGATGCATATTCGTACTTAGGGGATTTAAAATACAAAGAGAAAGTTACACAAGTTATAAGATAACCTATATCGATATCTATAATTCAATAGCACAAATTAATGAACGAATGTGTCCAAAGGGTGTGCATTTGAACATATGTGTGTGAAAAAACAGCGAAATACCTTTTATATCTTAAAATAAACGCACTAATCTCCCAAAATCTCTCTGATACACATTGTGAGCTTTGAAGAGGATTAGCATTTGTTGTGTAGTAAATTTTTTTATTTTTCTTGTGGTCACAGCTTACAAAAAATAATATTAAATTTCTCTTGACCTAAGAAAGTTCAAGATATACATTTAATTTTGCATACATTACATGCATTTTGTTGAAAATTTGCTATTTCAATCAAAATATTACGAACAATTTTTATAAAATCAAAGCTATCGAAATTGTTTGCATGTAAAGGTAATGTAGGGTACAATTATTTTCGTATCACATTCTTGAAGGATGCTGAATTCAAGTAAAAAAATTAGTATTTAATTGACGTTGGTTTTGAGTTATATTGTTATCAGACCATCGTCACATAGAAGAGAGATGAAGTAAATAAGGATATTTTATATTTAGGGCCCAATACGAGATTCTCGGTAAAATTGTAACATGGTTCTGGCAGGAACAAATACATAACACTCACAGGGTATATCCTGAATTTAAACCCATTGTTAACCATCTCAGACGTCTGCTGGACACCAGTGATTACCTCGAAGTTTTCGAATCATGTGAAAACAGTATCATCTGCTCAATACATCTTAGTTTACACCCAGGATTGAAGAGAAAGAGAATTGAGAATGGAAAATTATATGGAAGAATCTCTTCAATATATTTGTTCCTACAGATTGGTAAGAGACAGCATACAACATATTTAACGAGACCATTCCAAAAGCTGAAAACTTATGGCGACATGAGCGCGCAACATCTAACATATGCCAATTTTGTTCACAATTGGATACCTTGGAACATAGAACTGCCTCTTGCAAACAGGTGCATAATATCTGGATGGTGCTCAGAGAATTTATTGCAAAATGGTGCCCACCGGAGGTTCTACCATGTCTTCGGAGGCTCAGGCGGCTAGAATTCAGTTTTAAAGACATATCACTCCAAATATGTGCGATCTGGTTTGTAATGGGAACGTTACCCTGGATAATTCAGAAGAATCCTGGAAATGTGGCATTACAGAGATAATGGTTTGATTTCCTGAGAAAGGAACGCTAGAAGCTAATCAATTCTGGCCTTAGCTGTTCCATAGAGCCTTACGTCACCCGATTTGAGTTCCCTTACACTGGTAATTGAAGTGAAAAATAAATTATTTGTTATTTTGAGATAACCAAGACACTACAGAATCTTCCGTTACCCCTAGGCGTCCTGCTTTTCGCCTAATGAATGGAAATCTTCACTACACTAAATAAATGGCAAAATCCCTGGCCATTATCTAAATAATAAATATAAATTGGAAAAAACAGTACATCGTTACCATTGATGAATAAACAAATAAAGAAAATAAAAAATAAAAGACAATGATTTTATTGATTTGCAATATAACGGGAAAAGATCTGTAATTTGGTAACTAGTAATGTTATTTAATAATGGAAAAAAGAGCGGTGAGATGTTACGCAGGAAACAAACATGGAAATGTACTATTTACCTATATGTAGTGATGCAGAAATATGTTTGTCGTTAATATTGTATATCAAATGAATGATAATATTAATATTTAATTTGTGCCCTCAGTGATGCAATTAGAAGTTAACAGTTCTTGATATCCCTGCTGGAATGAAATAGGTACAAAAGTGTGTGTTAAGTACCTACTGTGTTTAACAAAACGATGAGAGGTCGTTTCGACCCTCGGCCAGCTGCATTTTTTATTGCTTCTACGTGATTGTACTCCTAGCCGGTGCCAGGAAACTTGCCCGGCGCCAACTTTTATATAAAATGGCTTTGCTGACCCCCTCCAACCGGCTGTTTCCTAGACGAGGACTTTCCCACGGAGTTTTTCTTCTACTGTGAACTCGTGAGCGAAGATGTTGGCGGTAATCTACTTTTGCTTCACATTTATCACACACAGTAATTAATTGAAAGCTTCGAACTTTCCTCAAGATAGGGGTAATTGCTGCGTAATAATATTCCAATCGTCGGATCGTCTGCAATATTTGTATATCGCGATTTAACAATCTTCAAGCATCTGGGATGACATCAGAAAATAGCGATTATTGTATCATACTTGGGATTAAATATGTTTATAAACGTTACTTTTGACTACACAATATTTACCATTTACATCTTTAAGGCAAGGTCATCTTTAATGCATGATGTAGAACAGCTTCTGTGATGTAAAATTACAACCAAAGAGCGGTTTCAGAGTATCTAAGGCGAGGTCAGGGATTAGAAGCAAGAATTCTCTAGAATGGTACGGTAAAGTTTTATTCTTTTTCAGTGCCCCTAATACAAAGCATTTTATGAAAGTTAATTTTGTTCTTGTAATCCAAAATTAACGTTTGTAACATTGTTTTCGTCATAGGTGCCGTCGTAGGTGTAATAAGATATAGAGGTCTCAAGCAATGAGGAGCAGCCTTTTTTTTTTTTTTTCAAAACTGAACATGTGAACATGTCCACCAAAATCGAAAATGAGATAGGAATTGGATCCTGTTGAGATTCTTGGTTACTATATGAAGTTACAGTTATTTTCTACAAAACTGAATATGTGGTATAAATATGTATTTAAAGTTGTATTTTTACATTAAAACTTAACAAGTCTATTACACTGTAGCCTGATATTCATTTTGTTATAAAAAGTGAACATGCCCAGCATAATTTACCTCACAATGTTTTGTTTTCTTAACCGATCATGTCCACTTTCAGAATTTTTCTTTGTCATTTGCTTCCTTTCGCAGAAGTTTGTGAAACTTACATAATGACATTCTGCCCCCTAACTAATGAGGATTTAATGTGTTCTTACTCGGTTAGTTTGCGGCAATTAGTTCTCGTGTATATATTAGCTTTTAGTAGCAGTGCAGATATTCTGTATACGTCAGGTGCTCATTGAGGTGAAAGGTGGAGGATACTTCCAACATTTTCTCTGAGGTGTAGGTAGTGTAATGTAATCTTCCAATTTTATATTATATTCTCCCAAAGTTGCACGTGTATCCTATTATTGGCTTATTGAAATGGTTCAGATTTACATGGATCGCACTAGTATTTTCTGTCCTGTATTTTATAGGTTTAATCTCAATTCCAAAATAAGTATTTTGTTGTTACCTATTACAGAGGCTCAGCTGGTAGGTGTTTTAATATCACTGGAAGCAAAGTTGTTTGAAAACCTAACTTAATACTTTTCATTCTATGGTATAAAGTATTTTCTAACAGGGATGGTCTTGTAAACCAGTGACAATTTCATCCTCTTTCTTTTCTGATGTTCTTTAAGGCACTTGGAAAGATTATGTTTCTCATTGCTTTTGCTTGAGAAATTTTAAATCTTCTGAAGTTGATGTACTAGAATTCACTAGGGACATTTTAAGAAGCTTAGTGATTTCTGAGAAATTGAAAATTGGTAGGACGCGTTCCTTGGAGAGAAACAGTTGTATACTATATATTTCGCGAAAGAGCTTCTTTTTAAAGATAAGACTTCTCTTTTTTGTATGTAACACAAAATCTAACTTAACAAGAGATTTTATTCTTGCTTTTTATTTGCGGCAAAGCATATATACTGCTGCAAAGGCTCTTACAGACATTTCTTTACATATAATAGCCGTTGTCTGTGTTTGGCATCCTCTTTACCTGGGAAAGAGAGAAAGTCTCTCTTTATGGAAGGAAAAGAAGGTAAAAAGAGATAGTTCCATTGAGCCAATGTAGGCACACATCCAAGTAAACTGCTCTCCAGATGGTTACTAGAAAAGATTACAGACCACTAACACAAAAGTGTACCTTAGGAGAAGCTTTTCTTGCACCAGATCCCTAGAAAACGTTGACTTCAACTACAGTGTGTGCTATAGTTTCAGATAATGTAATATCTTAAAGATTATAAGAATCAATTCACGAGAGAATTACGTTTTCTTATAAAAGCTCATGCTACTCTCTTTTTCTTGTTTAATCAACTTTCATTACATATTTATGAATTTGTTGTTGGTAAAATGAGGCAATGCCACGCCTAGGCTGAGTGATTAGACCACTTGGCTTTTAGCAAGGCGGCCCGGGTTCGATCCCAGGCAACATGGTGTGCAACATGGTGGTGTGCAGCATGGCGCTATGACGGATATTCCCCGGGTTCTCTGGCTTTCCCCACCAGCACTCCACCGATTGCTCCATCACCATCTTCCCTATCATTCATCTCTCTCATGATGGGGCTTGGGCGTTTCCGGCGTTGGGCTGATCTCTCTCCCGGAATCTCTCCAATTAGGAAACCTCTGATCCTTAACAGTTACAGATACATATCCTTAATGTTACAGTTTAAGTTTAAAAAAGGCGTAGGCTTGTAAATTATGCTCTACCACGAGAAAAACGAATACTGCTAAACATTTGTAAATAGTTTATATATATGGAAATTGATTGTTCTTTCACACTGGCCGTGTGAAGGCTAAAGTATGGAAAGATAGAGTCAGACTGAAAAATTCAATGGCATAGCCGGGTTTTGAGTCACGGATCTTCTGGTCTCCGTCCAGCCCCTCTAACCATTGAACTACTATGGCCAACATGCCGACATGATTTTAAATTCTCCAACACAATTAATTTCCATTAATTGACGCAGTAGTGGTTCACTATAAAGCCCGAGCTTGAAAGTACTTACAGCATAGTAAGTCGCCATTAAGGTAGTTGTCTCATGTGTTTATGAGAACTCCTAAGTGCTTTACCGGGAAAAACACGAGTCAGTTAGAGAATTTGATGTCATGTCGGCATGTTGGCCATAGTAGCTCAATGGTTAGAGCAGCTGGACCATTATATAAAATAAAGTGTGTGTCTTTTACTAAGATATAACAGTTTTGTGCAGAACAGGTTTTCTTACGATTCACAAAAGTCATTCATTATAAACAAGTCTTAACAGGCCACTCGGTCGAAGTTAAAGCTGTACACATCATTTGCCATGCAAGTAAGCTATTATTTCAACAAGCATCGTTAGATGGTGCCCGCCTCGGTAGCGTGGTGGTAGCATTTCTGCCTCACGTTCAAGAGGTCCCGAGTTCGAATCCTGGATAAGCTTTTTCCGGGGCTTTCACTTATTCTGAAAGATGAATGTCGCGTAACTCTAAGCTCTATGGACCCTGGTCTCGTTTGAGCATTATTTCATGCTCAACCCATCATGTTTATTAACCCATGTCTCACCCTAAGAAGCTTAATAATTTAAACTCGTGTTTGCTATTTAACCGACGTTTCGCCTTTAAATTATTATGGGGCTCACACAGAGACCGGTTGGCGCATGCAACTGTTTAAAAAGTTTATTATCAATTAAGATAGTCAAACAGTACTTGCACTAGAATATGGATATTAAATCTTCCTCTGCTTACTATGGATAAGAAAAAGACCAGTTAAATCGCGTAAAAACTTAAACATTTGTTGTGTTATTTGTTTAATTCCCTAAAAGGCTCTTAAGAATAGAATTAGATATTTGTATCTCTATATTGATCTCAAAGAGTGAAGATGGGCTGTAAATAATGTCAAAAACCTGTCAAATTATTTTGTTCATCCTTTCAGCATTTAAAACTCAAAACATTCAGACATGGCTATAACAATTTTAATCTTGTTTCCAAAATATTTAAAATTACGTAATATATTATTACTAATAATAGTCAAATACCAAATTGCTATAAGATTGAATGCGATTTTCAAAGCCTATCCTACATGGATATAGGATATATATAGGTGTGTGTGTGTGTGTGTGTGTGTGTGTGTATGTGTGTGTGTGTGTGTGTGTGTGTGTGTGTGTGTGTGTGTCTAACGCTGTGGTCCGTCAAAATAATTTAAATATTTTCGTGTAATAAAGTTTGACTTACTTTTTTGGTAGCTACTCTGTAGTCAAATTCAGTTACGGAATGCCCGTAACTGCGCAATGAATGAAAGTTGATAACATGGAGCTTTGATATTTTTATAATATTATTTTTATAATACCGCACGAGAAGGCTCAGGCGGTTTCGTCTTTGGCCCGCATTCGAGGCCCAGGTTCGATTCGCGTGGCCAACCTACCTGTCCCATGGATTTTTCAGGTGTTTTCCCTGGGCCCTAGGCGAATGATGGTAGGTTAATTACATCCCCAGAATTTTCTGTTCCTCCATTTCATCTCCAATATCATTTCACATCATCTCTAATCTGGTGGTCTCTTTCAGGGTAGAAGTGTCGGCGAGAGTCTCGGCGGTGCATGACGGGATGATAAGCTCTGAGGTAAACTACTTCATCCTCCGGTAGGTTCGGTTGGCGGTCTCCGTGCCTCTGCTGGGACCATTTAGGGACCGCCAGCCAGGGACCTCTGGGGCTCGGCTGCTGGGCTCGTTGTTGTCCCGCAGTAAGGGAGCATGTCAGTTGTCCTGGCCTGTCGGGGGAAGTTTCTAAGTAAACTGTAGGGAACCTGCCCTCTGAACTATCGTGGCTCCTTGGGACGGCCACCCTCTGTCTCCTCTCACCTCACCCTTCCTTCCGGGGGTGCCCCACTTGAGGGCATAGACACAGAAGGCCCACCATGGTGACCTATGTACCGAATCCCTTCCGTAGTGGAATCCTAATCTTAATGTCATTTTATAATACGTCAATGAACCCAACATTAACAACTGAGAAGATTAATTTTCTGTAGAAGTCATAGCTTATGTACATTTTTCAAAGAGGTTGACTTGCTGGTCTTAGGCTTGATTCATTTGATTCACCTGCATTCCGTTGTATATGTTAAGAGTACATGTGCTAAGTAAAACTGTGTAGCTTTTATGTTAATAAATATTGAATTAAAGATATTGTGCTAAAATTTAGAAAGTAGGTTGTGATTATTTAAATAATTACTCGGTCAGGGGAAGTTACTGTTTCACCACCAAAGAGCACTTATAGACCAAGCAGCATTTGCAGGACCGGGATGACATTCGAGAGGACGTTAGGGAAAGACTTCTAATTCCATCGGTAGGTCAATCTAACGGGATTCTTGTTGTTCGCCTCAGTCATCAAGACATACGCAGGATATGTTTTGTCAGTGCTTCACACTAAGTTGAGTGGCACTTTCATCATTTATTAGGAATGATTAAAGTATAATTACAAGAAGTAAAAGGATGAATTTATCTTGCAATTTTCCTACATCAGTGTATAATAATCTCATACAAAACCGGGGGAAGTAAAATAAAATAATTAAATCGTCCAACTCCGCCAGTCTGCTAATTTACACAATACATTGTAAAACAATGTTCTCACTTGGGGAATAACGTTTTAAACAGTAATGGAGATGCTGGTGTATAAAGTTGGCACCTGTAACACAGAGAGAGGAGGTTCTTCCCCGTTATTTGACTGATAATGGCAGAAGCATTCAACCGTGGTGATGAGACTACGTCCGCTCGTTCGTAATTAGTCTCTGATCGATTGGTGATTGACATGTTTATATTGTCGAATAGAACGCAGTCATTTTAGCTTGCTCTCGCCGATGACAAAAGACAGCCCCGCCGTTCGCTAATCTGCTTCAAAATTTTCCAGCTTTATGAAAACTGAGAAGAAATTTTGTGTATCAATCACGTTGGTCGTCCAACGTTTCATAATAAAAAATATAAAAATGGTGAAAAACCTGGTTAACGAATAAAAATAATGGTTATTATATCGCATTAACTCTTGGATTAACCTCATCTTAGCTCAATAGATATAATTTATATTCTCTTCTTCTTCTCTTTATGTTAGCCCTGTTCTATGATTGAATCAAACTCTCTTTCCATTTTTTTTTCTCGGTCGTCCTGGAGTTCTTCTTCCTTTAAGATTACTATCACTCACTATTTTTGTCATTCGTTCATCAGACATCCTGAATACTTGTGCATTTCACTCCTCCTTTCTTCTTTTCACCCATTCAGTCACAGGTTCGATCCTATATAACTCCCTAATTTCTTCATTTCTTACTCTAACATATAGTGTCTTACTAGCTGTTCTCCTTAGTACCTTCATTCCCGTTGTTTCCATCACTCATCGTATTCTTGTGATTTCTGCTCTTGTTTACAAGGCATACGTCATCACTGGTCGAAGTGCGTTTAGACTTATAATTCATTTCTCACGTATTTATTTCGCCATGCTATTTCATTAACACATGTAGATGCTTTTGTTCCTTTTACAACTTGATAGTTCATTTCTTGGGCCAAATTTCCCATATTTCCCACATTAATACCAAATAATTGAAATGCATAAGCTCGTCTTCCATTTTTGTTTTCAAATTCTAATTATTTGGATCTCAACGTTTCTTTACTAATGCTTGTTAATCTATATTTCAATACTTATATTCGTGACAAAGTAGCCGAATATTTAGACACTCTTTTGTTAGCAACGTGGCCATAGATCGATTCTAGTGGTCTCTATGTGAGATTTCAATTGGATAAAGCAGCATCTGGGTGGGGTTAATTCGGTTTCTCCGGTATTCCCCAAAATTCATTCTCCAGGAACACCTTTCCTAGCATCCCTTTCATATCATCTTCTTCCGCAGGGGCTCACCTCGGTAGCGTGGTGGTAGCATGTCTGCCTCACGTTCAAGAGGTCCCGAGTTCGAATCTCGGTCAGGGTGAGTTATCTGGAAAAGTTTTTCCGGGGTTTTCCCTTATCCTTCAAGACGAATGTGGGGTAACTCTAAGCTCCATGGACCCTGGACTAATTTGAGCATCATTTCCCCCATTTTATTCACCGTCCAATATGGCATAACGTTGGAGGATGTAAGTTACAAAAACAAATAAAATAAAAAAAAAATAAAAAAAAATTCTTCCTCGGGCTGACCACCCATCCTGGTTACTCTGATACAGCGTCCACCTTTTCTTCCTCAGGCCTCTGGTTCCAAGCGTAGACATGTAAGTCCTGGGAGCTAAGTCCTCCATACGAAATGAATAAATGGAGAAAAAAGTACACTACTGATATTTTACACATAATATATTCATCAATCCTTAAACGCGTTTCAAATATTCGATACGAAGATTTTCAAGAACATCTCGCTACCCCAAATTAACCTTAACATTGTGCTCTTTTCATTGTTAATTTGTTCAAAACTGAGAACAATTTTTGTTAAAAACACCATGTGTTAAAGATATTTTCAAGACTAAATGTTACTAAATTTTCATGTTTAAATTGAATTTTCTGAATGTAACATCTGAAATCTTCTCCATTCTAAAAATTTTTGCAAACTGTTAAACTGTACTAAAAAAAGCTTACTATAATGCGTTTTAGTACATAATTTATTTCAAATAATGGGCTACTGAGATAACAATTTTGAGGTATTCCTCGGTACAAGCTTAAAAATTTTATAACCTATACTTTTTGAAAATAATTTACGTCCTCCAACGTAGCTTATATTAGACGATGAATGAAATAGATGAAATAATGCTTAAATGAGCCCAGGGATCCTAGAGCATAGAATTATCCGACATTCATTTTCCAGGATAAGGGAAACCCTGGTATAAACCTTATCAATTTGACTCACTATGACCAAGATTCGAACGCACTTGTGGGTGCGTTAGGGAAACGTGCAAGTTGGGCAAAAAATGAAGCTGAACAAGGTAGTTTCCTCATTCCGAAGGAAAAATCGTAAGAGGCGTTTTAAGGCCCCTTCGTATATCAGAAGATTTTCGATGTCTGCACCTCTTTCGAAAGAGTTGAGACAAAAGTACACGTTTGCACCATACCCATCCGAAAAGTCGATGAAGTTCAGGTGGTAATGGGTCACTACAAGGGACAGTAAGTGGGCAAGGTTGTTCGGGTATACACAAAGAGGTGTGTTATCTACATTGAAAGAATACAACGGGAGGAAGCTAATTGAGCTAGTGTTTATTTTGGAAATCATCCTTCCCGGACTGTAATTGTAAAGTTCAAGATGGATAAGGACATAAAGACTATAGGACTTCTAAGGGTAGATTGGCCGCATTGGGTAAAGAAAGGGGTAAATACACAGAAGAAAGTACTGCAGCGACTGCTATGGAAGCATCGCAAATTAATATTGTAACAAAATCAAAGAAAATAAATGTTATCATTAAAAATAAACTCGGAACGTGAGGAAGACGCACTACCACCTACGGTACGTAGACGAGCAAAGTTTACATTTCTCTCAAATAGGAAATTGTATCTGTTTGTAAGTGCTTCATTACTTAACGACCAACTTTAAACATTTAACTCTAATATGTTCTCCAATTCCCATTGTTATTATTAAAACTAATCAGAATTCTCTGTACTAGTTACCTATATGTAGAGAGCGTGTTGCAATTCACCCAAAAATTCAATAGAGGGTGAAATTCATGGTTTACAACCCGCGTCTTCCGCTCTTTCCTGTACATATGACACTTAAAAACGCGTACACTTCTATGTAACTCACATTAATCCAGATAAATAATGGGAAATATTGCTTTATTATATATTTCCTTATTGGTCTTGTTTAGTTCCTATGGTCATAAGTCGAGAAACCAAAAAATGGTAAATTTATCAGTAGAACTATATGTTTTAATAAGTTCTGTAGATCGATAAAAATGTTAATCGAGTAACCATGTTACTTTAATCGATTGAAATATCGATTAATCGAGATATAATCTGTTTGAAATTTGGGTGTAAGGATTATAAAAGTACTTTAATTCTCAGTATATTTCATTTTTATGAAACTTTTAAATATTTAGATTCAAAATTTGTGTTTGTATCAATTGCACATGCTTTATATACGTCTTGAATTGGATCTACAATATTTTTATAAGTAATTATTTAGTGGCATATTATATCAATATCTACTAAGATTTGTGAGACTGACATGTAGTAGTTTTTTATCACGTCTTTCCTTATTTTAACTTCCTTAACACAAAGCTTTCACTCGTTGTCACGAACTCAGAATTGTTACTGGCTTACTGCAGTTAACAGCAAAGTTACACCACACAAAAAGCTGTAAGGAAAGAAACCTCTCTGTCAGTATCTATATGTATTTATGTACCTCTTAGAATATTTCACAACATAAGTGTTATTTAGACCCTCTCGGATTCCTTCTGATTTGTTTTAGCTATCAGAAGTTAACATTCCCTCAAACCTCAAAGAAAATTTCGTGTCTAATGAAAGCCTGATGGGTTGGAAAGGCTGTTTAGGTTGGAAGCAATACATCAAAACAAAGAGAGCCAAATTTGAATAAAAGAGTTTTGACTAATATATATGACTTTGTGGGTTCGTGAAATGAAAAGTCCAATTACACAAACTCAGGGGAACACCAAGGGCTGTCAGACTCTTCAATCACTCCCCTGGATCTCATGTACTCCAGTATGTCTCGTACCGCCCCTTGCTTCGCCAGCGGAACGCGTCTATGTGGTTGCCGAATAGGCCGGGCGTCCCCGGTGTCGATGCGGTGAAGCACTTTGTCCGTGCGACCGTAGTCACTATCACCTTGGCTGAAGACGCGCTGATACCGCCTTAGCAGTTGTCGAACCTTCTCCAGCTGTTCTGTGGTCAGGTGGTCGGCGGCCCTCTCCACCAAGCCTTCTAGCCGGGGCCCCAGGTGTTGCTTCAGCGCCGGCACCTGGGTCTCGTCCATAGCTGTTACGCTCACCACGGGCTCGCACATTCCCAACTCCGTCCCGGCCTGGACGTCGTGATTGGCGTCCGTAGGATTTAGCAGTCTCACGGGCACCTCCTCTCGGCACGGCAGCAATGCCCTGGCTACACACAGTCCGTTTACAGGCGTCTTCTGGTCCAGCATCATGTTCCTGGTTCTCTGGCCCTCCAGTCGCGCCGTCGCCACCACCTCGCTCCTCGCGGGGACAACCACGTCTTCGTCCAAGACGACCCTGCAAATTCCAAGGCGCTCTTCGGGTTGACGGAGTAATACCTCTTCTCCGTTAAGCCGCAGGACCTTCTTGCCGACGTCGACCGTCGCCTCATGGCTCCTGAGGGCATCCAGTCCCAGAATCACCTCCTCAGCCACCTTCGCGACGAACACCCACGGACGCACGGCACTCCGTCCCAAGTTCAGCTCCAGCAGGGCCTCCTTCTCCACAGGCAAGGTGTCGCCCGATGCCGTGACAAGCTGGTATGGTCGGCTTGGCTTCCTTGTCGGCAAACCCTTCGCCACGTCAGGTCTGATGATGGTCACGGCAGCCCCGGTGTCCACCAGCACGCGGCACGGCTTCCCTCTTACCCAACCGTCCGCGATGAGGCTGTCATCCATACGCCGGCTGACTGCGCGCAGTGTCACTCGAGGGGATGGTGGTGATGGCGCCGACGTGCCCCTCTCCACGACGGCCCTTACTCGTTTTCCGGCTGCTCTTCCGGTTTGGGCAGTCTCTCTGCAGGTGTCCGGGCTGTCCACACCCCCAACACAGGCCACTAGGTGTTCGCCGGCGTCCCTCAGCTGGTCTTCTGTCTCCGGCGTAGCGGACACTACTCGTTCTCGACGTCGGGATGGATGTTATTTTGGCCGGCTCCATCCTTAATGCCGCTGTCAGCGCCTCGTGGATGGTTTTATATTCCCCGAGCATTAGGCGCTGACGAATCTCCGTGTCCCGTACCCCGTCGACAAAATTGTAGGCGGCTTCCCGGGATACGAACTCCAGTGGCAGGTCAACCAAGGCCTTGCTAGCCAGCTGCTCGATCGCAATGGCGAACTCCTGCAGCGTCTCCCCCGGCTACTGTGACCTTGCCTTTAGCTGGCTGCGGTATGCTGCGGCTAAGCGGTGGTTCCCGAAGAGATTCTCCAGGGCTTCCCAGATGTCCTTGGGTGCCGCCGTCGTCTGCACCACGTTTAGGACTTCCGAGGCTTTTTTCTGGAGGCTGGCTATTAACTGTGTGGCCTCCTCCTCCAGTGACCATCCGTTGTGCCTGGCCACAGTGTCAAACTGGCGGCGGAAGACCTCAAACGTTGACGCGCCGTCATACTTGGGAGGTTTGACGCGCGCAGATGTTGTGTCGCGTCCCGGCGCGTCGGCCTTCAAATCCTTCAGCTTCCTGCCGACGACGTCCTCCACCATGGCATTCAGGGACTTGACGCTGCTGTCGGCTTTCCCTTCCAGGTCGTTAACGCGGCTCGCCAGGTCCTCGACGCGCTCGTCCACTTGGCCCATCCGCTTGCCCAGCTCCGTCACGTCATCCCTCACGCCGGCCAACTGTTCTTCAAATTTGGTGGCGAGAGCCTCGTTCGCCACCTTCATTTCCGTGGTCAGTTCGGCCATCTTTGAGGTCATTGTCGTGGCCAAGTTGTTGTTAGCCGTTTCCGTCTTCGCTGTTAATTCGGCCTTCATTTCTTCCGTCTTCGCTGTTAATTCGGCCTTCATTTCTTCCATCTTCCCGGTGATGTTGTCGATGGCCGTCTTCATTTGTTTCAACTCTGCGGCCAGGTTGTCATTTGCCGCTTCTGTTTTTGTTGTTAACTCGTTCATCTTCGCGGCCAAGCTGTTATTTGCCGCTTCCGTCTTCTCTGTTAATTCGGCCTTCATTTCCACCATCTTCTCCAAAAAAATTTCCAATGCCGCGTCTATGGTTGTAATGTTCGGTGATGTTATCGTCCCGCTTCCTGACACCAGTTTGACTTTGTGGGTTCGTGAAATGAAAAGTCCAATTACACAAACTCAAGAATGTTCTTTATTTCCACCGACTTACAGTTTGACACTTGCCAATTACACAGAATTACGTAATGCACACAATTACGATTCACCAGTTCGTCCGTTACAATTTCACTTGCACTAGTAATTACGGACAATACTCCGATGCACGTACACAGTCTTCTCGTTCCTTAACACGGCGCTCCTTCGCTAGCACGTCAAACACTGACTGACTAACTGACTCCTAATTGAAGCCCCTTTTATAGGAATATCCTGCTATTCTAGAAGTCTCTGGTTTTCCGCGAATCACCCGAACGTTCCAGAGGACAGGAGAAGGGGAGAGAAACGTCGAGGGACAAGTGGCACTTCCTCTAATCTTCCCCCTCAGTTAGTGACAGAGACTGATGAGTGCGCGTGGCCCAGCTGCCTAGGGTCCTTTCCAGCGGTCGCCGGTCCTGCCTCCCGCTAATTGGGTGACAATATTTATTGTAATTGGTTAATTTTAATCGACTCGATTATTCGATTAAAATTGTTATCTTTAATGTAAAATAAAAAATGAATCGATTTATCGATTAAATCACTCAGCACTAGTTTTAACGTCGTTTAATTTGGTTTTGCTAATGAATATACTCACGTTTATACCTCCAGATTCTGCAGTGATAAAGTGTATCTTGATAAAGGTAACCCTACTGGGTTCGGTATCAAAGATGGTACAGAAGAATACAAAACAAATCAAATTAATTTGGAATGAAGAGAATATCGAGGCTAATCTCAGAAACGTTAAAACGTTATTAGTCATACAAATATTTAAAAACATTTTAGCAAAATTGGAGCATTATGGTTTTAGAAAATGTGAAGATAATAATTTTCCTTAAGGGGGATATTTCTGGTTTTCTTGGACGAGTTTTCGTGATAGACCTGGAAAAGTTATTGAATTTAAGTAAAAGTTTATTGTTTGTCAAAATTTCTGCTTCGAGTTATGGTATTTCTAGACAAGCGTACACCAAAATTTTTAGCAGAGTGATATACCTTCCTATCTACTGCAGAAGGCAGCAGAGAAGTAACTAGAGAATAAGATAGATAGAGTCAACATGAAATATTCAATGCTTTGGCCGGGATTTGAACCACGGATCTCCTGGTTACCGTCCAGTCGCTCTAACCCACTGAGCTACCATGGCCAACGTGCCATCCTGACATTAAATTCTCCATTTGACTTTTATATTTCCCTGGTAGACCACTAGGGGCTCTCGCATCCGAGATACATCTTTTGTGGTGACTTACTATCGTAAGTACTTTAGTCCCAGGCTTCATCATTTAACTCTTATTATTTTCGTTAATTGATGGAAATTAATCATTTCTTCATACTAGCCGTATCAATCAACTAACTAAAATAGAGAATAAGAGTTTTAGTCGAATATTCTATACTCCCCTCCTTATTTTTATTGTTTTCTGGGAGATGTAAATTGGTAATGTATTACAACAGCTATTTTCACTACCAAATGTGTTAACACAGAAAGGCAAATAAATAAAAAGCGACATGCCTTCCGAAAGACCAACGAATTTGCTCCAACATAGAATAAAAGTAAAGTAACCAATTCGATGCTATCACAAGATTTAAAATTACGTTTCTTTGTTTTCAGCAATTAAACGAGTGTTTTAATTGTTGTGTAGCAAGGCCACAGCTACCATTAAAATAGTTTCCATTGTTTATTAAATGACCCTCATATAATTAATCTCCTTTTTTTGTGCGCTACCTTTATTCATTCTTTGCGGCATTTTTATTCCCCTTGTGAAATGCGGCAAGCCAGAAAACGCAATAGCGGCAGGCTAAAGGCGGCTGGTGCACATTATTATCAGATCTGCAGCAACTAACACCATTATACCAGAAAAATAATGAAAAACATTGTCTCAGTGGGAGCCTGTATCTTGAAATAGAATTACAACCATTGAAATGCATGAACACGTACGTTAGTACTAGCTAGTCACGTCTCCCAGAACAGAATTAGGCCACCAAAACGATCATCTGCACCTCGCGTTTTATCCTTTTTAATTAGTTTATACCTCATCTCCCCTACCGATTCGTTGCAAAATAAACTACTGGCAGAAAAAAGCATACACGTACTGACTCATTTTAATGCGTTTTGGTAAACTAGTTTATCTTCTGGTGTCGATCCACACGTAGTTATATCAGCCTCTCGTTACTACGGTGAAACCTGACTGAAAACTTTCCTGGGCATCCTATAGAGTTTCAAGCAAACAGAAAATATCGTTTATCGATTGTAATGGCGTAAAGTGAAGCAGAAAAACATTTAAACTAGTTTCAAAATTGCCTTAAATTAATAATTTTATATTAGGTACTGGGTTCAACTAAAACTTCGACACACGTTAAAGGACATTTATCTTCATGCCAAAAGATGTTACAGAATTCTTCAACTTTATTTTTTACTGAACTTAAATATCGTATACATAAAGATTTTGGAAGATGAATGCTGTAAAAGTACCTAAACTAGTAATTTAGGAAAAGATGAAAACACTTATAAAATCTGAAACCCGCAAGCAAAACTTTTTGGGACCATTTATTTCATAGAAAAGTCAGCCCAAAATGGCAACAGACTTCATTTTGAAAATAATCATTTTTTCCACACTAACCGTGCGTAGGCTAAGGTTTGAATCAGTAGAGCCAGACTGCAAATTCAATGCCATAGCCGGGACTTGAACCACGTATCTTCCGGTCTTCCCATCTTCCATCATGATCTTCGGTCATCCCGATCTTTCCATGGGACTTAAGGGCCTGGGACTT
Source organism: Mantis religiosa (assembly GCA_030765055.1). Lineage (NCBI taxonomy): Eukaryota > Metazoa > Arthropoda > Insecta > Mantodea > Mantidae > Mantis > Mantis religiosa. The sequence goes on from CM060955.1 coordinate 103,946,161, forward strand.
AAGGGGGGACGTACGAGAAAATGTTCAAAAAATCTAATTTTTTATTGTTTTGTAAAATACTATATAGTATTAGCTATGAAACACCAAAATATTATGACTGTACGTGGTCTGTATGTACCTTTAAAAAATTAAATGCCCTAGTGTTGCATAGTAGCATACTAGCAACACATAGTCTTCCGTCAGCTGTCTTGGAATCTATAAAGCCCACCTACCAATTCTTAGCACACCCAGACTTGCTAAAAAATGTCTATGCAGAGACACATAACCCAAATGAAAGCCTCAACTGTTTGATATGGAAAAGGTGTCCCAAAACGTCATTTGTGTCTTCCATAGGGGTGAAAATTTCTAAACTTGATGCTGTAATAGTGTTTAATAATGGGAGTGTTGGCAGAAAGAAAGTTATGCACGAGTTAGGGTATCAACCTGGAGTGTTTATGGAAACAATTTTGCAGAGTATCGATAACATTCACATCGCTGGTGTAGAAAGAGCTATGAAATTAATGCAGAAAGAAGCAAGACAGAAGAGGAATTTAAAAAGAAAGGCTGAAGAAGACCAGAATGAGGATACAGACTATGGATATGGGAAGTTCTGACTTAAAATTAAAAGGCAAACTGAATAATACTTATTGTATTTTTAATTGCCTTTCCCCGTAACTTGCATTTTCTACAACTTCAACCTATTTTTCTCTCAAACGACTTCATTTACAGTGATGTCATTTAGCACACAGCTTTCTTATGCCACAATGAACATTTTGTTGGTTCTAGAATTTAAGATTAAGCTCCCGATGGAATATGATGATACAAAAATATGAAATTATTTTAATTTTTAAAGGATGCAAATGATTAACATTTTTTTTAAATTCTATACAGCTTCAATAAGAAATCTATATCGAACAATTTCATTTTTAGTGTGTTTTAAAATAACATACCAAATTTCAGAAAGATAGCATATGTGAATTTTGAAAAAAAAAATGGGCTAAAGTTTGTAAATATCTCTGCATATAGAAAAATATGTAGCATTAGTTATAAACAATGAAAAATTATGAAAAAATTGTGCATATTAACTGTATTATCTCAAATGAGTGTACTAAGTTTCACTTCTCTAACTCGAAAACTTTGTATGTTATGGCTATTTATGTAAGACCCTGATAATTGCATACGTCCTCCCTTAAGTACTTTCAGCACATTAAGTCGCCACAACAAAGCGCGCATCTCATTGTATAGGAGAACTCCTAGTGGTTACCGGGAAACATAAGAGTCAGTTGGAGGCTTTAATGTCATGTCAGCACGTTGGTCATGGTAGCTCAGTGGTTTAGAGCAACCGGACGGAGACCGGAAGATCCGTGGTTAAAATCCCGGCTGTGGCATTGAATTTTCCAATCTAGCTCTACTGATTCAGACTTCATTTTGTTGAATATTGAGCAAGCGTAGAAGAAACTACCAACCGAAATGGCACGACTGTAATCTACGAGATGGTTTGATAAGTGAGTTGTATAGAATGCGTTATATGGTATTGCAATAGGCAATTTTGACTGTATTATACACTCCAAATTATGTCAAGTTTAAACACTATGAGTAGCATGCTATTATGTTACTTACTTATGTTACCTTAGTCAAAAGCACAGGTAGAATTAAAGCTCGAGGAAGATCCTAAAGTGGATGTCGCTTGATGTAGATTCGAATGGAATTTAATGCATATATCCTTGCTTTGCCGGGGAGGCAATTAGAGAGATTATTTATATTTTCCGGGCTGAGCACTCCGTTTAACCCCAGCTGCGGTGAAATACAGAATAAAGAGGATATTATACTGAACATGTTTGGAAGTATCTCATTCTGTAAACCAAAGCCGAAAGATAAGAACCCAGCAGTTTTATTCTAATGAATAGGGAAAAGGCTGTTTTTCATTCTGATGATATTCTTCATGCAACTCATTAAGAGAACTTGATAGTATCGTCATTTTAAAAAGCATTACAAAGAATTTACTTTGAATTATTATTTTTTGGAGGTTGGTAGTGATGAGAATCAAGCCCAAGTATAAATAGTGTCATGTGCCATCTACGAACTGAAAATCTCATTTCCGGGAGACCCAGATTAGATTTCCTCTTCTCTGCATTTTATTTTATACTTTGCAGGCAGACTTTATGTGATATTGAGGCCCTTCCTGACCTTTTATGTATTTTATTTCTTTTTTACTTTCTCTAGCACTTACCTATGGTAGGTAGAGGATATATTTTATGACACCCAAATTATCAATATTTATATTTCACGTTTTGAAGCTCCGTATTGAGAAAAAGAATGTTAAAAAATATATGTGTATTTTGAAATTAGGGTGTTTACCAAAGTTCACTCTAAGCCTATCAGGCGAAGACTTTCAAGCAGCTTATCAATTCAAACTCTTTAATAAAAATAAAAATAAATCACTGGCGCGACAGCCCTAACAGGGCCAAGGCCTACCAACTCGATTGCCGGTCTCACGCCCACTTACGCACGGCAGAGGTGGGCGATCATCAACCAATTAGGGAGAAGATGTGGTCAGCATTTTGGCATCCCCCAGCCGGATCGTTGGCTTTTGTGACCAGGGCCGCTTACCCAGCTAAGTGGGCACCGGTCCCATAATATAATAACCCATGGCGCGACAGCCCTTCGAGGGCCAAGGCATACCAACCCGACTGCCGGCCTCACGCCCACTTACGCACAGCAGAGGTGGACGATCATCCAACCGATACGGGGAGGAGATGTGGTCAGCATCTCGGCATCCCCCAGCCGGAATGTTGGTTTCGGTGACCAGGGCCGCTTACCTAGCGTAAGCTCCCCACTTTCCTCACGATGCTGAGTGGGCACTGGTCCTGTACCCGGGACCTAAAATCCCCACCCCATGGGTGGGATCGAACCCGGGCCGCTTTCATGGCGAGGGACTAAGGCATGCTACATTAGCCCACTACGCGACGGCGCAGGACTCAAACTCTTGAGTATCTATTCGGAAAAATATGTTTTCACTGAATGAGGGATTACATGAAGTTGTGGTTGGTCGAATTTGATGTTATGATTCAGAGGTTTTTGTTAAACAAACCCGTAAAATACATGGCTGCTCATAGTGAATAATATCGATAATGGGTTGTCTGTTATTAAATGATAATATATTCTTTCATTTCGTATATTGTAATTTTGAAGGCAAACTATTTACACTTAGGCGAATAAAAATAAAAACGGTTTCATATTTTGTAACCACGATAGGGAGGATATATTTGGAAGTTTTTATTATCCCCAAACGGAATCAAGAGCTAACTTCATATATTCCAGGTCAACCATGCAGCAGAAGCTGCAGAGAGAATTATATATTTTGGAGAGCGCAATATCCATATATGCAACTGAAATGCATAATAAAACTTTCGAGTTTCCTATCTCTCTTTTACAAATATAGCGATAGCTTTCAAAGGTTATCCTTTTTTATGACTTCTCACACAAGAAGAATAAACAGTTCCACATATGAAGTTTTCCATAAATCTCTCGAAATATGGTCGTTTCCAGCGATATTAAAGCACGGCAAAGATGATATTTGAGGATGGAAGGGCCTTCTATATACTGGCACAAAACCCTTCTTAGTGTATCTATTCAAACAGTGTCAGCTGCAGGAAAGACAGGTAATCTGAAAACACACTGACGCCAAATATAACATATGTTTCGATATATGGATTGAATATCGTTATTATTTATAAGTTGTGTTATATTAATCTTGTCTTTAGTTATTTTATATATGGTGGATTATAATTTTGTGCACCAAAATACTATCTTCATGCTAACTCAATAGATTTAATTGAATCTAAACCCATACTAAAGTATTTTACTCACTTAATAAACATTTAAGTTGTAAAACTTATAGACCATGAAAAATAATAACTTTATAATATTTAATTAGATTAAAATAAAAATTTAATATATAGATAAATAAAATTCTTTCTATTAATTTGATTATTCAGGATAACTTTGACCCTGCAGTAGGTGCATGACTAACCACAACGCGACAGGGCGCGTGGTCTACAGTTGTAGAGCATTTTATGTTATGCTTTTAATTATGATTATATTGGAATTAGAGGAATTAATAAACTTCAAAGTCATTAACAATGTAAAGTAATGTTTTAACAATAGGAAAGAGGTTCGGAGAACAACCATAGCAATACAAATAGCATATCGGGCATTTTAACAGTAGAAAAAGAGACCATTCCATTCCATTATAGTTTTTATACAGTAACTGCAATTTATATTCATTATCACAACTTAAATGTAATTGAAAATTCTGAAATAACTTACAAACATAAATATGTTAGCTCTATCTGCTTTTATACAGTTAATACAAACGTTCCTCATGCGTGTTTGTAGCACTTTCAACAGAAACGCCGGGTAATTTGGTTACGTTCTTCTTGTGCTATATTTGCATGACTATTCACTGGCTCTTAAATTCCTAGAAGCACTCTTGCACGCCTCTTTTCTATAGGAAGCTGAGGAATTGTAGATTTGAGTTCTATCTGTGGCTTCAGAAGCTCCCATGAAAAATTTTCAATGAGCTTGTCTTCGTTTGATTGGTTGGTATCTAGTATTTGTTTTATAAATCCAAAGAGCTTTAATTGCAGAAATATTTAACAGGTCATAAAAATAACCATGAGCCAGCGGCGTGTGTTACGAGCAACATTGTATTTTTTGGCATTGCTTTATCAATAGCATAATTGTGATGCTTGCAGGATATAACTAACGCAGATATACAGGGGCTGTTCAATAAAGAATGATCATTATTTTTACGGTCATAATTTATCGCACTAAAATTCAGTCGTATTATATTCTGTTAGCTTAATGTGAAACAAACACGCCGTAGTAGTTTCAGAGTTGGTACTCCTGATTTCCGCCTGTGAAAACCAGGCAAGTTCAGACATGTTCAGAATCGCCTACCGCTGCAATGGAGGTAACACGCAGTTAAAGTTGATGTTAGAGGAAGATCCGGAGTTTCTTTCAAAGGTAAAAAACTGCTGATGAAACTTGGCTAGGCCATTTTGATCCTGAGAGCACACAGCAAAGCTTAGTGAGGAAATCTCCTTCATCACCAACCCACCTAAAAGCAAATGTCGTAGCTTCTGCTGGGAAAGTTATGGTCTCATTCTTTGATATTAATGGAATGGTTTATCAGCATGTTGTAACTGACACACATCAGTAACAGGACAATACTACAGGGATGTCCTGAAAACATTGCAAGTCCATATCAGGCACAAAAGACCACATTTCCGTGAAGCAGGCACCACGATAATGCGCGGCCGGATATTGCTCATGTTATTGCTGAATATCTTGCAAAAGTCAACGTGAAGTGCATCACTCACCCTCCCTATAGTCCGGATTTAGCCCCGTGTAACTTTTTTCTATTCCCTAACTTTAAGAAACGCCTTCGTGGGAGACATTATCCATCATCAGAAGCAGTGGTGAAGGCTGCCGTAGCAATTTGGAAGGAACTCTCAAAAAATGGTTTCCAGCATGTCTTTGAAGACTGGCAGAAACGCTGGGACAAGTGCATCGCATTTAGGAGGGGTATTTTGAGAAAGACCATCAAAATTATGAGGATGATTAAAGGTACGTTGTCAAAAAAAATTTGTGATCATTCTTTATTGAGCAGCCCTCGTATTTTTCTTAGGACAATAGAATACTAAGGTACAGACTTCTCTAAATCCAAAGAGAGACCAATTTCGTTTAGTTTTTTCCATTTGGCAACAATTTTGGGGCAATCTCAAATTTATTCTTTCAATAAGTGCCAATATAAGTTACTTTCTTTGCATGCAACAATTTTTCTACAACTGACACCATGTTTAGCTGTAAACAACATATAAATGTATTCATATAAATAATATTCTTGATAGAAAATACAGTAATTCTAGTTCGATATGGATAACTAGACGTATAAACTAAACATACAACACCTACCTATTGCGTAACATGTTAGGTGCGTGGCCTACAGGGCTAGACCAACGCAAGACAGCCGTCAATAATAAAGGCCGGTGTCACTTTAAAAAACAACTGAAGTATTTTCTGAAGAGAAACGCGCGCCTAACAGCTACTAAGATGCTGGAGTGCGTGCGCAATGCAGAATTTGAAGTAAAACAATTCCAAACATGCGTGGTCTTTATTTGAATCCGCTACTTAATAATGGAGTGCAATGTCCTTATTATTCTCATATCAATTGATTGGAGCTTAAACATGTGATCACTATATTGGTGTTCTGCAATAATTACCACCTCAATCTCAAATGGTAACTTCTAGTATAAATAAAATTGTAATTAACTTATTGCTTGTTTGAGGTTTTAACTACGCATTTAACTGTAAATTACTACAATGTTGCATTTACATGGCTTTCTAACGTAGTCTTAAGGACATATTCACTTCCCTTTCATTCATATTCAGATAAACCTTTGCATAAATTTAAGAAGATAGTCAAATGTTTATGATCTGATTCCAAGCTGGCTTTAGAATTCCACAGTCTCTTCATACAGTTGTGAAAAATAACTTAAAATCGAAAGGATATTTAAAAAAAGTAATAAGTAGGACAATTACTATCGGATATCTCGGAAGTGGCTTGTGCTAAACAAGTTATTTAAACTGAACTTACCAAGTGGTATGGCTGGGCAGATTCATCTCTGGTCCGCATTTGGGAGGAGCGGGTTTGGTTCCCATTGCCTGCCCTCGTGATCCATGGATTTTCTCGTAGTTTTTCCGGGTTACCAGGCGAATGCTGCGTTGTTAAATTAGATCCAAAAATGTCCTGTTTCTCCATTTCATCTCTATTATCATTTTACATCATCTCTCATCTTGGATCCTTCAGGGTGAAAAGTGTTGGTTGGAGTCTCGGCGTTGCATGGCAGGATGATATACTCCTGGTATATACTTCCTCCTTCAGTAGGACGGCCTCCGAGCCAACCTAATGGGCTATTTCAGGACCACGGTGGGTAGGACGCCAGTTGCACTAGGCTGCCTTGGAGTTTGGAACTGGTTAATAGTATGGCCACAGCACTGTCATGACTCCTTGGGTCAGCCGCTTCTCTCTTCTCTCACCTCATCCTTCCTCCAGGAAATGTCCTACCTGGAACATAGGCATAATACATTTATTTTGTTTTGTTTTGTTGCAGTCTTATCTATTCTAACCTAAACTGAGTTTTAAAAACTTTTACCGATTATAATAGGCTATAAGAGAAATTCTTCCGGATAAAGAAAATTTCAGACATTCTCAGAAAATGCACGATACACATTTTATTCCTTATGTAAATATGTTTAGTATATGATATTCTCTTCAAAATAGTCGCAACCATTTCTAAGAAAATAAAACATTATAGAAAATATTTAATATAAGTGGATAAGGAGGTGGAGTTTTCTTGCAAAACTTAGTTCCACGTCTTTGAAGGATACTGAACAAAAATATCAAGCAATCAAAGTGGGATAATTCCATTTTTTTTTCTTTTTTGTTCAATTCTTAGAAGTTTGGAGATTCTTATGCCATTGTTTATGCTGAATTCAGTTATTTAACTATTTTGCTTGAAAACTGGACAGACATAGTTTAAAATTGCAGTTACTTATCCAGGTTAGAATCCAAATATGGATAACTCCGCTGTACTTTAGTTTCATTGAAAGGCAACTCCTCCAGTAGCCAATAAGAAGCTGGCATTCATCCTATCCGATCCCAACATGCATCACAAATCCAATATGGCTGATTGTTTATAGTAGCCTGTAATGTTTGGATAATGAGTAAGCAATAAATATGCAAGCGCTTCATACTCAGATCCGCCAAGAACCAGAGAAATGTGCTGGTATCTGGTGAGTTGGCATACTGGAAAGCTTATGTCGATAACAAAGAAATCCAAGTCAGTTCTTGAACTCAATCCTGCATCAAACCCTTATAGGCTGTAGTGTTAACCCAAAGAAAATTGCAGGTGTTCAGAATCTCCTAGCAAAGCACCTTGAGTATAATTGGCAACAGCTAGACCGTTTACGCTGGTAATGAAACCTCAAGGACCAAAGTGAAGAGGCTGGTGGTAGTGACAACTGTCGTCATTGTGAATGTGTTGAATTGGAGAATTGATGATTTTGATGGCCTTCTTCTTTTTAAGTTATAAGTCAAAATACAAATATGTCAGTTTTGTTCAAAAGCATATGTTTAATATTTAAAGACATATTTTTACTTTGTATCATTGATTTTGTCCACTTTTGCATTGAATTAGGTATTATAATATGTAATTCAATACAAGAGTTTATAAAGCCCTGAAGAATTCCATAAGTGTAAGTAAAAGACATAAAATTACCAATTATATTGTGATCAAAATGACTTTGTTTAAACAGTGGCCAGTTTCAAATGAAAAATATCTTCCTTTGGGTTCAAAAAAGGACAATTCAATAGTTTGGCTTCAAAAACAACCAACTCCACTATTCATGGCTTGAATATTTATTTAAATTTGTAAATGAACGAACAGATATGTTCATAAGGCCTATAAGAATGATTTAAAAGTTTTCAGTATTACACTGAGAACAGTACTGTAGTTGTAGCTTATCGCCTCTCCTGTAAAGTAAGCAAAATGGGAGTTGCCCAACTTTGAGACCAAGCTCCTCAAGTATCTAATTTATTCATTTAACGTTACACTATCTACAGGTACACTTTCGCCCTTCTATTCCCCAAATCCACTTCTTCTGAATCCAGAGGTCTACAGAACACACATTTGCGAGGACAGTGACATAAAATTTTTGGATGGAGTACAATTAATTTGTTAATAATTTTAAGAATAAAACTTCGATTCAGTGGTGGCGCTTCAACTATTATAAGAATTTAAGTCAGTATTTTCTTTATAAATGTCAAATTAAGTACTTTACTTTTTTCGTAAATATATATTTATTACGCATAAGTTCTTCTTAGTGCACCATTTTTATCTACGGTCTACATAACTATTGTTGTGTTTCTCACAATGACAGTTTTCAATTTCCATTTTGAAGTCTACATCCAGGAGACGTACATACATCTGTCAGAATTGACGATGACCCTTGACTGCTTCAAAAGGCATGAAGCTATAACACATGTAAAGTTATGACAAGCGATGCAGTAAATTTGCACAGGACTGTATATGAATCTGGGCGGTGTGAAAACAAGGAATCCTCTGATGTGGGTAGTTGCCTGAGGGGGGGGGGGGGGGAGGCGGACGCTGTAGCCAATTACTGGCATGTACCTTGCAAATTACTACGTGAATGTCATCGCAGCCCTAGCGGTAATCACCATTTCCTGTCCATCAGAATTATTAGTGACGTGTTTCTGGCCTATGCAGCCATTTTTGTAACTCCCTCCTTTGTTCTTTCGTATAAAGGACATTCCTGAAGGTTCGAAGATTGTATAGTAATTAAAAATTAAACCAGTTTGTTGTATTTTATATACATATTGCAACAACAAGGAAATCTTCCTAGACAGTAAGAATATGGTTCAAAGTTGTCGCTGCTAAGTCATATTTGGCTCCATCCACCAGGGATAAAAGTTAATTGATAAACTATTTAAAAGGTGAACGTAGAAATTGTATAATCAGAGTGGAAGAGTGGACAATTGAAACAGATTTTGAACCACAAGTCTTGCATCTGTCGTATCGTTTTTCAACCAACTGAGCTACCACGACAAACATCACGACAATTCCACAACGGATCCGTACTTGGTGTCCGGTTAAAATTAAAGAAAAGGAATTGTAATGGTTTAGATCATTATAACCTTCTCTAACTTCTACTTTATAAACTACGTTTTAGAAAGCTTATTCTATCCACTTCATGTTAATTGGGAGAAACTTTTGCAATACTTTCTTTGAGGGTACAAAGGTGAAGAGTTGACTGTAAAGATAAGCAAATCTTTAAAATATGGCACAGCATTCTAGCTCTGAATTTCCATAAACGTTGCATCATCATCAGAAACAAACAAAAATGATTATTGGCACTTGCACAAAATAGATTAAAAATTGAAAACTATAATAATAAATATTGTGATTTTGGGGTTCGTAGAATTAAAATTCTTGTTTGCATAAATTTAAAATTCTCTTTATCTTAGTAAAACGACGCTTATAACAGCAAAATGACGTAACATACACAAATGCAGTCCTCAAAGTCACCTGACTACTCCTGCCACACGTAAAAAAATAAAATAATTCACTGCGACAATTCACTACACAGCTGCACACACATAATTAAAAAGTGACTAGCAACTGACTGACAACTGGCCATTTGCGGGTTTTTAGATCTCAAACCATTGTTATAGACTTCAGTGGATCGTTCGACAACAATCACGATTGTAGCGGGAAATTCCAGACTATCTCTGTCTCTCTCTCTCTCTCTCTCTCTCTCTGTTTCCACCCCTCTCTCTCTCGGCGAGCGTCCAGCTCCGCACCCACGTGTTGGCCACGGTCCGCCGCATAACAATGCCAGTGGCGCCAATATCTTTCTTTGTTTCCAGCTTTTCTAAATGTGCCTCTGTAGTGGTATTAGGGGATTCTTCTGCCTCTATCCATTATGTCTTTAGGCTTTGGGTTGAGGAACAGAAGCTCTGGACCTGATAAATAACCCTGGATGGGTAATCAGCCCGATGCCTGGTATGAGAATGAGAGAAGTATATGTGGATGAGATGGAAATAGATGTAAGGAGAGACGATAACGGAGTAATTGTTGGAGTGATGGCGGGGAAACCGGAGATCCCAGAGAAAGCCCGTCCCTGCACCGTGTTATACTCTACAAATCTCACATACAAATCGAACCCAGGCCGCCTTGGTGAGAGTCTAGCGGTCTAATCGCTCAGCCACGGCGCGGCATGAAAATGCTGACACCACACTATATCCTTTTCCCTTTTTTAATAAACCATATACAGGGTGGCGCACGAAATGTCATACATTGAATTTTGTAATAAATATTTTGATTGCGGGCTGGCAGCGCTGGATTGATGTGACAGACATAGTTCGTGCATGATTCAACATATTGTCAACATTGCGCATGCGCGATTCCATAGCTTCAGTTTAGTAAAATGGCGGAAAAAGTCGATTCACGCTAGAAATAAAACGTGAAATCTGTATTGCTTTGCGCGGAAACGAACAGCGTAGCAAAGAATCAACGACACTTGCGTGTTCATTTTCGTAGGAGGTAGGCCCCTGTATATAGACTAACCATACAATTTGAAACTTAAGGCCATATTTTAGAGCAAAAGCGACCTCGTGTCAACACAATCCATACTCCAGAGAATATCGAGGCTGGGAGAGTGGCTTTGACACAAAGTCCCAGGAAATCCACGAGACGAGCTTCGGCCGAAATGGGCATTTCACTTCGTTCACTTCAAAGAGTACTTCATGCTGACGTGAAATTATTTCCATACAAAATGACAGTGTTGCACAAACTGACGGAACATGACAAGGTACGGCGATTAAAGTTTGTGACTTCGGCTCTTGCAGATGATACCGTGATTCATAACACATGGTATTCTGATGAGGTTGACGTTCATTTGAACGGTAGCGTCAATAGGCAGAATATCAGATTTTGGGCACGAGAACCTCCTGGTGTTGTATGCGAGATTGAAATTTACGGAGAAAATGTTAGTGTATGGGGTGCCATATCCAGTCATGAAATCATTGGGCCAATCTTTTTCAACGGCACTGTTAACAGTGCGCGCTACTTGGACATGTAGAACAATTTTCTTCCGCAACCTTATGCAACAGGTTTACTAAAGTAGACTCAGTGGTTTATGCAAAAGAGAGCTCGTCCACATACAGCAAAAGTTATTTTGGATTTCCTGCACCAAGATTTCGGGCTCTGTGTGATGTCCCATCGATATCCTGTATGTTTTCAGGGCGGTTCAATATGGTGGCATATAGCCCAGATATTAATCCCTGTGATTATTTCTTATGGGGATATTTGAAGGAGACACTCTTGTTCCTCATCATCATCATCATCATCATCATCATCATCATCATCATCATCATCATCATCATCATCATCATCATCATCATCTTCTTCTTCTTCTTTTTCTTCTTCACTCCAAGGGCTAGGCATTGCTGCCTGTTCCGGCTTAAAACATGTCTGACCATCGGGCATTGCTGCCTGTTCCGGCTTAAAACATGTCTGACCATCGTTTTCGTGGTCTTCCCATATGTCTCTTTCCTCTAGGTTTATAGTTTATAACTCTTCTTGGGATCCTATCTCTCGGCATTCTCTCAATATACTCTCTCCATTCATTTCTATAACTTATTACTTTTTCTTAAAAAGAACTTATTTCTAAACCTTCTCATATTTTTTCATTTGGAATTTTATCTAAAGGATATATTTTATCCCTTTACTGCTCTTAAAAATCTGATTTCGGCAGCCTGCATCTTGCTTTTGTCTGCTTTTGTTAACGGCCATGTTTCAGAACCAAAAAGAAAAGCAGGCACAGCCATTACTTTATAAAATTTCATCCGTGTTTCTTTTCTGGTTTTTGCTTTTAGGCTTCAATTTATTATGCCGCATATTAGTTGAAACATTGGTAATTTAGTTTTAAAATCATTTTCACATTTATAACTGACATATGTTCCCAAATATTTAAAACCCGTAACTTGCTCTAAGATAATATCATCAATTACTATTTTGGTTCTAACAGTGTCTTTACCTCGAAACGCCATTGTTCTTGTTTTATTTGTGGAAATTTTGAAATTATAATTCTTACATAACTTCTGTAAAATATATACTGCTCTTTGCAGCTCGTCTTCAGTTTTACTTATAATTATTTTTTCATTCGCAAATAGTACCGTCTTAAGAATAAAATTTGGTACAAGATGAGTGCCTCAGTTAGTCTTAAACATCCACTCTCTAATCAGATCATATATATATATATATATATATATATATATATATAAACTAAGAATAAGGTAGGAGACAAACTGCAACCCTGTCTTACACCTTGATTTGTATGTATCCATTTACTATAAATTCCATTTCCAATATGTATGATGATTGTTGTATCCTTATATATAGATTTTAGAACTTTAATGAGATGATTTGGGTAGCCCCTTCGATTCATTATTTCCCACAATTTTTTCCTATTTACACGTCCATTTACAAGCGATACAACAACAAACTGGTGAAGCAAGGGAGATATATAGGGAAAAACGAAATGAAGCGAAAAATATTGTAAGGAAAGCTCACCAAGAGTCATGGGACAAATTTATTAGTACTGTTGAAGATAATATACATGGAAGGCAAATGATGGCCTACAAAGTGCTAAAGCATCTAGATTGTGAAGAAAGAGATGTAGCAAATATAAACGTATTTGGAGAAGAACAATGGATTATACATTCCAGAGATTTGTGGTATAATAACTCTTTGGAAGAAGAAGAAAATGATGACGTTATATGCGGAAATGCAGATCCAATTACTTTAGAAGAATTAGAAACGGCATTGAAAGAAATGAAGAATAGGAAGGCCAGAGGAGAAGATGCAATAAATGCAGAATTATTGAAATATGGTGGACCGATACTAAATCAAAGAATTTTGAATTTAATTAGTAGTTGTTGGCATGGATGACAAATCCCAAGATCCTGGACACATGCTCGAATTATATCTATTTTTAAGAAAGGTGCTCGAAACAGATGTGAGAATTATAGGGGGATAGATATTTTAAACACGGGATATAAATTATATGCAAGAATCTTAAGTAAAAGGTTACAAACCATTACAGATGTTCTACTTTTAGAAGAACAAAATGGCTTTAGAAAAGGATGCCTGTACAGATGCTACCTTTACAGTTAAGCAGATAATAGAAAAAAATAGACTGTCTACCACAACAAACCACGCACCCTAATGCAGCTACAAGCGACTATCTCAACCTTTTTCCAGGGAATAACAGAAGACATGTGTTGAAAACGTCACGGTTCATCTCGAAGAGGTGGTACGTCAACAAGGTGGACATATTGAACACGTACTGCACGCTCACTGAGCATACACATTCTGATGATTAATTTAAAAAAAAGACAATATTGACATGCTTTGGTTATTAAAAGTTATATCAACAATTTTCATTTCGTGCGCCACCCTGTACTTCAAAAGGACTGGTTTATGTAATACATATCCTACTTTTATTATTCACCAGACAAAAGATTAATTTAGAATACAAGTAACTCCACAGGCTTCCTCAATACGGTAGTCGAGGTCATTAATTCATCGAGACGTGAACAGCAAATCTGCAGCACAAATATCAACAGACCATGTTCTCTGATTAGGGATTTTCTAATTTTTTTTCAATTCTCATAACTGGCAAGTTACGGAAAGGTACTCTAATTTTAGGGTTGGAGTTGGTGCTCAACTATTTTTCTTTCTGATTCTGCTTCCAAACTTATTATCAATGTACACCCCTTGGTGCCTATGAACAACAGGCTACTGCCAGGTAGAGTCTGTCTAGTGAACGCGTGTGCAGTTTGCCCCTCCCGCCCGCTAATCACCGTCATAAGTCTATCTCCACACTTCAGAAATGGAACACTGTCGTTGAGGAGCAATAGCAACCCTTATTTTCTCGAAGTGACAGTCGCATGTCTACTCCACGTGGAGTCTCAGTTGCCAAAGTTCCAACTTCCAGTTGATCTGTTTCATTACGTGCAGAAATTCGTTGGGTGTCACGATGTGGAGACCGTGGGAGGGAAATGCAGTGGTAAATGCAAATGAAATAGTAGATTACTTTCAGTCAAGTGAAAATAATCAAAGTGATGAAAATAGTGTGAATAACTGGGCCGAGTTTTATTACTGGAAAAGCCTACAAAAACAAAGTTATAACGGAAAATGTTTCTAAGAAAATAAATATTTGCTGAAAAATAATCTTGGTAAGGGGTCATGCGATGAACCTGATGATAAATTCTGGGTATTCACTGAAATACAGTAAGATATATTGTTAGGAATGGAATACCAAAGACACCGATCAAGTGTGAAAAGAAAAGGAAACGTTTCTCTAAAGTAGATAATTTCACATGCGATTTAATTCGTCGAGAAATTTATAGATTCTATGCTAAAGGGAGAGCGCTCACCTTTGACGAATTGGCTGCACATTTGCAAGAACTTTGTGATTTTCCTTATGGGCATCGC
The DNA here is from genome assembly GCA_030765055.1 of Mantis religiosa. NCBI lineage: Eukaryota > Metazoa > Arthropoda > Insecta > Mantodea > Mantidae > Mantis > Mantis religiosa. The sequence goes on from CM060955.1 coordinate 103,961,286, forward strand.
AGTTTGCACAGTCTCCTAAAGGAGCTGGGTTTCAAATACCGCACTTTGAATAAGATAAGGGTTATTATGGCATCCAGTAGAATTGTGGCTTGGCGATATATATTTTTGTCAAAATTAAGGAAGTTTTGCAGTAATGGACATAAGAAAATTTATTTAGACGAAACCTCGTACGATACCCATGACGTACCGAGAAAGGTGGCAACCTCGCAGAAAGGTCTGGAAGGAGGGCCGGGGTTGTAGAACGATTATAAGGGTTCGTCAAAGGCAGCGGCCGACGTGCACATGAGTTAACTAAACAGACCCTACATACGAGTAATTTACAGATGTTTAGTGGGATTCGTATAAACCTGAACCATTTCAATAGGCCATAACGTTTTAACCAATAATAGAACACACGTGCAACTTTGGGAGAATATAATACAGAATTGGGAGATCACATTGCACTATTTACATCTCAGAGAAAATGTTGGAAGTTTCCTCCACCGGCATCTATTCATGTTTGCACTCGTCTCAACATATTCTCTGAAGTTTTACGAAGAGCATCCTCGCCAATGTTACTTATTTCGGTTCGAATGGATTTCTTGAGATCATCAACTGCCCGTGGCCTATTCTTGTACACTATATTTTTTAGATATCCCCACAAGAAAAAATCTGGTAGGATAAGTCAGGAGATCTGGGGGGTCACAGACATTTTGAGATTATTCGATTATCAAAGAAACTGGTTACAAGTTCCATGGTGTCATTAGATGTATGACACGTTGCTCCATCTTGCTGGAAATAACCCTCTCTCAATTCTATATCATCCAGCTGCTACACAAATGTATTGAAGATACTTATATAAACTTCAGTGTCTACATTCGTATCAAAGAAAATGGGACCAACGATACATAGATGCTGGGGGAGGTCACTTCCAACGTTTTCTCTGAGATATAAATAGTGTAATGTAATATCCCAATTGTGTATTTTACTCTCCCAAAGTTGCGCATGTGTCCTATTATTGGTTCAGGTTTATATGGATCGCACTGTACTTATTATTAGTCATTAAAGAGGCTAAAAATATAGTGAGTTAATCAAAATCATCAGACCTGTCGCAACTTTTAAGGTTGCTTAAGTTAAATATGAGTTGTGCTATTTATTCCATTGCTTTTAAAATAGCCTGTAAATCCACAAACAGATCATGAATAGTGAGAGCTGATCTAGTATACCCTACATCACTAAAATGAATAATGAAAATACATATAAGGGCTACATGGTCACCATAAACTTTTTTTATTCCAGAATAACCTACAATGTAGGCAAGCAACTGACTCAATCACGCGCAGGGAAGTACTCAAGCGCTTAAATAAATATATTTGTCACACAGTATGCTAACAAGGTTTGAGAGCCTGGCTTTATGAAATAACATTATTTAGAAACACGAGAGTAATTATATAGGAATGGTGAAAACAGAATTATTTTCTTTATTTATATTTACATGACTAATTGTTAGAGGTCCAAGCAGTTTTGTGTAGCTATTGTTGTTATGCAGTGGCGCAGTACACAAAATTAGAAACATTCCATGTTACACATAGCATCATCCCAACTCATTTGTTCTTTCATCTACATGGATAGGGAGGGAGGAACAGGGTGGTATGCGCACGCAGCGGGAGTGCGGCGGTTAGAGCCGGCAATAATGATATAGGGCTGCACAAACTGGCTTCCATTTCTGAAAATGGCCGTAGAAAATATTTAGTGCATTCACCTGATTTCTTACACCCATACGAGTGCTCATTGCGTTCTCTACGGTGACTCATACCGAGAGGTAGCTAAATACGAGGGCTGTTCAATAAAGAATGATCATAACTTTCTTACGGTCACAATTTTTTGAAATAAACTTCAATCTTATTGTATTCTATTAGCTTAATGTGAAATAAACACGCCGTAGTAGTTTCATTGTTGGTACTCCTGGTTCCCGCCTGTGAGAACCAGGCAAGTTCAGACATGTTCGGTATCGCCTACCACTGCAATGGAGGTAATATGCAGTTAAAGTTGATGTTAGAGGAAGATCCGGAGGTTCTTTCAAACGTAATCACTGCTGATGAAACTTGGCTACATCATCAACTTGGCTACATCATCACCAGCCCCCAAAGAAGCAAAAGTAGTTGCTTCTGCTGAGAAAGTTATGGTCATCTTATTCTTTGATATTCATCGAATGGTTTATCAGCATGTTGTACCTGCATACACAACAGTAAATACACAATACTACAGGGATGTCCTGAAAACATTGCAAGTCCATATCAGGCGCAAAAGATTTTTCAAAAGGAAATTGTATCCATTTTATTATTATTCTGATTATGCTTCTTGATCTTGCAAAGAGAATGCAATTTCAAAGCCATCGTGTACTGGCCAGCTCTTGAAACATTACACCATCGCTTGAAAGCCTGCTATATTTCTCTATTCTTTTTATTCCTTAAATATACATTAATATCTTAATAAAACACTTCTGAAAATGTTTATTTCAGTTAAAATAATGAAGTTAGAATAATGAGTACTTTCAGCAATAATTTGTACGACAACGAGCATCAAAATTATGTGAGTTTGTAACATAAGATTTTTTGACATATTATAGTATCAAATGCATCACTATACACTTGAGTACGTGGAATAATGGGATTAATACTAGTAGGAAAAAATGTCTCTCCCCTTACGTAGTTCTGTTCCAGTTATTTTAGTATAATTTATCGCTCCTTAGCCTGAAAGCGTTCTGTGTACACAGGTTAATATTTGAGATCAAACGCTTTACAACAAACCAATGTGACACGGATTCAATCTTAAAAACCATATCTTTAAGCCACTCATGCAAAACACCTTACCTGCATTTATTTCAGGCTTGATTTTTCAGCCAGTAAAGGATTTGATCAGCCAGAGCTGATACGGAATACAGATGATAAGAGTTTCTATTAATATTACATTAAGATAATCACTATAAAAACCCAAAAGCATCAGCGCATTTCCTTTCACTCGACTACACATATTTCTCCGTCTCGTAGATGAAGTGTTGGGAAGAGATGATGCAATTGTCTCGGCTTAAGACCACTCAATGCTTCTTCGCTATGAGGTCTCAAAAGGATGATAGTTTCACAAGAATTGACAGCTGTATTCCAGAACTAGAATCGCTTTCCTACAGTTTCTCTTCAGCTGAAACTTATTCAGCCTTGCTTTGCGCTTCGGCTACAAAAGTATTTTATTTCTTAGTCCTTTGTGTAATTACAATAATTAATAAGGACTAATTTTGCTTTCTAATAATCCTATATGTACTTATGGAAATGTAATAAAATTGCACGTTCTGATGTAGTATAATCTCAAAATCTTTTGCATTATCTGTTGTTAGTATTTAGTAATGCAACTCTACATTCGTTTTTTGAAGTTTATAAACCTATTTTGAGTATTCATCCTAATATTTATGTTCATATAAGAAATTGTTAAAGAAAGAGGTACGAAGATGTAAACAGAAGGTAGTTGGTTAAAATCCACAAATTATGATTTCTTCAGCCTTACCTCATACCTTGTAATTTTTGGGGGATACCCAGAACTTAAATTTGAAACATTGCCTTTCCAGGTGTCCTTTCCCAATTATCACCTAGTAATGTGTGGAATAAGAATAATCATTAAGGAGAACAACAAAAACAAAACTATTTTTATGCACCTTCATTCTAAAGACGTCGACGCCTATGATATCGTCTTGAGTGAATCCTACCGATTTTAAATCGTCACCAATTCACTTCATAGTGTCAACTTGTGCCCTACTTCTATTTTCGTAAAATTCCATTACTTTTTAGGAGCCTATTTGAAATTAATCGTTTAAATGTCCATAAAATGTTGACCTTCGTTACTTAATATCACTATGGATGTCTGTATATTTTTTATTTCCTTTTTTGAAAGTTAACCACTGGCGCGACAGCCCTTAGAGGGCTAAGGCCTACCAACCCGACTGCCGGCCTCACGCCCACTTACGCACGGCAGTGATATACGATCATCCAACCGAAACGGGGAGATGTGGTCAGCATCCCTCAGCCGGAATGTTGGTTTTCGTGACTAAGGCCGCTTATCCAGCGTAAGTTCCTCATTTTCCTCACGATGCTGAGTTGGCAGCGGTCCTATACCCGGGACCTAAAATCCCCACCACATAGGAGGGACCGAACCCGGGTCGCTTTCCGTGGCCAGGGACAGAGGCATGCTGCCTTAGCCCGCTATTATTATTATTATTATTATTATTATTATTATTATTATTATTATTATTATTATTATTATTATTATTATTATTATTATTATTATTATTATTATTATTATTATTATTATTATTATTATTATTATTATTATTATTATTATTATTATTATTATTATTATTATTATTATTATTATTATTATTATTATTATTATTATTATTATTATTATTATTATTATTATTATTATTATTATTATTATTATTATTATTATTATTATTATTATTATTATTATTATTATTATTATTATTATTATTATTATTATTATTATTATTATTATTATTATTATTATTATTATTATTATTATTATTATTATTATTATTATTATTATTATTATTATTATTATTATTATTATTATTATTATTATTATTATTATTATTATTATTATTATTATTATTATTATTATCATTATTATCATCATTATTATCATTATTATTATTATTATTATCATTATTATCATTATTATCATTATTATCATTATTATCATTATTATCATTATTATCATTATTATCATTATGATTATTATGATTATTATCATTATTATCATTATTATCATTATTATCATTATTATCATTATTATCATTATTATCATTATTATCATTATTATCATTATTATCATTATTATCATTATTATCATTATTATCATTATTATCATTATTATCATTATTATCATTATTATCATTATTATCATTATTATCATTATTATCATTATTATCATTATTATCATTATTATCATTATTATCATTATTATCATTATTATCATTATTATCATTATTATCATTATTATCATTATTATCATTATTATCATTATTATCATTATTATCATTATTATCATTATTATCATTATTATCATTATTATCATTATTATCATTATTATCATTATTATCATTATTATCATTATTATCATTATTATCATTATTATCATTATTATCATTATTATCATTATTATCATTATTATCATTATTATCATTATTATCATTATTATCATTATTATCATTATTATCATTATTATCATTATTATCATTATTATCATTATTATCATTATTATCATTATTATCATTATTATCATTATTATCATTATTATCATTATTATCATTATTATCATTATTATCATTATTATCATTATTATCATTATTATCATTATTATCATTATTATCATTATTATCATTATTATCATTATTATCATTATTATCATTATTATCATTATTATCATTATTATCATTATTATCATTATTATCATTATTATCATTATTATCATTATTATCATTATTATCATTATTATCATTATTATCATTATTATCATTATTATCATTATTATCATTATTATCATTATTATCATTATTATCATTATTATCATTATTATCATTATTATCATTATTATCATTATTATCATTATTATCATTATTATCATTATTATCATTATTATCATTATTATTCATTCGCTGAAAACATTGGTAGTCTTAATCATAACTCCTTACAACAAATTCTCTCTAATCAATTACACAGAGACTTTTTCAAAACATATTTTTTGGGATAAAGATTATTTTTTTTGGGGGGGGGGGGAGCGTAATATCTCCTTTACTAACTGTATATGAAAGAGAAAGAAAAGTGAGTATTTATTGTAATGTTGAGTGTGATGTGACGTTACCTAAGGAAACGTACCTAAAAGAATTATATATTTCAGTGCTCGTGTTCAGACGAAGCACCAAGACATGTTTCCATCCAGTAATACCACAGAGAATAAGCAACGTTCTGACGGACCGCAGACTACGAATTCCGGAACAAAAACCGGTATCCATCGAGGGAAGACACATGTTATATACTGCAAAGGGAAGCGGTGGAGGGACGAAGGAAAAAAAGGGAAGATATAAAAAACAATATAAAAAGGTCGGATGTGAGTGGGCGAGCGCATAGAAAAGATACTGCAGTGACGGGGGAGAAAAGCTTACCTTGAGGGTTAAATGTGATGGAGGTGATGATGAAGTAAGCCGGGTGTAATAAAACAAACAAGAAGAAAAATTATAAGAAGTGCAGAAAATATTTGAGGGTGTTTTCCTTCAGTGGAGTAGGGCTTCATGATCCATTGCTTTGGAATGATCCAATACCCTCTTCCGTTTATTGATCCACTGAGTTCGTGACTTTTTTACTCAACATGACCACGTTTCCTTGCGAAATGTTAGGCAACCTGTATCAATAATCAATAACTCCTATTGATTCTCTATTATTAACACGATTGGTACCTCAGTATTCTTACGTTCAACTCATTCCTTCTTTTTGACCTGTGCCTTTTGTGTTTCTTTCGTTGCAGTTTCTGCCTTTTATTTCCTTCTATTATTCTCTCTTGATTATTTATTTCCTAGACTATTCTTCTCATCAATTCCTAGCACTTAATGCTTATCATTCCTAAGATATTGTTTCAATAATGATAGACAATAATGATAGACAGGGGTTTCATTTTTAGAAGTTTGAAGCCTGGTTGCAATACTGCCATTATTATGATACAGAATAGGGTGAGTTCACGTAAAATAAAATGTAATAGGTGCACTCTAACGTGCACAAGTGCCACATTATCCTACAACACAGTTGTGTTTTTCTGTGATTTCAGCATTTACAGGTGCCTTCAAATACCTTAGCGATGAGCAACCGCTTCTCTGTTTCTGTGACGGACAGATGCATCTTCATATCTGTTCATAGAGACATTAATGTTAGGCAGCTGTATCTATGCTTTTACTAGTGCATCATTGCCATCCAATATGGCTGCTTTCACAGTCTGAATAGATGACAGAGCATCTGTTTGCATGTATACCAATTGTTTAAACTTAGGATGTAACTTTGGGTCATGATGTTAAATACCCAATCCGGTAGTTTGGCGACTGAGAGAAACAGAAAAATTTGATCGGCCTATGTGACTTGAACATTGAATCTCCTGAAGCTTGCCACAGACGTTAGTTCCTCAGCATTTCATTAGTTAATCCTGTAATCATCCATCATTCCAAAAGTAATCAGCATCAAAGAATTGAGTCATTTTACTTAACTACTTAATTTTATTTTATTTTATCACTTATCCTTGACTGTGTAGTACTTTTAATGACAAGCTATACTATCTTCACATAATATTGTCCCAAGGCATTGTTTTGCTGCTGCATAGACAAGCGCCGAGAGATAGGGAAATGGGTAGTGAAGGAGACAGATAGCACTCAAGCTACGCCCGCAGAGCGATGAGCGCTTGGCACTTGCCGAGAGAGAGAGCAACAGAGATACAGTTCCATGGTGTTCTCGCTACATCACGAAAGATCGTGTCGCTTTGGTAACTTTCGAGAAACAGCGGCTGGTGTATGAATGCGGTGGTGGGAGCTCTTGCCAGCGAATCGTGCAGCAGGGCTGCTTGTGAGTGAATGAAATTGCTAGTCAGTTGTAGCTGGACTTGTGAGTTTTCGTGCACTGTGTGAGTTGTAAGGATATTTAAACTGTACCGTGTTGCAAGTTGAGAACTGATGATCGTATAGTGATTTGAAAGTGTAATCTTTTGTTCATTACGTAATTCTGCTGCAATTTCTGTACAAACTGTCTTTCTACGGAAATAAAGAGCATTTTGAATTTCTGCAAACTAGACTTTTAATTCTATGAGCCCATAAGTTCACAATATGGAACTTATTTTTTCAATATTCAGCGTGACGAAACTGGTGAATTTGAAGATTCTTCTCTTCCAGATTACCAATTAAAAATGTTTGAAGTAATACAGCATATAACATCCGCCAAGAATAATCTTATTAATAATTAATATAGACTGGCTAGCTTCTTATATCAAGTTAGAGGAATTTTCCTTCTTTATTTAACTATTCTGCATGCCTACTTTTCTATTAACTGTTCTTAAAAATCTCTTTCATAAATAATCTCTTAGGTGGCATACACACATTTCGTGGGAACAGAAAGAGCATAGTAAGTTAAAGAGCATGTCGCCATCTGATGACTTTCAAATTGCCATACTCGTTAAACACATCACCATGTGTCTACGAGGGAAACGTATTGTGACTTTGTGGGTTCGTAGAATTAAAAGGCCGAGTTGCAGAAATTAAAAATCCCCTTTATTTTCGTAGAGATACACAGTTCAATTCTCACGTAACTACATTACATCACATCATAACACAATCTTCCAAGGTCGATGACAATAACAAACCGTGACAGCTGATTGCATTAGTTCTCGTTACAACAACAATCTCAGCTGTTCTCTGCTTACTCTCTTTACAACTCACTGTTTTACAGCTAACTCACTTTGCGAGCCGTCACGTCCTTAAATACCTAATTCGTAATTCCAGATTGTTCTAATATAAACCAGAACCATAACAATCTCTATTAGTCCAGAAATTTCCGGAAGAATAAACAAACCAAATATTCTATCACATTCCAGAAGCGTAATTTAATCTATGCCGGCAAGCCCTTTACCTCAGTTATCTTTTGCTTGCCGGTGCTTGTTTACAATAGCCGCGCTGTCATTAACTGCTTAGCAAGGCTCATTATTACCATGAAACTTTATCCGAAGACTGTTTTCTTATTTGTGCCGAAACTTTTATCCCTGTTGCCGTAACAGTATGAATAGTGACTTTCTAGTGAAGAAAAGTGAGTATTTGAATATTCAAAACAATCTCACAAAAAGGGCAAAGGATATAAACTGTGTTTCAACGAGATACACATTTTCTATGATCTTTAATTTTACTTTTATTATTCAGAATCAATAAGATATCAAGGGCTATTACTACAAAAGCAAAATATATACACTTTGTTATGCATACACTTACGCATATGGTATATTAATCAAACAACTAGACTTTTTTGAGAACATCAAAATTTTCTAAAATTTTATATTTAGAGGATAATATCAAGTTGTAGAGTTTCGTTGAAAATCTTTCGGAGATAAATGAATTCATATTTAACAGACGTATGTGAGTCACGCTCGCGTATCCTTTTCTAAAAGACATTTTTGGTTTAATGAGCCTCCAAGCGCGTTTTGGATAAAATCTGATATCGAATTTTTGGTGAATACAGAAGAAAGACTAATATATATATTTATTTATTTATTTTCAGCGCATTTCAATTACATTTTTCTATCGTGAGGTATCACCAAACCTGTGGTACCTATAAATTCTCATCACCCCATAATAGCCTTTGTTGTAGAAAAACTGGCCCAGTGATGGATTAAGTGCATATAAGACCTTAGTTAATACAGCAATATGGATTTTGTTGTATCAAGTATCCCGTATATTGGAGCCTGGCGTAATTGCGGTCTGTATTATAGTTCACTGGATGGGCTATGAATTTTTGACACGGGGGCGGACAAAGGGACATAAATTCCAGCACCGTATGCCTTCTGCTGTTCGGCCCCAACCCTACCATACCCTTGGCCGACATATGTAGAGCTTCCACCGCCTCTACGTTTGAAATTGATTTTGATATTTTCAAAGGAGCGGTTTCGAAAGCTGCAGAGGACATAATTTAAATACTGGCCTGTGTGTAATCAGATTTTATCAAGTTCATAAACTGTCAGTTTTAATAAGGTTATTGGGATTATAAAATTGTTCAGTATGCTTTGAAGCAATAATCCGTTATTGATATTTCATCGAAAATATTGGTAGTATAACAAAGAAAAAAAATTAATCTGTTGGTGAACATTCACAGAAGTTTCTTCAATTATTAATATTTATGATGGTTTTCTAATTTGATATTAAAAGTGTCTATAAGTCGTACTTTTTATCTACTCCAATTTTACAAGCACATATTTCTTCTGCCTATTATAATTTAGTAAATATTACGAAAACTACCTTTTCTACCTTATCATATAAATCGTTTTAATAGAAATTTTTAAGTTTACATAAAAACTCCATTATTGCAGTCCAATTTTGTATATTTCTGCATGTTCTGATAAGAAACTATGAACAGATATTAGCTAATAACTTGATAATTCCTATCATCAAATATCAGGCAATATCTGGCAATGGCTTTTAGCTCAAATAGAGTAATTTGATATAAATCACATATGTTTTAATAGTCCTTCATTATTTTCATTTTGGCCAGGTTTACATGCATTTGTTGAAATTTAAACACATGCTGCATTCCTTCCCGTTGTCTTAACATTTTAGCACCTTAGCTGCTAATTATAGATCAACAGAACATTATACCAATCTGTTAAAGCAAAAAGTAGCCTCTTTTGATAATATTTAATTGAACTACAAATGTAAATTTAAATAAAGAACATATAAAAAAATTAAAAGTAGACTGAACTGTTAAAGTAAAGCCAAATAAAAGTATCTAGTATTGGAAATAATGATTTCTTTCACACTAGCCGTGTGTAGGCTAAGGTTTGAATGAGCAGAGCCGGACAAAAGACTGATTATTTCCACCAATTTACCTAAAATAAAAACATAGTGGTTTAACTATGAAGCCTGGGCCTTAAGTACTTTCAGCATAGTAAGTCGCCACAGAAAGTGCGTGTCTCATAGCATATGAGAACCCCTAGTGGTCTACTGGAAAACATACGAGTCAGTTGGAGAATTTAATGTCATGTCGGCATGTTGGCCACAGTAGCTAAGTTGGTTAGAGCAACCGCACGGAGAGCGGGACATCCGTGGTTCAAATCCCGGCTATGGCATTGAATTTTTCAGTTTGGCTCTACCCATTCATATCAAGTATTGTAATATTAAATCACTTGGAACTCTAACTAAACAAAAATATGTAATAATACGAAATATCATTACACAGTAGTTCATCTCTTTAAAACTTTGGTCTCTGGTAAATATCTGAATATAAATGACATAAAAATTACTCGTAAATTACTAGAAAAAATATTTTAATAAGTTGTACGTTCCCTTATCCTATTATTCTACTGTTCTTTGCATACAATACTTCCCACACCTGGTTCATAATTTTCAAATTCACAACTGTAACATAGAATTCATAGACATTTCTCTTTGGCATCACGAGAAATGTCTTGTCAGTTGAAAGATAAGTACAGAATGAAAAAGTTTGTCATATGCTTCTCATTTTAAATACTTTGACTGTGATATAAGTGCAGACACAGATAATGACGTGGAATATAAAATTAATAAATTCACATACATTTTTGGAACAATAAAGCAAACTCTACAAGATATCCCGAGAAAGGAAATAAAATTTAAATTTTACAAGACGATGGCGATTGCAGTTTTTTTATATGAATGTGTATCTTGGATCCTTAGGCAGAAGGATAGAAGTATGATACTGAATGCTGAAATGGAGTTTTACGGAGTGTGAAAGGCTGTACAAGAGGAGACCTTATTGGAAATGCAGATATACCTGATGAACTAAAAATATTTCATTAAAATGAAAAGATTGAATCAAATATAAATAATTGGAAGGTACATTTGGAAAGAATAAACAAGGATAGAATGCCCAAGATTGTGTGTAGTTACACACCTCAAGGAGGAAGACATGTTGGTCGCCCGAGGAAGAGATAGGAATGATAGAGTGAGGAGGGAACAGTCCTTGAGTCTGACCCTAGGATTGCAGAAGGAAAAAGAGGAAGAAAAAATACATTTTTTACAGCAAAATATAAAACTACTAAATTAAAATTTTCTGATATATATTTGGGGCCCGCCTCCTTAGAAGCCATGGAGGTAATCGTAATTTCAACATGGAGCCTGCATGGTATAATTGAAAAAGAGGCGTGTGACGAGTTGCCAAACTGTAGTCGCATACGAGGCTAAAAATAAGATATTATAAAATTGACACGTTCTGAATCATTTGTTTATCTTAAGCTTTCATATGTAGATCCAATCAGAGGGAAGTTACCCAGATAGGCTTTACACAATACATTAAAAACGCATTTTACTGCTCACGTGAATATCTGAAGTTTACGAATTTCAATTAAAATCATTACAGGAAACCACGAGAAAATAAAATTTGTAAACCTCTTTTTCGTGGCAAGAATTACTTGCAAGATATGATTTCGTAGAAAGTCCTCGTTGAAGATGCTAAACGTAAATACCAAACTTGAAGCGTATTTGACTTTCTTTCTATTTTTTCTATCGTATATGTAATAAGTAAAGAGTAAATTGCATTCCAAAAATTTAATTTCAGTACTTCACCGAACTATTTCCCTTGGAGCCTCCTGAATCTAAAAGAAAAGGGTTTCAAAAAGGGAATTTTTTGCATGGATAGAAAATCTAATACAAATACAAAAGTTTTTTATCATTATCTAACAGAGATGTGACACAAGGCTTTTAATGGAGATCTTGAAACAGAGAATTTTTTTTCGAAAGTTTATAGTGACGCCAGGCCACTGTTGATTGGAGGTGGCGCGGGCAACGAGATCAAAGAGACGGCAGTGCAGTGCAGAGATAAAAGCTCGCCAAAATGGTTGGCGGGAGGAGACGGATTTCTCGAGAGTTCGCCTTTGTTCTAGCCGGGTCTCGATTGTTTGAGAAATTCCTGGTTTGTTAGTAATCTATAAAAAGGCAGCCCGCCCGGCGAAGAGTCAGTGGGTAATTGAACGCGTGCGGGTAAGCAGCTGTGTTTGTTGACCTTGTATTTTGTATTTTGTATGTATACGAAGCGTATTTCTACGGAAATAAAGTTCAATATTTTGTGTTTGTAACCTAGACTCATGATTTCATGAACCCACAAAGTCACAATATCTTCTAAATATGACTTACAATTCAATTGAAAACGTTATATATTAAATATATTTACGCACTTCTAAGATTTTTCAGTATTCCATTGATATATACTATAAAGAAGATTAGATAAAATAAGATTCCTTAGGAATATTTTGTACACTGAGCTTAAATAACATACACATACATATATATGTGTATGTTATTTAAGCTTATTTTTGAAGGCTCACGACGACTCCAGTGAAACTCTTACATTAGTTTCACAGAATGCACAGATATCTGGTAGTGCAAGTAATAGTTGTTTATTAAATTAATTAAATTAATGATAAATATTGAATATATTAATAAAAATTCCATTTCATAAGCTCAGTTCCAATTTCACAGACCTGTTGCCTTATAAGAAGCGTTTCGGAGATAGGAAAAGTAATTTTAGTGCGTTAGTATCGGGGGAGTATGCTGTAACACAATGTTGCAGACTATAATCTGTTGCCACATCTTCCGTGCGACATTTCTGAATCATTTCATTAACGGGAGTGGTGAAGGTAAAGCCAAGATCATTACTTAAGTGCCGCATGCCCCCCCCCCCCTTCCTTCTTCAAAAGTAAAGTGAAAAGGGTCGTCGCCGGGAAAATAACAAATGACCCCCTATAAGCATTTCCTCGCCGCCAAGTTTCTGGTATTAAACCCCACGCGTGACTTATGTGCGGTTATTTACTTTCACTAACAGTGCTTCCACTTGAATAAACCAGAAGACGATTGGCGTTCATGTCTCTTCTTGAAATTCACTTTCCAGAAGAGAGCGCTCATTTGGTAGATCCCTGCCATCTGTAAACCCATACAAGTGCAAATGTAGTGGAAAGTAATATTGACACTTAAAACACACACATAGAATATAATGTAAGCGGATGCGCAGAAATGCTGTTATTATTTTCTGAGCAGGTTTACAAACCTAACGCATCTTTCTGTGGACCAAATTCCTATGCATCCTTGTCTTCCCCTTCTTCTGTAACAGTTTTGATGACTCCTTTCAAACATAAAAACCTTAACCGTCTCCTATTTTCTCTTCCTGCAAGTATCCATTGCAAAGTTCGTCACAGTAATCCTTCGCCCTATTTGTTCAACATATCCATACCAAATTAATTGCTGAAAATGCATGGTAATCTATACTCTTCTAATTTTTAATTCGATTCCATTTTACAAATAAATTTCATACATAACCAACTTTATCTAACATTTTATGACAATTAAAATTATTGAAATTCAATAAAATGAAAACTCTACATCAGAGAAAATCTATTTCTGCACATTATAGTTAAAATGTCACTCGGATTAAATACTAACGCTTCTGCTGCATAGGTCCCCATCTCATTTCAAACTAGTGTTTTTGTGTATTATTATCATCATTATCATTATCATCTTCATCAATATCGTCATCGCCCGCCCGAGCCCGCCTCGGTAGCGTAGATGGTATCATGTCTGCCTCACGATCAAGAAGTCCCGAGTTCGAATCTCGGTCAGGGTAAGTTATCTGTATAAGGTTTTTCCAGGGTTTTCCCTTATCCTTCAAGGCAAATGTCGGTTAACTCTAAGTTCCATGAACCCTGGAATCATTTGAGCATCATTTCATGCAATTCATTCACCGCTCGATATGACTTAACGTTGGAGGACGTAAATTATATATATAATTATATATATATATATATATATATATATATATATATATATAAATCATCGCCCGTCTCGGTAACGTAGATGAATGTCGGGTAACTATAAGGTCTAAGGACCCTGGGCTCCCTTGAGCATCATTTCACCCATTTCATTCATCGTCCGATATGACTTAAAGTTGGAGTATGTAAAAGTACAAAAAATCATCTTCATCATCATCATCATCATCATCATCATGAACCTCATCATTTTTGTAGTGTTAGACTAGAAAGCGATCTAAAAATTAAACTCTTTATCTTTTACATCATCCAACGTTAAGTCATATCGGGTGATAAATGAAATGGGTGAATTGATATTCAAATCAGCCCATAAGGTTTAGAATTATTCAACATTCGTCTTCTGGATAAGGGAAAGCCCGTAAAAAGCTTATGCGCATAACGCACTCTGATCGAAATTTAAACTCGGATCTCTTGAACTTACATACACGCTACCACCTACCTTATAGACACGGACTGTATCTGCACATGTGTGTAAACAATTAATTACAAAATAAAGTACGTCTGAATACCGACCTCATGTTCAAAATCGTTCACAGATGAGATATGGCGGTATTTTTTTTAAAAATTATGTATTTATAAATGAAAAATTGCATTGTAATTTACAGTGTAGCTAAGGTAATTTTAATTAAAATTCGCACATAGAGCTATCTAAGAATGCTCTTCATTATGAAACAATGAACTTTTGTATAGCTGGTAAATTGTAGGAGATAGAAAAACCTACTACAAGTACATAACATTTAAATTATACGTACAATGTATGCGACAAAAATGTTAAGTGATGTCAAATATTTTAGAGTTTGAATTTTTAAATATTTATATTTGTTTGGCATTCGTTTATTTCTCATTGTTGTGCCAAGGATGCAAGTACATAACTTTCTCAATTGTTTGAACCTACAGAAGCCCTCTTATAACTACAAACAAATCTGTAATCAAACCATTTATTAGGGAGAAGAGTATTTATAAGTCTTGATTGTAGGAATGTCGGAATCACCAGAAGTTTTTTAATTTTCTCTTCCACGTATAGTAAGCAAGGGAAGTATTACATTCCATCCAACATTTTCATATAGATATTCCAGCGGAAATACATATTTTAGGACCCCGTAATTAAAAAAGTAAAAAACGTATTTGGGAATAGGTATGTGTTTGCGTCTGCTAAGGCATAACTCAACGAAAAGTCAGTTAAATCCAATTACAGTTCAGATCTTCCATGGAAGATTTGAAAAAAAAAATCTTCTGCACCCTAGGCTATCGTTTATATGAATAATTTTTAGAAAATGTTGATTATGGGGAAATATCGCCAACGATTTTTATTAAAATGCAACACGATTAGGACATTTTCATGAAAAATTAATCATGTATATGTTGATTTTATGAAATTCTTCTAACAAGTCTCCTTCTCATGAGTTTGCATAACACTTAAATCATAAGAGTATGATCAAAATTGTAGTATTCAAAAGCGTTCAACATTTTTAAAGTAAAACTGGAGTGTGATGTCTTTTTGTGGAGGGAGTCATTTCAGAGAAATTCCTTAATTGTCTGAAATTTTCAATACTTATACTTTCATGAAATGGGTGGTCATTATTCATGTATTAACCCTTGGCCTTGCAAAGAGAATGAAATTTCAAAGGAATCTCCTCGAGAACAGTCGTGTTCTTAAAACATTTGACTATCGCTTAAAGCTTATTGTGTTTCCATGTTCCCTCACGTCTACAAGAAAATTAGCAATAATATAATTTCTGCAAATATTTATTTCTACTAACATGAAGCAGTTAGAGGACTTAGCGTTTATAAGAACCTTTGTGCATCAGTGGATATAGTTAAACATTTCATATGATTTCAGATATTATTTTGTTGCATATCATGTGCTCTTTTTAATTCTTGTCAAATAAATATTAGATTTATAATTTTTTACATTAAGAAACAATCATTAGTAACCATGAATTTATGTATTTATAAATTATAAGAAAGAGATAACTTCCTCGCACTAGAAAGAAGCAATTAGCAAATAAGTTGAAAGCAGTCCAGAGAGCGAGCGTCTTTTGTCGTCGGCCTGCTTTCCAATACCGGAACCTCAGTTGAAAAGTTCCCCCGAATAGCCCAAGTTTGCAGGGTGAGACCGGATTATTAGTGGCTGCTCCTGGTGCTGAAGTCTCTCCCACCCCCTGAAACGTGACCTGTTGTGTCACAGGAAGACATTCCATTGCCATTCACGCCTGTACTCGGCCTCCATTACTCATGACTGGCCGACAGGTTGCGTTTTATTTTAGCTTGAGATCATGCTGGAATTATCTTGCCCATCGAGGTCCATTATTCACTACCTCCTCTGCCTTTTGTCTACCCTCACCCCTTAGAATCGACAAGATTCTCTCTCCGTCCCATTTGAATACGGGTTTCATTAACTTGTTTTATTTATTGCTCCATTTCCGGCTTGTCAGGCCCTCTACGGTTTCATTGTCCTCAAGCTACGTGCAGGAGTCGTGCGCAATTAGCTGGCCCTAGATTCTGCCTAAAACCATCTCGGATAAGCAGCACCACATTCAGAAGTAAGAGCACCCACACATTGAACATCCAAAGGCACCTACTAGCGTTCCTTTGTATGTCTGCCCTTGCCATACTGCACGTAAATCAACACATAAATCCTAGACTTACGCAGTTCAAGTATTCACATCAAATGTGCAGATTCATTTTCAGATTTCCTCATCTGGCTTAATGAAATGGAGGCTGTGAAGAGTGAAAACTAGGTCAATATTATACAGATTATTTATTTAGAAATATTGCCTTATAAAAATCTGATATTGTACAGTCACGCTCAATTCATGTACAAATTATTTTACAAACGTTTATCCTTCCATCTATTTTATGTTAATCGAGACAAACGCTTTCAAACATTTTGTTACATTTTTCCTTGTGCGTACAACCGAAACACCGTTGGCTTTAAGTGATAGACAAATATTTACTAAGTCCTTCTCTTTGCTTGGCACGAGCAACATTTCATTTGAGAAAAGCATAGGATTGTACTGAAAATAATTGTGCTCTGTATCTTTGTGTAGTAAGATTACTCTACTTCGGACTGTTTACCAGTTATGCAAAAGTTATTTAGAATGAAGAGAACTTCAGAGATTATAATCAAGGACCTGAAGATATAGTTTTTAGCATTAAAATAACATAAGCATATGAGATTATAATTGAAATTGCTGCAGCCATTTTTGAGTAGTAATACTTATTTACTAGACTTACCAGGTAAGCTGATGTACATTAGCGAGTGAAATAATTTAATGTCCGAGGTCTTAAATTTCAAACCTCTGTAGTCCCACACGTAATGTTATACGTTAGTTAAGAAAATATCTATTTGAATTTTGGACATCGAATTATGTATATTGTATCTGTCGTATGTTTGTTTCTTGTTTTTCAGATAATTAAAGAAAAATTGAACATCGGACTAGGCCGTCTACTGTCTTTTATACTATATTAGAGTAGCCGTTTTTGTCTCGCAAATTTTAACTTTATCCTTACGTACGCTTGACCCACTATATTGACTCTAGTACAGATAATTCGACTGTTTGCAGTAACATACCTACTTCATAGCAACAAAATTATCGCGTAATATTTTCTTTTTTCTTATGGTGGTTAATAAAAATTGTTTTAAACATTACTTATAATACTTAGCACATATTCTTCTTCTTCTTCTTCTTCTTCTTCTTCTTCTTCTTCTTCTTCTTCTTCTTCTTCTTCTTCTTCTTCTTCTTCTTCTTCTTCTTCTTCTTCTTCTTCTTCTTCTTCTTCTTCTTCTTCTTCTTCTTCTTCTATGAGTTTTGTTGTTCACAGACACCCACACACAAACATATGTGCGCGTGCCGACCTTTTCTTAAGAAATGTTTTGCATTCATAGAGCCTCGAAAACATTGGTATTTCCGGAGACCTCTCGCGTCAAATTTTTTGATTAAATACAATAATTGTGTTGTTATTGTAACTATATAGCAGAGAAGGTAAAAAACAAACCTTTTGAATAGTTCATTTATTGATCTAGACCCGATTTTACCAACAGATGTTAAAATGGACGTTAATTAATGTAACGTAGCAATTGTAACAGCGCTAACAATTTCTTGCATTTCACCAAACTGTTTTCTGAAAATGTGCTAATGCCAAGAAACTTGTAAATATTACAGTTATTGAAGGCTGTGGATGAGTCGTATTATTTTCTGAACGTACTACGATGCGCTTTCGTTTTCATTTTCGTCTGCACCGCAGTCTGTACACAGCTAAAAAAATGGTGGATAAACAAAAGCATAAACAAACGCCATGAAACAAATTTCTCGTAAATGAAGAAAGGATTGTTAATTGAATTGGTGACGGAGTATAACGATATCGTGGAAAATAGGACGGATGCAGTGAATGTAAAAGAGAAAGGTGTCACATGGGGAAAAATTGGAAACAAACTAAATTCAAATGCATATGTCATTACTACAAACGAAACGTATTACGTAAATTTAAAACGAGGTGCGAAGAAGTACAAGTGACGAGTGACTTGCACGTTTCAAAATAGTCAGTGAGCTAGGAGTGGTGTTAATGTAAATTAGTGTCAGATAAAGAATTAAATGAATATTATAAAAAAAGGAAACAAAGTGTGATTCAGGCAACAAAAGTCTTATACCTAAAGAAATACGAGGAGCTAAACTTAGTTTGCTGCCACAAATGTCATCTGCGATTTATGACAGAATATTTATGATTTAATAAGAAATGTATTCAATTCTTAACCATTGTACCTACCATTTATATTAATTATGCAATGAAACCGGAATAATAAAATATATTTCTGTATATAAAAAAGACGGAAGGTGGACAGTGTGTTATCCACAGTGAATTATAAAATCTCAAAGTTATTAATACGTGATGCACAGGCGAGATCGGCATATTCCTTTTGATGCATGTTCTAACTCAGTATTACGTAAATTTAAAACGAGGAGGGAAGAAGGGCAAGTGACTTGAACGTTTCAAGACGGGAGGTGGATAATGTATTATCCACATAATTCAGTGAATTATAAAATCGCAATACTTGAAGCAAAGGCGAGATCGCCATATTCCCTTCGATGCATGTTCTAACCTCTCTTGGACTTCCGCAGTAAACTTCATAGCAACATGTTTCGACAGTCTATACCTCCGTAAAAAATTTTCTTCGGATAGTTCCTCAAAGTCATTTCTCCTCATAGTGCGTACTCTATTATGAATGCCATTTAGACGGTCTTAAATATAGCAAATCGACATCAACAGCTGAGTTCATGCTCGCCATCTTGACTATTTACAATTGTTAAGAACTTAACATCAGAAATTTGGAGTGTTAGTTTAACAAGAGATTTAACACGAGTGTTACGCTAACACTTATTGGTGAAATGCAATTTTTGTTTTAACAATTGCTAAACTCGTGTTAAGTCTTAACATCTGTTGGTGAAATCGGACATTAAAGTCATAAAAGTAAATGTTGGCATAGAATAATCAAATAAAATTATTTAGTTGTAAATTTTGATAACCATTGCTGTGCTCTTATCATGCCATAGGCTAAATAAAGATATTCACTGAATGTTTTACCCTTACGGCCGTGTAACTTAGAGACCGTAGCACCATAGCTTCAGGTGTTCTGAGAAAGACAAAGAATGTGTATCATATAACGAACTTAATATAATTATCACACATTTGAACAACAGCTCTATCAAAACTGAAGAGGTTCACGTGATAAGACAGTCAAGATACGCCATTTGCTACAGTGCAGCAGTAAACTACCTTCTTTTTCACTTAAATATTCGACACCCAAGAAAATCCACATCACTCAATACGTTACCATCAACCTTAGCTCCTCCCCTAATGAAGAGAGTGATAATTATACAACTTAAGACGGAAAAATGTAGGTCGCCTAAGGAAAAAATGAGAATTATAGAGCGAAAACTGCACAAGTTAAAGGCCTAAGCCCTATAGTAGAGAAGAAGAACAAGAACAAGGAGTTTCTACGTTGCCTCCAGTCCCCAGTGCATAAGTAAGGTTCCTGAAGCTTCTTTACGGCAAGATACGCCAAACTAAATTCAAAGTTAAAGCCATACTGTTGAACAGTATCAGGTAATACTCGTAATTATGTCATAGATTAAATATATAAGTGCTATATGTGTTTATTGTACAAATACTTTCGGCAAGTTGTGCTTTTTATTATAATTAGGATAACGTCGTCCTATAGCTGTTGGAGATTTTGTATTGCTGCCTCCATAGTACCAATTATTTTGCTTCTGTGTCCATCGTACGAAACATGGCCTATGTTCACTTTGTTGCAGATGTTGAGCAAAATGTTATCTATGTATTTGTGAATAATATAATTTAAAAACGAACATTTGGATGAATACTAAGCTTGATAGTGTACTCCAGAAATGTCACAAACAAAACAACCGCAAAATATTCTTAATGTTGAAAAAAATCCATTATTTTGATAATATATGAAAAATCTTCAACAATATTGATTAAAACAAAATACATTTAATATATTGACGTGATTGAAATGTGTAGATATCTTAAATGCCCTGGTAATGGGCTCTACATTCTTCTACATTCTGAATGACTTCTGTATAATTACCAATGGTAAGAGACAGAAAATGTATTACTATACACACCCGTACGGACATACACACACTTAAGGAGATATATTTATTAAATTACGTAATTTATATTTAATACCTTTTGTAACGTTAGCCATTTTAAAGATTTTTTTTTTTTTTTTTTTTTTTTAATTTTCAGTGGCACCCATTTTCAAATCATTTTAATGATTTACAGAAGATAAAGAATTGCCTTTCTCAATGCTTATATTGCTATCTGAAGAGTTTTACAAAGGTAGAAGCGCAGGATTTAAATACTTCAACGTCGCCACTTCTGCAAGCTTTCATAAAGACACAGTGAAGAACTGGACTAAAGCAAGTACGTGCTTTAGGTGATAGTTATATATAGGTTATACAATAAAAGGAAAGCTTCATTTACTGCGACTTACACAGACATATTAATAACAGAGGAGGAAACGGTGAATTGAAGGAACCACAGAAGGCTATAGGTAACTATCGCACAGGAAGGTCACAGAGACCTGCAAAAATTCTTAAAAATTTCGGGTTAGAAGATTCATCTTATTGCTAGGACTGCCCAGACCAGGCGATGAAGAACCCAAGCAGTCCTTTTGTATTCATGTGGAGTGTTCATTTCTTGTACATGCATCCGCGCCATCTGTCCACATGACTTTAGGTCACAAAAACTTTAAGCACCTCTGAAATATGACAAGGGAACGGGATGAAATAAAAATTATGAAAAGGAAATTGTATTATATAAAACCACCTTCATATTTGCCAGAGAAAACCATAAAAATAAGGTTAGATAGGTGGTCAAGCACAGAACCTATGTAATGTGACTCTCATACATCACCTCTGTAGATGATGCTGAACAAATCATGTAACTTCAGGAAGTAATCATTGCTGTCCTAGCATATTTTGGGCGTCACTTGTTTAATAGTTATTTGTTGCTAAGGAACTTATTAACCAGAGTTGACGAACTGGTAAACCATACTCGGTTTGTTAGCTCAGGAGAATTCTGCCACTCAATTGGTGATATTCAATGCTATGAGTTGAAAAGCGCTTCACTATTCATTGGCTTTAACACGAGGATGGAGTCCTTAATGGTGTTTTAATACAATATTGTGATACATCGAGCGGTTACTGTCACATATCAGGGAGTAATTTCGCCGAAAACAGTTGCCCGAGCTGGGTAATTACCTATAGATATATTAGGATTGAAAGCACGACTGAAACAGAAGGAGCAAATGTCAAGGCTTGTAATGAAAACTCTTTTGGTAGCTCTGACGCGCCTCGCCCCGGACATTGATAGACAACTTCTGGTTCCGCTAGGTTTTAATTACTCACAAGAGCGAGGAGTTTCAATAGATGGTGAACCCAAAAGATCCTTGCATAAAGAGCATTAACTGTACTTCACAGACCGTGACCGAGCCATAATATTTTGATAGATTTGTCATGCACATACAGTGAATGAACTAACCCTAGGGCAAAATATCGTGGTTGCTTCTTTACATACGTATCTGCATATACTCCTTCCTTCTCTATACAAGGTGACTCCGGAAATAACTTTTCAATCATCGAATCGTGAAATGAAAGACCAAGCAAATGTGGACATTATTGGATTGTATCCTTCTCCGCTAAAACTACCCACAAGCTCCAAGCCTCCGGTGTTTACCATAACGAGAGCCCGCATAGTGAGTCTCAATGGCGAGTGAATGGGAAGTTTGACCTATGGTAGGGTGAATACTTCACAAACGTAGCTCAACCGCCCAGCCGCAGCATGCAAAATTTCGCCTGACCCTTCAACTCTGTGACAGATAATGAGAAAGGAATTTACTGAATTTATGGACATTAACACCGGTGCTTGAAGATATATCATCGCAACATTTACTTAGGATCGCGGAAACCACATAAAACTAATGGTAACAGCAGGTGGACGCCGGAATCAAACTGGGAGCCTCTTGAATACAACCTCACATGCTTCCAAGGATCTGTTGGCCAGGTGTCCTATCTATAGAAGATAGAGAAACAATTGGATACTCTTCAAACATTCCATAGCAAACATTCACCATCCATATATTCAAATTCAACCATCTTTAACTTTTTAAATGTAGAAGTTCCACGCATAAACAGGACTTATTAAATTAACAGTTTTCTTAGCGTATATCATATATACGTATCTGCGTATACTTATTTAATAAACATAAGTAGTATTATAATTAATCTGTACTTCAATATAATTTTTTTCAGCTTCTAAATAATTTGTATTGCCACTTAAGGGTTGATAAAAGACCATCATTCAAAGTTTATTTAAATTTATTTCCTTCACAAACCTCAGCTGTTCTGAAAGTGTATTATAATGAACTGTACATTTTACATAGAAACCACTTTTATTCCTCTTAACACATAATTATTAACCTATTAAGTTTTAATATTTAAAGCTTAAACTTTTGAGCACATATTTTAATTTTACTGAAAAAAGTTCAACAAAATAAAGATACACGGGAAACCTTTTAAGAAAATTTACTCACCCCAAAGTGTGCCATTTTTAAGTTCCCTTATTATAAAATTTACGGTTGATAGAGAAAGCAGGAGAGCAAACAGAGAAAGGCATGGCTAAAACTTCGACTTCGGTATTTAAATTCGGCAATTTCCAAGGATACACACGAAGCTACCTCCCTTTATAAAAAATACATTTTTTTTATTTTTCTCGAACATGATCTTAATGATTTAAATGCCGAATTTATTTGTTACTAAAATCTGTAATCTAACGCTATTTTTACATCACAGATGCACAGAGCAAACACGTCAGTTAATGCTCCTTTATATCTCTCTTGCACGCTCCAACTTGCGCTGCTTTTACCTGTTCTCGACGCACACAGAACATTTTCCCTTTTCATTGCTGTGCTCGCCGCCTCAGTCATAACATCACAATTAATCAATTTAAAAGAAGTTAATCTCTTCATTGTTTTAAGTTTTTTTTCAAAATAATTCATGCAAAAAGTCATAAGAAACAATTTAAAAAATAAGAATGTACTGATAAGGAAAACCATAGGATATATAATTTAAAAATTATAACGCAAAATGTTTATATGACTTTGTGGTACTTAGAAGAATTTAATACATATACACACACTTCTTCATTTGTTCTGTTCTTCAATAGCTAATTTAGTTTTCACAGATGTTTTAGTATCTCTTGAATGATTTGTTCACTTTAATGTTGGAAAAACACGTAATTTTGTTATAAATTTTTAGAACGTGGTCCTGTGGCCAAATATTTGAATAACTTTCTTACATATTTCAAATGATCGTGCTTCAGATAAAAAAATAATAAAATTTCCTGCATCCAAAAATCGTATTTTTCAGAAAAGATCTCTATGTATGTGTGTGTGGGTGTGGGTGTGGTGGTGGGTGTGGTGGTGTGTGTGGGTGGGTGTGTGTGTGGGTGTGTGTGTGTGTGTGTGTGTGTGTGGGTGTGTGTGTGTGGGTGTGTGTGGGTGTGTGTGTGTGGGTGTGTGGGTGCGTGTGGGTGCGTGTGGGTGCGTGCGTGTGCGTGTGCGTGTGCGTGTGTGTGTTTAGGCGTGGTGTCTTTGGGCGTAAAGTATAATTCGGAAACCAAAGATCTGTTAATTACCGAACTTTATATTTAATTCGCTTCTTCCAAGAATGCAATAGAAATATTTTCAGAAAAATCTTCCCCAGCCGACTGCCCTTGACTTGGAAATCTTACAAAAATTTTCATTTTCTGGAAGATGTCTCTAACACTTTTGATTAAAATTATAGTGTTTAGGATATTTTTCAGCAATAATAAAACACCTATCTTGAAATTTCTGAGTATGTACTCAAAAATAATCTTCATTCTGGATGTCCTTTGCATAACTAGTCAACTGTACCATATAAAAAGAAGCTTATTGCTCCAAAAATGGATTTTCTTAAATCAAATAAATATCAAATACACTTTTTTGTGCAGTGAACTATTTGCGACCTACTTCTTGTTACTTTTCAATTTTGCAAAGCTTTTGCTTTACTTAAATGAAAAGTCATTCGTTTTATGTCTTAAACACTGAAAGAAAATTGTGCTTCACACAATCAGAGTGAAAGTTTGGAAATTAAGTGACGCAAAAGTTAAGGAAGGAATTTTTGTCGGGCCACAAATAAGAGAACTTGTAAAGGATCCTGCATTTGACCAAATTTTGGAGGGGAAAGAAAAGGAAGCTTGGGAAGCCTTCAGGGTTGTTGTTCATGTATTTTTAGGCAAAAAATGAGATGACAACCACATGCATTTGGTGACAGTGGTCCTGCAAAAATACCATAACCTTGGATGCAACATGTCCCTTAAGATCCATTTTCTCCATTCCCAGCTAGACTTTTCCCTCCTAGTTGTGGAGCTGTTAGTGATGAACATGGGGAGAGATTCCGTCAGGACATTTCTGTTATGGAACAAAGATATCAGGACCGTTGGAATGAAGTAATGCTTGCGGATTACTGTTGGTCTTTTTATAGGGATTCTGCGGAACTCCATCACGAGAGGCAAGCTAAAAGACGACGAAGTCAATAGGCCACCACATGATTCTCTTCAGGCACGACTATCTGCGAAGTATTTTTCCAGCAATTTAGAACTCCTAACATGTAATTACCAGTTAAAAAATAAAATGCACTTTCATTGTTCTTAGCATGTATGTAATTAAAATGTATCATTTTATCTCAATCCGTTAATATGTAATGCTTCCACCTTGTGTATATCATAGAAACTAGAGCTAATAAAATTTTTTCATTGTCATATTTGTTTTTCTCAACCAAAATTTAGTAGGAATTGTCTCATGAAGGGCTCGAAACATTCAAAAATTATTTTTTATTACCCAGTGTAATGTGACTATTGTTTATAGGTTGTTGTGTTTACATATTCTCTTAGCAATAAATTATTTCTGAAAATGCTTATCTTGATTAGCTTGAGGTGGACAGAGGAAAAAGAGTTTTTAGTAATAGTAATATAAGACTAGAGATAGTCATATGAATGCAGCTCATCAGAGGTTTTGACAAATGGGTGTCTTTAATATTGCCCATTATATATAATTTATTTATCTAAATTCGAAAAGCCAGCCTTGGTAGCGTAGATAGTGCCGTGTATGCCTCACGTTCAAGAGGTCCCGAGTTCGAATCTCGGTCAGGGCCAGTTACCTGAATAAGGCTTTTTCAGGGGTTTTCCCGTATCCTGATAGACGATAGACGAATGTACCTCTAAGCTCCATTGACCTCGGACTCACTTGAGCATCATTTCACCCATTTCATTCATCGTCTGATATAACTTAACGTTGGAGAAAGTAAATTGCAAAATAAATGAATGAATGAATAAAGGTAAATAAATAAATTAAATAAATCGATAATTACTATGGGATTGTATTATATATAATGCTATATGTTTTTGTCAGTTAACGTAGACATTTTGTTGGCATATTCATAAGTTTGTTGACATATTTTTTCATTCCGTAAGTTTGTGTGAGTCAGCACAGTTTTATTGTACCGACGCCTCTAGCAGACATGGGTTCACCGCTGAGAAATAAATCCAATGCACAATGTTATCTATTCATAACGCGAACTCGAAAAGATTTCGTAAGCTTTGCATGTAGCTAGCGCGATGCTCCAAACTTTTCTTTTTTCCATTTGATGGGAACGTCTACCAGCGTTTCCTTCTCACCTTAGAGTTTTCCAAGAAGACATCAATAACCTTCCTTTCCTTCTGATTGCCCTGGACAAATGGAATTCTTCAGAAAGCTTCAGCTGTACTAACCGGGAATATGTAGAGCTCTTAATGGGGCATCTCCACTCGAATGCTACAAGTGGAGATATAAAGGAGGTCTCCTTCAGATTACATACTGTTTGTGAAGTCTTACGATCTTATTTTTCGATCATAGATTTTAAAATATGGTGTAGTAATTTACATTTCAACACTTTTTTGGACAATGACACAGTCCTTGAAGCTGTTTTCAGTTAATTTTGATTTTGCTTTTTCGGAAAAATATATGGATTTTACAAGTTTTCTCATCACTTGAGATAAACAAAAGCTTAACGTTTTCAAGGAAAGGAGCTAAGAACTCCAATAAAAGACTACATACCAAGTATACTTTATATACATACTTTTTTCAGCTTTGATTTTCTTAAAATGGCTAGTGATTTGACTGACATATTACATATAATTCTTAGAATATTTTTCATTTCAAGTATTTCGTGTTGATGCCGCCCCTGTTAGATATAACATTGGCATATAACCCCAAAAGTCATATTAAATACATAATTAAGGGCGGACAGATACCACAATATGAATTAAGCTAAGTTATAATAAATATAGAGGATAATGATTAAATATACTGGTGCAGAAACTAAACAGGCAATCCCAATACATATATTTTATTGCAAGCACGTGCACCCAACGTGTGAAGAGAGCCGGGGAAATGAACACTTACCCTCACAGGAATTTTGAGGTGGCGTTGTTCGAGAATCGGCCGAAGGCTAGACCCTAGTCGTCAGCCGATGCATTGGTCTGCACATGATACGTGATGAGAGAATAGACACCGGGGATTTAAGCTACACATTTTCAAACGTGCTTCTGCATTAATTAAATAGACCGTGGGGAAGTGAAAGTTGTGTGGAATACATGCCTCAGAAACTAGAAATTGCGATGAAATTTAATATTAGGGAAGAAACAGAACCTATAAGGAACGAATAAATGGTCACATGACCTCTAAAGTGTCCAAAATTCGGCTAAAGGAAGGGGAAATTTGTGCAATGGCGACGTTTGATGTTTGCTAAGAAAAACACTCTGTTCTGCCGGGTGAAAGGAACAACAAATATTGGTTGGTTATCAAACTCATTCAGTAGTGGCGAGTGAAGGGGACGACTAGTACGGAAAGTTCATCAAAGTCGGTGTTCGCTAATGGACGGAGCAACACACATTAGGTGGTTATCGAACACTCTGTGTTAGCGAGTGAGAGAAACTGCACACATTAGAATATGATTAAGATTTTACCAAAGTCTGTTGTTGATTTATCCTCCGGAAATGCTCTATTGCGTGAAGTAATGCTCTCGACGTCCAGGAACGACAACGCATTCACAGCTACATACATCACTCGGCGCATCCTAGTAACTTACAACAAGTTCACTCGCGACTGTGATTCAGACTAGCCGTCATATCACGCGCACAGCAACGGGAAAATCCTAAATCTCGCGCCTAAGGTGCGGATAATATCAGCACAACAGTGACGAGTGGGGAAGGCACAATGTATAAATAAACTTGCCATCCAACGGTCGTGGTGTCTTCTATGTGTTAATACCCATACACTGTCAGGACGCACCCACTCCCTGAAACCCAAAAGAGAGAATCCAGCAGATCTACTCTGAGAAAAACCCCGACCTGTTGTAAACCTCCCATCCGTAGCCCTCACCCGTCACATATCCTATCATATGAGGTGTTGAGTGCCGGGAGGGCAGAGCGAGGTACTTAACGGGCAAGTACCGCCTCAGTGCTGTATAGTTGTCTGAGTATAGTGTGTATATTTTAAAAAACATGACTTTGGATTAGGTCTCTTCAATCCCTCTTGTATGTTAAACGAAATGTGTAGTCAGACTATTTCAATAAAGTTTAATATCAAATTAATCTCAAATGAATAGAAAGAAATCTGACCTGCAGTAATCACATAACTTTAAATATTTCTTCCTATTTAAATTATTCCTACTATGGCTTATTACTCAATACGCTTCATGTTAATTGAGTAATACGCTGAAATGATCTTATTGCATTCTTTGTAGCTGCAGCAAGACTAGGGAAATACAGTTCACTTTACTTGATAGACAGTCCTTTTAAGAGCAGTGCTTTATGTTTGTTCTTGAAATTCCGTTCGCTTTGAGGGATCCAAAAAAAGACGAAAATGATTACCCATTTGCTAAAATTGTAAGTGTTTCATTGTGAAATAATAAAATTTAATTCATGAAATAACCAAACAGGCTTTAATATATGCATATGATGGAGTTTCAATACAGAAAAGTGAAAATGATATACGACGTGCTATATATTGTCGCGAGTATTGTTGCGACAGGCGCAGCCGGCTCGCTCAAGTAGGGCGGAGATAAAAGCTTACCGAAACTGAGAAAGAGACAGGTAGCTGACTGCAAGGTTAGCTTTCTTGATTGTTACACAACATTCGACTAACTTCTAGAACAATGAGTGGAGGTATAAAAGGAAGCCGCGGTTAGTTGACAGTGGACGGTCGTAATTGAACTAGATATTTGTTTACGTGCAGCTGTGACTTGAAAGCGAACTCTTTTGTTTTTGATGGAGTGGTAGATGACCCTGAAGGTTGCATTTGTGTATCTTATGTAATTCGGCTGCTCAGGGCTGTATAAAAAGTATCTTTCTGCTGAATAAAAGAGCATTTTGAATTTCTGCGAACTGGACATTTAATTTCACGAACCCACAAAGTCACAGTATGAATTAAGTAACATATAATAACTATGACTTTAATATTTTAAAACAAAAAGTAAGATAATTATTTTTTGAATAAGCAAAAAATAGGTTTTAAAATTATTTTAGATGACCAACCTTTAGAAGAGATCTCAAGTGAGATGTTGGATGTGAAATAGATTCAGAGGCAGGAAGACATGTTAATGTGAAACTGGACATTACTCAGTGCTCTAAGAAGTAAAACAAGAAATGATACTAGAATTAAATTTTATAAAACAATCGCAAAGCCAGAAGTGAAGCCTGGGTTATAACAAAGCAGATGGAAAGTAAGTTACAAGGATCTGAAATAAAATTCTTGAGAAAAACTAAAGGATATACAAAATTAGAGCACTAAATAATGATGTAATAAGAACAGAGTTTAAAATGAAATCTATAAATGAAGAAACAAAACACTGTAGAATTAAATGGCTGTTACATATGGAAACGATGGACTATGATAGACTTCCAAAAATAGCACTAAATTATCAACTAGGAAGGGAGAAGAGATGTGGGCAGACCCCAGAAGAGATGGCCAGACCTACTGTGAAAAACGAAAGAATGTGTCTAATCCATGGAGTGCAGATTTTTCTTTTTCTTTTGTAATATACTTCCTCCAACTTTAGGTCATATCGGGCGATGAATGGAATGGGTAAAATGATGCTCAAATGAGCCCAGGATCCATAGAGCTTAGATTTACCTGAAATTCGTTCTTTCAGGATAGGAGAAAACGCCATAAAAAGCCTTATCCAGGTAACTCACCCTGAGATTCAAATTCGGGACCTCTTGAACGTGAGGCAGACACGCTAACATCTACGCCACCAAGGCGGGCATGGAGTGCAGATGATGATGCTAATAATAATAAGTCTTTTAAAATGCAAATAACAAGGAATAATTCGGAAGTGCTTAATTTTATTATCAGAGTTTATTTGATACATTCGTTTTCACGTATTCTTCGTGTTTTGTTATCCAAGATTATCCTATCTCTTGCAGTTTAAGTTTAGCAGTTATTGAAAGGTAATTCTGAGGTAAGATGGCCATCACATCTTTTGTTATGAAAATATTTTAAACATATGGGACTTTAATCAAAATATTTGGAGGAATCTTAAAAAAAAAAAAAAAAAAAAAAAAAAAATTGAAACATTTTCCGCGTTATGTGCAATGGGGCCGAAATTTTCTTGACAATTTTCACAGACTTGTACATTAAGAACGTATTTTTATGCTTCCTTTTAATTGAGGAGGCCTGAAAATGTATATTTCCAAACATTCTGCACAGAAAACAACAGAACGTAATTAGCTTTCGCAGAATAGTTATTAGAACATATAAGGGATATTGGATGATGGGTAAGAGAAGCCACGTCAATCTGGGCGTATCATAAGCTTCCTTTTAATATATTTTTGAAAACGCTATTGAGAGTATACATAAAACGCTGCACTTCTTAATATTTGACAAGATACCTTTATTCTGTGAAACTTGAACATCACGGATATTCAGATATGAGTCAAAGAACTTGAAAGAGCTTTAAATTGGTTTCTCTTTCACTCAGCCCAGAAACCAATTTGCGTAATCCAAACCAAAGACATCTGCAGGCAGCTTCTCCAAAATGCTAACAGCTGATGATGTCTTGGAAGTGCAATGTAATTTCCTTTAATGAGGCTGGTGTCCTTTTGTCTGCTAGTTGAAATTCAGACAGTGTAGCTCTGGCATCCAGATCCGATGTCAGCACAACTACCCCCCATCTTATTGTCACCGACCGTTCCTTGGGCGTGGTGTAACGAGGTGGGTTTTAAAGGACCGTCCGAGGTAGATAAAACAGAATACGAAGTGACACTACAGAACACAGAGGTCATAGCCTACCTTCTCTGCTTCCTGACGTACAATCGAATGTATGGAATCGTAATGATATAACGCGCAGTGGTTTATGTTGGTGACGAAATATTAAATATCTTCTTTCCCCTCCTACAATTGTCCTCTAGCCAGTGCTAGTGTTCTAACACTCTTGAGAAGAGACGTAAACTTTCCTTACCTTTGGGGATTATGTTATGAACTTTGAACAAATTTTTTACAAACTGTTTAGCTATAGTGAAATAAATTTCTTATTTATATATTGTTCTCTAATTCTTTAGTTTATGTAATTTTGTAAAAAAAAGCATTCCAAAACTGATATTTCTTTACAAATGAGTCGTTTTTACCATTTATGAAATAAGCTGCACGAAATTTAAACTTAAGAATAGTTACATAAGTTTTATCAAATACGTCATGATAACAAAGAACAACTTTTTGGTTCATATGACAGTAAAAGAAACATTGTCCTCTTAACCTTAGTAAACTCCATATTATTACCGAGTAGCGTCATCACCTTAGTTCAGAAACTTTGTGTAATTACCCACCATCATCACACTACATAGTCATTCGAAAAGTTCTTCTGCAGTAAGAAATCATTGCTAATAGCAAAATGCTATATTTGGCTAAAGGGGAAGCAAGTTTTATCTCTTAGTAAACGTCAGGCATTTTCTGATTTAATTTTTAAATAAAACTTTAGTACAAAGGTATTTAAACACCAGATTTCATAAATGATCAAATCCTTCGCTATTGAAACTGCCGACCCTTGGACATGGTTAATATTTGAAGGATATACTGATACTCAAACAATACAAGACACATTCATCTTTATTTCCAGGCACCCAGGTGAAATGTTTCTGTACTCCATTCCTTTCGCCGCTCACCTAGGCCAATCTTTGTTGATAAGCTAGTCTGTATGTGTACGTCGGCACTCATTTAACAATTCGCTCACCGATGACTTATGTGAAA
The DNA here is from genome assembly GCA_030765055.1 of Mantis religiosa. Taxonomy (NCBI): domain Eukaryota; kingdom Metazoa; phylum Arthropoda; class Insecta; order Mantodea; family Mantidae; genus Mantis; species Mantis religiosa. The sequence continues at coordinate 103,993,807 of CM060955.1, forward strand.
GGCAGATGATAAGGGCAGTTTTTCAGTTATAATAAAGAAAAGCACTACACCAATTCAAAAACATCGGCATGTTACCGCTTTCTATGATGTATTCCTAATATTTGCTCTCCAAAAGTAAATATTCTTATGGGTGTAAACTAAAGATAGTTTGTATGGAGAGTGCCCTATAAATTGTCAGATTTTTGACGCACCACTTCACTTATAGAGATGCAGTTTCATATATAAATTTTCACAGAAGCATTCTCGACGTCTTTCATATTGCATTAAAATATCTTCTCCAGCACAAGTCACTGGCTTCAGATACCTAATTATTGTTTTTTGAGCCATTTTCTTTGAATTTCTTGTTTGTGTTATTTCTGCTTTAGTGTTATTTTGTTAGTAGACATCGGATGTATACGAAAACGCATAATTTTTCTCTCTACTTATGACATGAGATTCAATTTTGGGATATGGTTCATGTTCCTTTTTGCTTTTCTGATTTTGCTTCAATGTTTCATAATTTCTTCTCATCGAGCATACAATACATGCACTTTTAATTTTCTTTAATTTTAAAATTAATGTTTAAACACATTAACAACAGAATAATGAATGGTCTTTGACAATATACATCGACTTTAGTGTTAACTTGAAAATTCTTCATTAAAATATGGAGGAAAATTAAGCCAAGACTTGAATGTTGTTTTAGACAGAAATTTTACATTTTCTCTGTGGGCATAAGTACCTTTAAGATACATACAATGCCTCTTGAAAAATTTTCACCCGGATTAGCAGTGTTTTCAATGTTTTTCCAATGATATCTACGGATTATCACCATGTATCTAAGGAGGATTGTGTACAATTTCGGCCTAACGTTAAGAGTTTTAATTCATATAAATGTATATTTTGCAACTATGTAGCTTATTTTAGATTTTTTTTCTTTTGGCTACGTAACTAGAAGTGAAATTCAAAAACTTGAGATCGCAATCACCTCTTAAATTGTTTTGTTATTTTTTCAGTATATGAATTTCCAATTCCAACTATGTGGACAACGAAATATGCAGATATTTGTAAATTTCTGTAAATTTATCCTCATTATACATGAAATACAGAAAAAGAATAAGCATCTATAAAAATATTTCGTACACGCTTGTGTTGAGAAAGTAAGCTGAGTTCAACATATTGGATTTTTTTCTGACATTTTATTTTTGTATACCTTAGTAGACAATCCAGCCATAATTAAATCCAGATGATGCTGTTAATATGTTCGTAGACTTCCAAAACAGTTTATTTGTGCTTTAATTACCTGTAGTCTGATTTGTCAAGCTGCAAACTATTCAAAACTGTACATTAGATATTAAAATTGTAATCAAATCTATTCAGCATCTATCTTACTGTCTAATTTTCTGATCCCTATTTTACCTAAAGTTATATTAGGAATATAGTTTGGAAATTATAAAATGAATGTAATAAAATTCAAGACATGGTCAAATGCAATCAAAATGACAAAGAGGACACATCAAAATTAATCATTTAGTTTAAGAAATATTTTGTTCGAAAAAGCCAAGAAATATTGATAAGTTCATCAAAAAATTTATAAGTGATTTTGAAAAGGTGTAACCTAAGGATAGAAGCATCAACTGAAGTTCATATCTTTTAAAACAGAAAATGGGGCAATCAAATAAAATATGGACATCTTGACGGTGGTTTCCACAAATATCAATTCTGATTAAATGCTTGAAACGTATTTCCAGATTACTCCAACTACAACACTGAAAAACATAACTGGCACTTCTTATTTTAAAACTACCCTAAATTTAGATTATTTTTCAGATGTCTCATTGACATTGGTCTGAAGCCGGAAGTATCAAGATTACCAAACAGCTTTTATTTCTTTGAAATACCTAAATTGTCAACATTCGTTAGGATATTAATGGTATTATATTACGCAGCTAAAATTAACAAAATATTTATATATTTATAAACTATAACATAACATTTCACTCCATTTATACTATTCAAACTTTAACCTTTCCACAACGAAAGCAGTTGCTTTCAGAATAAGGACGGTAATATAATTCCCCTCATATTTTTATTTTAAGATGACATATTTGCGAAATTGCAAATGCCGAATTCTCAGTTGTCCACGATGGTTAAATGAGTTTTATATTACTTGGAGAGTTTATTAAAATTCGGTATATGTTTCAGCATTTTGTCTTACATTATAGTTGTTGATAAAGGAAAAACAAAGAACGCCTTAGTGGTTTGTGTGCGCTGTGTTCAGATGCAGTTTTACACAGATTGTGTTCGTGACAGTGTTACAAATACCTACAAACTAACAAAAGGAATCCCAAAGCAAGAATCAGCTGTGTTTTATAAAGAATTCTCTGTTAATATTCCCAGAAGAGTTTGGATCTCTGCCACAGCAATATTTTATTACTATCTTTGAATTTAATTTAGAATTTAATTCTCAGTGGGCAAGAAGGTTATAGAAAGCATGTATCAAGATTATGTAGTCGTAGTTTTGAACACATTTATGCAGAAAATAATAACTATATTGCGATACAAGTGTAGAAAATGAACTTTTGTAAAATGAGGAATAGGTTTGCAAACTTCCGAGTTTCTGAAAAGTACTTAAAAAGTCAGTTATTTTTATTACATTTATATAATTCCGCTAACATATAAGAAAAAGTAGAGTTTGTTTTTAATGACGTTTTCGAAAGCCAGATTACATCAGGGTCCGGTGTGCCGGGATTTGGTCTCACAGAAGTTCATTTATATGCGACAAATTTACTTATACAGGGCTATCACTTTTAAGCATACTAAAAACCATCGATCCAGTCAGGATTTGAATCCACAACCGCAGGATCAATAGTCCATCGCCTGACCAACCGAGCGACTCCACCGGGTGGCCTTTTACTTTTGGAACAATCAAAAATTATCATATTCTGTTGTTAATAGTGGTGTTAAACTTTGGGTTTATATTACTCTTGATTATTTCATAAATTTACAAACTCTACCTCTCTCTCAAACACACACACACACACACACACACACACACACACACACACACACACACACACACACAGACAATCATATTCTCTTTCATACTTTCCGACTCCAGGGAAGATGAACACTCCTGCCTAAAGAAACGTCATGACCCTCCACTGGAAACTGAACGCGGATCTGTGGATTTGAAGATTAAGACGCTAGCCAAGACGTCACTAGGACATTTTTCCAAAATCGTGTTACTAATTTAAATAATCCTTGTATGGAGCCGCATGAATATGAGAAAAAGAGATGACAGGAATAAGTCAGAGATAAATATAACAGTCGGCTGTTAAGTCCCAGGTCTCCCATAGATATGACGCCAATGGGCCAGTTTGACAGATAGTATCTTTTAGTTTAGCTATAGGCTAGCTTGTATCAATACAATAGCTCTTCAATGACAGCATTTTAAACAAGACAAGTGTAGATGTTTCACGAAAATGAAGGATTTGGAAAAACGAGCACTGATTATTTAAATACATCCATTTGAGAGGCTTAACGCCTAAAGAAACCAAGGAGGAAATAGACCGTACATAGAAAGACTCTGTCCCGTCATATAAAATGATTAAAAGCTGGGTTGCAGAGCTTAAAATGGGAAGTACGAGCACTAGTAATGAGCCTCGCTCTGGACGCCCTGTGGAATACACAACTAGAGAGATCATTAATAAAAATGCACCGTTAATACTGGAAGACCGCAGATTCAAGTTGTTTTTAGATAGCAGAGGCATTAAAAATATTGAAAGAATGTGCAGCTAATATGTTAAGTAAGGTATCGGATTTCACAAGGTATGTGCGAAATGGGTGCCACGTTTTTTGTTAACACCTGATCAAAAGTTGCAAAGTAGAAGCTCCATCACAAAAATACCAGTGAATTTTGAAACCTTGATACATCACTACACTCCACGAAGTAAATAGCAGACAGAACAGTGGATTGTGCCAGGTGAACCGACTCCAAAAAAGGCATAGGTAGTTTTGTTAGTTAACAAGATTATGGTGAGTGTTTTCTGGGATGCCCAAGGAAATATTTTTATTGATTTCTTGGAAAAGATAAAAATATCGTGCTGACTACTATGCAAGCTTACTGCAAAGTTTTAATGATGAGTTTAAGAGAAAAAGACCTCAGTTAGCAAAGAAAAAATCGTGTTTGTTCATGAGAATGCTCTGGCCCAAATTCAGTCATTACACAGGGAAAAATTTGCGAATTAAAGTTCAAATTCCTTGAACAGCCACCGCAGATCTAACACACCCGGTGACTATTACTGTTTCCGAACCTCATAAAATTTCTTGAAGGACGAAGATTTCTGAGCAACGAGGGGGTAATTAATGCGATAAACAGTTATTTTGAGGATCGCGATAAATCGCACTTGATAGTTTAATTAAATAGGGCACCGATATGACAAATGTTTTAGCCTTTCTGGAGATTGTTGAGAAATAGAAAAAAAATTAAAATATTTTTGTTTTATTGTGAAGCCCGGGACTTACCAGCCAACCCTTCTACAAAAACACAAATTAAAGAAACAACTCGTAAGTAACAGGAGAACCTATTGGAGGAAAAGCTTTTTGTTAGCTGTTAAGGAAAAAACAACAGCGCCGGGCCTTAATGTAGTGTGTCAGTAGGCTAACAGAGAAGAAGATGACCAACACAAATAGAGCTTCGCTGTACCCACAGGTCACTTGTAACATGAGCAGGAGTCTCCGCCATGGCTGTCCCGTCTCTCTTTCCCTGGAGAGTAATTCAATCTGCATGTAAATCATGGAGCACGTGACCTGCAGTCTTATTGCAGGACGGAGCGCAGCTACGTCAGGCTCTGTTGCCTCAGATTTGTTAGCCACACGTTTAGAAAAACTCATACACAGAGGAACCAAGCTGTGCTCTGGCAACGTTTTTCATTTCTTTTGTCGAGCTCTAACATGTTAAGGCCTTTCGCTAATCAACGATCGTTTGCAGTGCCTAGCCCAAAGTAAGGGTTCAAAATTTACGTGTAACAACCCTTCTGTTTTTAGGTGTCACGTAATAAACATGACTTAATAAGCTCAAAATATGGTTAGAATAGCCTGCAGAAAAAGGAAATTAGAGTCACTAACGTTGCTCCCTACTTTAACTCGGAACTATCTGATATATCTAACTTTAGAGGAGCAGGCACTAATACAACATGAAAAAATGCTTTGGTTAAAAACAACAAAATGGGAGAAAAGATTACTACAACAATCAAGATGAAAACACAAACAAGTTTCCTAGACAAAGTTATGGAATTAAAAACAGGTCTGAATCTTCCTAATTCTACAGAAAACATTTTAATCAAAGAAAACGCACTGACTTTTGAACCAATTAATATTCAGTTAGATTTAGAACAAATAGTTACAAAATCTGAAACTTCCAAACCTGTACTAAAAGCACTAGCATTAGGAACTGTGAACAATAGATACCCACCTGAAGAATGGTTACATATCTACACAGGTGGATCTAACTTGGACCACAACACAGGAGCAGTAATTAAGTGTGCACTGTTCTCATTCTATCAACCAGCAGGATAACACACAACAAATTTTGATGCAGAAATAACGGCTATTCATATTTCACTCCAAAACCTTCTATACAGAATAGATACATTAAAAAATGCTGTCATACTTTCTAATTCTAGAGCAGCATTATGTGCAATAAGTTCATATAAAATGAGGTCAATAAAATTAAAGAATGTCACAAAATAATCCAACAACTTCAAAAACTACAGAAAAGAATTATATTACAGGGGATACCTGCACATTGTGGAATTGCTGGAAATGAATCAGCTGATTTTCTTGCCAAAAAGGTGCACATTTAATTCAGAACAGAAGTAAAAGCTTAGCCCTTGCATCCATAAAAAGATTAATCAAAAACAAATAAAAACAATCGGTATCTAACAAAGCCAAAGATAAAAAATTGAACATTTTAATTAAAAATCCAGAAATTATTCCAGAAATCCCACGTAAAGCTGCAGTAGCAAATTTTAGATTATTTACGGAACATGATTATTTGGCCAAACACTTACACAGAATACGAATTTATAGAAGTCTAAATTGTCCTCAGTGCAACAAAGAAGCGGAAATGACTGAAGAATATCTTTTAACCTGCCGGACCCACTACACAGAAATATTGGTGAGCTAATGGCTCCATTGCCAAAGCCTAGCATTTGAAAAAAACAACAGCAACTTTGTTCCCTATGCACTAATAATATTACTAAAAGACAACGTGTAATATGCCTATTATACTTTCTAAATTACCTATGATTAAATAATTACTGAACTGGAAGTTTTCACGAAAACGTGTAGTACTCGGAAGGTAACAGTTCAATTCCCCACGATAGCTCACTCTAACTTTGAGTTTTGCATGGTTTCCCTTGATCGATCAGGCAGTATCGAAACATTGATACCTTGGTATGGAACGCTATAATTATATTTACTATAACTACGTAATATAGAAAAGAACATACTATGTGTATTCCTTGCATATTTGATAATAAAATGTAAAATGAAATACACAAAATACATGGAATTTGTAGACATTAATATTGTGAAACGTTTAAATGGTTTATGAACAGAAAGAGTCTTCAACATCAACGAACGTTTAATTTCGTACATGAATGACGTCAGCTGTAATTATATATTTTTTCAAATATACTTAATTTGTTGAAAAACATGGGTTGGATTGTTCTGCGGAAGCATTTCCTGGAAACCGGGCCTTTGGTATTGTATGCTTCACAAAAACTCTCCAAATAGAATGTCTGGAAAACCTGTTACATTGCTAATGAAAATTATTTTAGAAACAAAACATACACCGATTTCCACATATAGCAAAACAGACAAAAACATGGCTTAGATGGTGATGTTTTATATTTTGCTTGTCTCGTCTCTAGCTATTCTTCTGCTTTGTGCAGTTCTGGGAAGTGCACAGTTTACGTGTTCCTGAATCTAGCACTGTATATACGAACATACATAAGTTCAGCGAACCGCAACAAATACAATTAAGCGTGTTATATCAGCCACTTGCCGAACATAATACAATAATTACTAATTACTGCGGTTGGTATTGATGGGCTACAAACACTTCACTTGATTATTTGCTTAAATTCCGTTCTCTGCAATCTCCTAAAAGCGTATTTCAAATTCACATTCGTGTGTACGCTAGTTCACAGGTTATTCGGGTTGCTACGGTGAGATTTCACATGCGTGTTTAGTATCAATGGTTCACAAATTGCAAATGTAAACGAAAATATTAATGATTAGAAGATGAAATTGGTCAAAATTATATTAACTTTTAACTCCTCTTCTTTTACTGTACGGCCTCAACTAGGTTTATTGCACCTATGCTCCAAAGTGGGGCATCTCCTGAGAGGACGGATGAAGTGAGAGGAGACACAGAGCGGGCCGTCCCAAGGACTACAACAGTGTAGAGAGCAGGTCCCTACATTTAATTTAGATACAAACTTCCCCAGGCAGGCCAGGATAACGGACATTCCATCCTACTGTGTTTCGGAAACAGTCCCACCACTAGACCTGGCTTCCAAGACCGGCAAACACCTGAAACAATATCACCAGATGAAAGACGGTATAAAATGCAAATGGAGATGAAATTGAGGGACAGCAATTTTGTTGGATGTTACCAACCTAACTAGCATTCACCTGGTAACCCGGAAAACCCCCGAAAAACACCATGGGTCAGGTAGCTGGGCCACCAGAATCAAACCCAAGGCTCCCGACTATGAGCAACTGACGAAATGAAATGTGTAGTATTTCACGCCCTCGCTTACTACATGCGGCACCGCAGGTGATGGCACTGATGATACGTGAGATGAAGATGGAGCACGGGTGGAATGAGATGGCGGGAAAACCGGAGATCCCGGAGAAAACCCGCCCCAGCGCCGTGTTGTCCACTACAAATCTCACTTTGCGGTCGCCTGGGATCGAACCCGGGACTCTGACGAAACCGCCTGAGCCGTTGCACTCGCTAGTTTATCTCAAACTACTCTGGCTTCAGATTTTTGTCATAATTGGGTGTTCCTGGCTTACCTCTTCCTTTGGATCAATAATTTAAGGTATATTCAGGTATTCTGTTTATTGGCACTCTTTCTTCATTTTTTTTAAAAATACTGTGTATTTGATTATTTTGGTTCCTAGATTTCTAGTGTTTAGCTATTGTCTTACATAATTTTGTATTTTATCAACTCTTTACATCTTGCTATTTATCTGAACAGCTTATGGTACAGGAATGTTTTGTAATTTACATCCTCCAACGTTAAGTCATATCGGACGATGAATGGAATGGGTGAAATGATGCTCAAATGAGCCCAGAGTCCATAGGGCTTAGAGTTACCCGACATTCGTCTTTCAGGATAAGGGAAACCCCCGGAAAAAACCTTATCCAGGTAACTCACCCTGACCGAGTTTCAAACTCGGACCTCTTGAACGTAAGGCAGACAGGCTACCACCACGCTCCCAAGGCGGGCTAATTTTTTGAGTGACAAAGTTTCATCAAATTTTAAATATATTTTATTCCTACGTATCATTCATATTTTATCCGTTTCTAAATTGTAAATAGAAATAATAATTATAATTATTTGTCCTCAGCTGTGTGCTTTAATGAGACCTACATTTTCTCAGCAATAATGGTTAGTCAATGTCTTATTGTTTTCCTTTTAAGTCATCTTGAAGACTACGACTGTTGAAAGTCATTGCCCAGAACATTCTAGATACACAATTGAAGTTTTCACTTAAACATATGGTTTTTTCAATGAAAACCGATAGAGCCATTTTTAGGAAAATTAACTTTATCGAAACTATTTTGTAGTGAGAAAGATTGGTCAAAAAATATTCGCGTAATATTCCTTAAGGATGAAGAACTTAAACATCAAATTTGGTCTGTTGACAGACCCACAGGTGAATGCACAGACGGGTACACGATACTGTTCTTTAAATTTCCTTTTCGGATTCAGGGAGTCTCGAAAATTATAATTCCCTGAAAAATCGAATTGAATGTTTACCCCAACTTCGTAGTAAAGAAGCTAAAGAATTTAATTCACTACTGTAATTAGGTTGCTGGTAAATACGAAATAAATGATAGTGTATATGATGCATAGAAGCATATGACGATATATGCCATTGTTGGTTCGCTAACTGAAGCTATTGTCCAGTAATGCAATTTAATTTTCCAAATACATGCTTTACTGTCAGCATTCACGTATTTAACTGGTTGAAATCAACATATATATAATATATATAATTATTTATTTATCCTCACGCAGTTCGGGGGATCAGGTACTCTAATTGCACTGCACTCTGTAAAATGCTGTGCTACTCAGATGGAGACTACAAGCATATAATACACTTAATGCATACCAAAACAATAAATGATTGCTGGAGCTACTCCTAATTTTATTCATATAGTAGAAAAATTCAATAACTTCTAAAATTGTTTCTTGAAGGGTTCTAAATGTAGTCACTAATACGTTATAATATAATTAATTTATGGCTGTTCATTTCACAGTCTGTATTTATGACTCTTTTGAGTCAATTTTGAAGCAAATGTCACTAAGCAGAAGTACGTGTGGGAAGTACAACGTCGGTAGAACATTATAATAGCTACTATTATTAATACGGAATGATTAAAATACAATAGGAACTTTGTTAAGCAAACACTATTCTAGCCAATCTGCATATATTTCCATACAAATTGCGTTTATTCTGAACTTAGTGTTTTATATAGTTTTCCGAAAGGAAGCGAAAATACACAATGTCGACAGATCCATGTTGCTCTGTTATTAAAATACGCGGACCAAACGTAACACACTTGAAAAGGCCGTACGCCTGCTTTATAGGCAACTTCATCAATAGGAGAGTAATGCGTTCTGCGGAAGTACTAGGCGGATTGATCTCCAGGTGCCGCATCTAGACAAGCGACTCAAGTCGAGCATATCGCGAAATAAACGTCCAGTGCATGTCTCGTTTTCTATATATCCGTAGAGGAAAGCACAGTTACGAAATATTTGTCATCATCTTACTACGAGTATTTTCACATTCTTAAATGAATAAAGTTGTACAACACAAATTGTATTGTTCAATACTCTACGTGCTCAAGGTAGCGGTTTTGGGTTGAATTCACGTTAGCTGCAATTAGCCGCAATCATCGTTACAGATTGGAAGTACATATAAACGGAACGTATATGCTTTTTAAGTTTTAAAAATTATATCTTCTACTCTATACATTTCTATAACCTCTCCTTTTAACATATCTTCAAGAAAATGCTCTTACAAAGCTTATATTAACGTTAATCAAGAAGAATGTATTCAGTAATAGGATTTAGGTGATGCAGGATGCACTTAATAGAGAGCAAAACCCCAAATATTACTTCGTTTGTTCAAAATGTGTATTAATTACTGAAAATACAACCCATTAAAAGTAAACATCTAGTATGTGTTATAAATAACGATAAAGTGTTTGACTTAAAGTGAATTTCAACAAGATCTGATATTTTTAAAAATATATATTTTGTAAATCTATTGACCCGGATTTATTTAAAATAAATTCACAATGAAAATAATATCGCAAATAATTCTTAAGAATCCGGTTATGCATTTTATCACTACCACAAATAACTTAAATTGATTGCACTTTTAGAGCGTTTGTTTTTAACGTTTAGGTTGTCTGCTTGTAAAATGTACTTAAACGTCACTTAGGTGTATATCCAACATTTCAATTTTAAATTCCCCTACATGGGGGCGTAAACACATACCATACGCATATTTTAAGGTGTTTTTTTTCTTTACTTCTTTGGATATTATCAACATATGAATGTTCTGTGAAATATTTTTCGAAGTTTCTGAGTGAAATGTAATACCCTCTCCGTAAAGAAGGCTGGTTTGTATAGAAATAAAAACTCTGTTACTTAGTTTGATATGGTTCATACCCAGTGGCTAAAATTGTTTGCATGTTATTATCGAACTGCACATCGATATGAGTTATCATTTTTGAATCCTAAAACTTGCAAGATGCACAAGTTGTTTTTCCTTTTCTTCTTTTTCAGCTTCCCATTTACGATTTATTGTTGAATAATCTTAGACACCGATAAACTCCGATTATTATCAAATTGAGGTTAAGATTGCCGTTCTCGATTCATTGCCATTTTCGTCTTCCCGTATCCGTTCTCGTTCTAATTCCCGGGAATTGTACACAAGTCTTTAATGACCTCTTGCACATTTTATCCGTCCGCCTAAACGTATGTCTTCGGGATATACCGAATAAGGGGGAGTATGCACTGCTAAGAGCGTTGAAAATCTATGGCTTGGAATACCCGAAGGACTACAATGCTTCAAATAAGATTCCCATACAGTTTTAAACCTCCGCAGTTTCATAGGCGTTCAAAGGAAAGGTCTAGTGTATGTTGTGAACTGGGGAGAGACTTGCGAACAATGGTACAAAGTAAAATTATATTAAGTTACTGAATTACTTAAATTAGATTTGACGCTCCATTGTTACAAAGGATCTTTCAACAGGAGTATCCCCTCTTTAAAAAGTGATATCTGTCGTTGTTATTGAGCTACAGCAGTCATTTTTTTCAAGTGCTTACTCTTGTTATTGACAAATAGCTATGGAATGTTACAACATTCAGCAACGCATAGAAATTGTGAATATTTATCATCAAATTCATGGATCATAATTTCGCCAAACCTTCCTTGTGTTGCGTGATACAGGGCTTTTATAAGGGACTATTTTTGACCTCAATTGGGTGGTATGAATCTCAGAAAGATCTGGTTCCAGCAAGAGGATATTCACATGTTATACAGCTCTTGAAACAATCGATCTTCTGAAGAAGTTCAGAGGTTTCATCATTCCCTGTGGTGGTTTTGTAAGCTGTCCCCGAAGATCATTTGATTTAAAGTCGTTTGGATTACCTTCGAATTTATGCCAGCAAATTAGAAACAGTAAGTGATCTAATGAATAACATAAATCCATTAGATCTAATTTACGTCCTTCCGTCATTGATAATTGGATCAACCGTACACGAGCAACCCAATGAATTCGCGACGGTCACTTAAATGATGTTCTCTTCCACGCGTAATGACATTAATTATATTCTAAAATAAAAAGGAAATAAACCTCTATTATTTATAGAACTTGTTTTATTTAAGTCCATAGATAAGACTCTTTTGGAAGGGCCTTCTGTTATAATATGAATGAATGAATTAATTATTTACTGTGCATATCCCACAGTTTCACAATTTACAACTTCAGGCTACATTTATTTGTCTTTACCTTGTTCGTACCTTGGCTTACATGACCTCGTGGTCTTTTGCTCAGCCAGGTACCTCTTAACTTCTGTGCCTCCTTGTTACTTAATTAGCCCTTTCTTCTCCACTTCTTCCATTTTTAATTCTTTACAATTCTTACCAATTTTTATTTTACTTTCTGTATGAACTCATCAATACTTCTTAACTTCTTTTCCTCCTTTCGTGTTAACATTTTATAGTTACTATCCTCCTCTCTAATTTCTCCCATTTCTCCTCCCAAACCTTTTTTCTCCATATCGTAACCTCCTCGCATTCTGTTACATAGTGTTCTATGCCTTCTTTTCCACCATACAATTTACAAATTCCCTTTTCTCTACTTCTTATCCCTCTTAGAAATATTGTTCCTGTTCTCATACAAGCTAGCTCTTCTCTATCTTGCCTATTGCAGTAATCTACGTATGCTTCTGGTCTCCACTTTCTTTTTATTTGTTTTTAAAATTGTAATGATTTCATATTTTATAAACCTCCCCATATTTCCTGCCTTTCTGTATCTTCTATTCTGAATTTTACCATTTTACCCACATCGCTTGTATTCCTTTCCTATAATCTCCACATATCTCCCATTCCTAAATGATATTTCGGTTGTTGGAGAACATTGTTTTCCATTATTTTCGGATTTATTAATGTAAAACTAGCCGGCACTCTTGACTACTCGTGCTTGTATTCCACAACCCCTTGTAAAGGTTGTGACTTTGTCCCCACAGCTATCACGTGAGATCTTACTGAGTGGGATGTGTTCAAATAGGCAATGCAATTAGTGACTTATCTGTTGATCAAACTGACAAACTAACTTTGGAAAATAGTGTCTAAACTATTATGTGTTACAATAGTAATTACAACCATAATTTCTGAGAATAAACTTGTTGATAGCTTAAGAGCGTAATGTTCATGGTAAAAGTTTACGAGAATAAGTTTTCTCTGATGTATAATAGCTTAGAGAAAAAAAATTAATCTTTAGACGCATCAAAGACCGTACAAAGCCCTTTTGCTTGCGAGTGCAGCCATGCATGATAACAGAAGCTTAGGTTACGGGGCAGAAAAAGGAGGAATGACTGTCCGTTTGCATCATGCAGTACTCGTTAGTGAAACTCTGCTCACAAAGCATTTCATTTTAATTAGCTTGGCGACTGCTGCCACAGAATCAATGCTGGTGCTCTTCACAGCGGGGAAAAATACGATACAGATATGGCTTCACAGCATGTTTACGCTTGAAACAGAGAAACAAACTTAGGTACTACACATCCATGTTGCTATAGCAATGTACTGAAGTTCTAGAATGTAATTCTGTTTATAGTTTCATATTTGAAAGTTGTTATGATTCTTGAAAACGCTAATTTTTGCTATCTCTGATATTTATCTGTATGAACAGAAGAGTGTAACAGTATATCTTAAATACTTTATCGGGACGTAACTTAAATATGTTTTCATATTCTCAGATCCTCGAAAACAAGCTTGAGCAGAACTTTCACACGTAAGTGATTGTTATCTAATATCCAAGAACTACAAAATTTAAATGCAAAAATTTGTGGACACGCCAAATCCATGAAATTGAGTTAAACATCTTCCAAGACTGCGATACACGTGTTCAGGAGAATCCCTCACTGTAAAATTAATTTTGGATTGAAAATATTTTTTTTTATAATTTTTGTGATTATAATGATTAAATGTGTTTATACATTATGTCTTACGTAATTATTTATTGCTTTAATTTATGTCCTCCGATGTTAACATATATCGGACGATGAATGAAATGGGTGAAATGATGCTTAAGTGAGCCCAAGGTCTATAGGGCTTAGAGTTACCTGACATTCATCTTTCGGGATGAGGGAAATCCCCGGAAAAAGAACCTTATCGAGATAACTTACACTGACCGAGATTCGAAAACGGGAGCTCTTGAACCTGAAGCTTTCAGAATAAGGGAAAACACCGGTGACCGAGATTCCAACTCAGGAGTTCTCGAACCTGGCGCTTTCAGGGTAAACAAAACCCAGGAAACGACCTTATCCAGATGACTCGCCCTGATGGAGATTCCAGCTCAGGAGATCTTGAAGCTGAGGCTTTCAGGATAAAAGAAAACTCCGGAGAAATACTTTATCCGGATAACTCACCCTGATGGAGATTCCAGTTCAGGTGGTCTTTAAGCTGATGCTTTCAGGATAAAAGAAAACTCCGGAGAAATACTTTATCCGGATAACTCACCCTGATGGAGATTCCAGTTCAGGTGGTCTTTAAGCTGATGCTTTCAGGATAAAAGAAAACTCCGGAGAAATACTTTATCCGGATAACTCACCCTGATGGAGATTCCAGTTCAGGTGGTCTTTAAGCTGATGCTTTCAGGATAAGGGAAACCCCCGGAAAATAGTTATCCAGATAACTCATTCTGACCGAGATTCCAACTCAGGAGTTCTTGAACCTGAAGCTTTCAGTATAACGAAAAATCCCGAAAAAAAGGTTATCCAGATAACTCAACGCGATGGAGGTTCCAACTTGGGAGATCTTGAAGCTGAGGATTTCAGGAACCTGTGTAAAACTTATACAGATGACACCCTAACTGAAATTCTAACTCAGAAGATCTTGAATCTGAGGCTTTCAAGATAAGAAAACACCCCGGAATAAACTTATCCGAATAACACCCTGACTGAGATTGGAACTCGGGAGCTTTTGAACCTAAGACTTTCAGGATAAGGCAAAACCTTGGGAAAAAGAAACTTTATCCTGATATCTCACTCTGGCCGAAATTTCAACTCAGGAGCTCCTGAACAGAGGCATACACGCTACCATCTGTGCTAACGAGGCGGACATCTTGATGTATTATTATGCATTACTGTATAATTTAAATTACATATTAAATTATCATATGGATGAAAGGGAATGAAAGGGAAATAATGATCATGTTACCAGGAAAATGATAAATCATGCTACTATTCACATAGCAATGGAATTCATAGTGTCGGAATGTAACCCAGAATCTCTGAAAAGTAGTGTCGCCTATTTGGAAATTCCTTTTATATCTGAATAGAAATATGTTTCATGTTTAATATAGCCTCCCAAAATATTGTCCATTATATTAAGGCTTCTTTCTCTGTATTGACAGGATCGGTGATGAAACAAAGACTCGGTGACGTGCATTGATTGGCAGGGCTTCCGGTGGGGATGGGTGTTTGCTCTTTACAATGGCAAATTACTCTGAGTGCGAGTTAAGTCTCACAGGGAGAGGTAATGTTTTCCGAACAGTTGCACACGAGTGAGACCGCGCTCTATTGGCTATTTGCTCCAGTGCGATGTCATTATGCATAATGCCGTGTGATTAACACCAGTTGACACGGTCAGTGAGATGTTTGATCTTCCGTGAAGCTTCCTGTCTTGTCTATTGAATATTGTATCACCCTCTTCAAATATTCAACGCACTTTTATTCTGTCATTAACTTCGCCAGCCAATCACTCTCGGTTGTTCTAGGCACTAAATTACCTCGATGCATAGATAGGAAAATCAGCAGGTTATCCCGCGATTATAGGGGAAACCATTTAAGAAAGACTATAAAATCTTATTACGAAACATTTGAATCTGTTAAATTCTTGAACTATTTCCTCAGAAGCCATATAACATAACATTTAAGTCTACGAAGCACCTTTATCCAAAAGTTTGTTTATTAAGCAAGCGAGCATTGCATTTTTGTTTAAAATGCATTAGTATTTATAAATAATTAAACAAGTTATTGACACTTCAGTAAATCCACATCAATCCTTTTACTAACCTATTAACCTCTAAGGAAGCAGGCCCTTCACATTTGTAAAAAATGTAGTAAACTGCCTTATAAAACACAGTCCAATTGCAGCTGAAATAAGAAGTCAATTATTATGTGGATTTCATGGGTCAGAGGGCACGTGGGGAATGTCGAAAATAAACGTGCAGATGATCTTGCAAAGAGAGCTGCGACTTCAGATCTTCCAGAGACATACACTCTATGCCCTATTTCTTATGTGAGGCAAACATTAAAGCAGATTATCATCAACGACTGGAATGAATACTGGTTAAAATTTGATTGCGGTGCTTTGACTGAGGAGTTATATTTCCCAACAGTTTCTGACAGACATAAATGTATATTAGTTAATCCTAACTACGTTCTCACTCAATACTTAACTGCACATGGCAAATTTTCAGCTTACTTATTTCGATTCAAAATCAAATCCACATCTCATTGTATTTGTGGAAATCGTCCTCAAGATGTCCCTCACATTTTATTTGATTGCCCGTTTTGCTGTTTTGAGAGATACGAACTTAAATTATTGCTTCAATCCTTAGGTTACACTTTTTCAAAACCACTTACACATATTCTGATGAATTACAAAACTTAAAAATATTTCATGGCTTTCTTAAACAAATTATTTCTTAAGCTAAATGATTCATCTTGATGTTTACTGTTTGTCAGCTTGATATTGAATTTTATCATTTTTTGTTAATTGTATTATATTCATAAATGTGTAAAATATATTCCCAATATACCTTTGGGTAAAATGGGAGTCAAAAAATTGGATAGTAGATAAATAATAAATAAATAAACTGCCTTATACATTAATATTTGCAAAAGAAACAATTTAATGGGTTGAACACAGAGAACCTAAATAGTGCTACCAATCTGAACAGCGACGCTTCCTTTAAAAGGTGATTACGTAATATAGTTATAATAACAGTTTTTTCTATAAGTGCTTATTTTCTAGGGAAAATGTATTTTAGTAACTTTCCTTACTTTATAAGTGACATACGAAAAAACTAATTACTTGTGACTAATTATTCGATATATGCGATATCTCTATACTTGTATGGTATCGATATCGAACGATATGATCGCTCAAAATTTCAAAGAATGATTAAAATTAAGTAAAACCAGCGAAAATCGTCCAGCCCCCAAAAAAACGTTTTTTGCCCAATTTTACGATTCTATTCTTTTTTCAAAGCATTGGTTTATTATAGTATTATTCAACTACATGGATTACATTCCATTTTTCGATTCTTTGTTGGTGATTTTGCAATTTTTATTTTATTTTAAAATCACAAAATATTGCTGCAAGTGGACCATTACAAAGCCCGAGAAATTGCCAGGAATGTAGTACACGCACGGTAATATTTATGCAAGAAAATAATCGTGTGTTAGATTCACTGCCAGTTAACATTCCCAAAAAGATATCACTGCATATCTCAACGGCGATGTGCCATCTGCACTTTCTAGGGCACTGGAAAACAAATTAAAAATTTCCAGAACTAAAAAAAATGCTATTTGTGTATTCGATCTGCAACATTTTCCTTTGGAAGACTATTTAGTAAGACTCATATGACAGAAAAATATGTAGAATTGACCCGGAGAGAGTGAAAATGCTAGTATTTGGAACAAAACGTATAAAGGGGATTGATTTTCTTTTAAATGTTTAAAGCAGGGTATAGAAACTAAATACACTGATGGTTTTAAGTTTTGTCTCATTACATATGAGCAGCTCTTAATTTTATTGGCTTTACACATTTTCTCAGTTCTAGCGTAGATGGTAGCACGCCTGCCTCACGTTCAAGAGGTACCGAGTTCGAATCTCGGTTAGGGTGAGTTACCTGGATAAGGTTTTTTTCCGGGATTTTCCCTTATCGTGATAGACGAATATCAGGTAACTCTATGGTTCATGGACCCTGGACTCATTTGAGCATCATTTCACTCGTTTCATTCATCGTGTGATTTGAGCTAACGTTGGAGGACCTAAATTACAAAATAAATAAATAAATAAATAAATAAATAAATAAATAAATAAATAAATAAATAAATAAATAAATAAATAAATAAATAAATAAATAAATAAATAAATAAATAAATAAATAAATAAATAAATAAATAAATAAATAAATAAATAAATAAATAAATAAATAAATAAATAAATAAATAAATAAATAAATAAATAAATAAATAAATAAATAAATAAATAAATAAATAAATAAATAAATAAATAAATAAATAAATAAATAAATAAATAAATAAATAAATAAATAAATAAATAAATAAATAAATAAATAAATAAATAAATAAATAAATAAATAAATAAATAAATAAATAAATAAATAAATAAATAAATAAATAAATAAATAAATAAATAAATAAATAAATAAATAAATAAATAAATAAATAAATAAATAAATAAATAAATAAATAAATAAATAAATAAATAAATAAATAAATAAATAAATAAATAAATAAATAAATAAATAAATAAATAAATAAATAAATAAATAAATAAATAAATAAATAAATAAATAAATAAATAAATAAATAAATAAATAAATAAATAAATAAATAAATAAATAAATAAATAAATAAATAAATAAATAAATAAATAAATAAATAAATAAATAAATAAATAAATAAATAAATAAATAAATAAATAAATAAATAAATAAATAAATAAATAAATAAATAAATAAATAAATAAATAAATAAATAAATAAATAAATAAATAAATAAATAAATAAATAAATAAATAAATAAATAAATAAATAAATAAATAAATAAATAAATAAATAAATAAATAAATAAATAAATAAATAAATAAATAAATAAATAAATAAATAAATAAATAAATAAATAAATAAATAAATAAATAAATAAATAAATAAATAAATAAATAAATAAATAAATAAATAAATAAATAAATAAATAAATAAATAAATAAATAAATAAATAAATAAATAAATAAATAAATAAATAAATAAATAAATAAATAAATAAATAAATAAATAAATAAATAAATAAATAAATAAATAAATAAATAAATAAATAAATAAATAAATAAATAAATAAATAAATAAATAAATAAATAAATAAATAAATAAATAAATAAATAAATAAATAAATAAATAAATAAATAAATAAATAAATAAATAAATAAATAAATAAATAAATAAATAAATAAATAAATAAATAAATAAATAAATAAATAAATAAATAAATAAATAAATAAATAAATAAATAAATAAATAAATAAATAAATAAATAAATAAATAAATAAATAAATAAATAAATAAATAAATAAATAAATAAATAAATAAATAAATAAATAAATAAATAAATAAATAAATAAATAAATAAATAAATAAATAAATAAATAAATAAATAAATAAATAAATAAATAAATGGAGGGATGGATGGATGGATGGACGGAGGATGGACGGATGGATGGATTTTTCGTAAATTTACGTCCTCCAGCGTTAAGTCATATAGGACGGTGAATGAAATGGGTGAAATGATTCTCAAATGTGTCCAGAGCCCATGAGGCTTAGAGATACCTGCCATTCGTCTTTAAGGATAAGGGAAAACCCCGGTAAAAGCCCTATCCTTGTAACTCGCCCTGACCGAGATTCGAACTCGGGACCTCTTGAACATGAAGCAGACACGCTGCCATCTACGCTACCGAGGCGGGCAGGATGGATGGATGAATGGATGGATTACGGTATCTAGTACTGAAGTATCGGATATCATGGAAGATATCGATTTTCGGAAGATTATCGATTATCTATTACTAATTATTGTTGATGCACCTAATAAAAACAGATATTAACCTGCAACTTTTACCTTTTCTTCTCAAAATTTCTCTTCTTCGCTAAACTTTCCAAAGTTATTTTGTAAATATGATAAATTAACCTATATTGGCGATTTCGCAGTCAAAACTAAATACTTGTCTCACGTACCACAAGGCTACGGTATCCCCCAGGATCGATATAATCTTACCAATACTGCACTTCGTTTTTACCTTGTTTCCCAGAATATACATGGGTCATTCAAAAATTAGTGGCAACGCCTTTTGCATTTGGCGCTATCAGCGGTAAATCATGTAAACTGTTAACAGTGAAAAATAAGAGCATCTAACGTTTTGTTAGCTGTGAATTTGAAGACAATAATTTTATTTAATAAGACATTTTAGTAAGTGTAATTGTAGACTTATTTTTAATGTTTTTAATATGTTTAATAAATACGAACAAATTTGCGTCTATAGAATTCCGGTTTCAAGAGGAATCAATGCTCGACAATGCCATACAGAATTATTGGAAGCTTGTGATAGACTTGTGGTATACCAGCTGTAAGTGGTAAAAATCCAAATCATATGGTAGTGCTAACTCTCACACGTTTGCCTCTGTTGTTAATTTACTTCGCAGATGGTACTGGGAAATTCTGGGACATCCTCCATACTCATCAGATATGAGCCCATGTGGTTTCAACCTTTTTGTGAAAATG
The DNA here is from genome assembly GCA_030765055.1 of Mantis religiosa. Classification (NCBI taxonomy): domain Eukaryota; kingdom Metazoa; phylum Arthropoda; class Insecta; order Mantodea; family Mantidae; genus Mantis; species Mantis religiosa. The sequence continues at coordinate 104,014,416 of CM060955.1, forward strand.
AAATTACCACGTAGAGGAGATCGCTTTATAACCATACAGGTAATTATAGCAGCTGTAGAGCAGCCTGTTCGAGTATTAGTACAAGAAGACACTGTGTATGGCATCCGTCGGCACCCTGGTGTGTGGAGACGAGCTTTTCATGTTGGAGGAGATTACATCTCAGCACTGCAATAATCTTACTGGTCCAAAAATGTTCTCTTTCATGTTAATTCAAATGTTTCCACTAATTACTGAATGAACTATGTATAATTATACCTATGTCATTGAACTCATTAGCTGCCTAGTTCTGCATATTGTCGCGAACGCATTATTTACGACAGTACGCCACAGAGAGATAAGGAACAGATAGTGTCGGACGAAGCTTGCCTAAGCAGATAAACATAGCGCGGAGATAAAAGGCATGCCAAAACAGATTAAGCGAGGTAAATGGGACATTCTAGTGACATCTTGATTGATACAGAACATTCTATTTCTTGTTTGTTCCAGAAATATCTAGTAATATGAGTAGTAGTATATAAGGAAACCGAGACTCGCCAAGTCAGTCGTAAACAGTAGTAAACAGTGTCGTAACGAGAGTTGTGATGAAAGTGTGCGCTTTTGTTGTAGTAGTAGTAGTAGTGGGGCTTAGCTCAGCTGCTTCAGCGTACAGACTGGGGATGGGGCTGGTTGGAAAAGCACCAGTAGCTAGACGTATACCCCGATTGTGCACAGGATCCAAACGGCTCAAAATGGAAGGCCGAGCCGACGAATATACCACACTCCCATAGTCAAGCTTTGATCGTACCAGCGACCGATAGAGCTGCAAGAGCACGGTCCGATCAGCTCCCCAGGATGTACCTGATAAGACACGTAAGATATTGAGGGACCGGGCACAGCGACCTTTCAGGGAAGCGATATGAGAATCCCAGCTGAGCTTCCTATCGAACACCAATCCTAAAAATTTAGCTTCCTCTGCAAAAGGAAGCGTATGGAGACCGAGGTGGAGTGAGGGTGAATCAAACGCCTTACGGCGCCAAAAGTTCACGCACACGGTCTTCTCGGTGGAAAAATGGAAGCCGTTGTGGAGGCTCCAAGTGTAAAGGCGATCTAAACAGACCTGGAGCCGACGCTCCAAGATACTCGTCCGCCAAGAGCTAAAATATACGGCGAAGTCATCAACAAATAACGAAGAGGATATTTCAGCGGGAATACACTCAGTGATAGGATTGATGGCGATGGCAAAGAGGGTAACGCTGAGGACCGAACCCTGGGGTACCCCGTTTTCCTGATGGAAAACGCGGGATAAATTACACCCCACCCTAACACGAAAGGACCGTTCCATCATGAATTCCCGAAGGAAAATGGGAAGTCGACCACGAAGACCCCACTGATGTATGGTGCGTAGTATGCCAGTCCGCCAACAGGTGTCATAGGCTTTCGTAAGGTCAAAAAAGACGGCCACAGTTTGGCAGCGGCGCAGGTAGGCGTTCATGATATGAGTCGAGAGGGAAATCAGGTGATCAGTGCTGGAACGGTAACGGCGAAATCCGCATTGGATGTTGCACAGAAGGTTCTCCGACTCAAGCCACCATCGTAAGCGCCCACTAATCATGCGCTCCATCACCTTACACACTGTACTAGTGAGGGAGATGGGGCGGTAACTGGAGGGCAAACGGCGGTCCTTACCCGGTTTTGGGACCGGAATGATAGTTGCCTCGCGCCAAGCTGTAGGGAAAACTCCGTCACGCCAGATGCGGTTGTACATGCGTAGCAGAAAGTCTTTACCAGCAAAGGAGAGGTGTTGAAGCATAGCCACGTGAACACCATCAGGCCCAGGAGCGGATAAGGGAGAGGAGCATAACGCCGAGTCCAGCTCCCGGAAGCTAAGTTCTGCGTTGTAGCACTCCAGGTTAGCTGAGCGGAAAGATAATTCCTGGGCCTCAATCTGAGACTTGAGGACCCGAAACGTCGAAACATAGTTGGCAGAGCTGGAGGCTGCAGCAAAAGTGCTACCCAGGCAGTTAGCAACATCAACCGCATCTATAACAGTGAAAGGTCCATCCTGAAGTCCAGGAATGAATGAGGGTGGCCGTTTACCCGCAACACGACGGAGTTTCTCCCAAACCACAGAAGAAGGGGTGGTGTGCGAGAAAGAGGCAACAAAGGAAGTCCAGGACGCTCTTTTGCTAGCCCTAAAAACACGTCGGGCTTGTGCGCGCAGCTGTTTATAAGCTACCAAGTTCTCGACGGTGGGGTGATGTTTAAATACCCTAAGAGCTTTCCGGCGTGCGCGAAGGGCATCGCGGCACTCAAGAGTCCACCACGGAACAGGCAAACGCCGAGGCTCCGTGGAGGATTTCGGAATAGATTGCTCGGCAGCGGAGACAACAACTGAAGTGAAATGGTCGACCAGAAGGTCAATAGAAGTAAACTGTGAAACCTTGAATGTGGCAGCTTCGGAAAAGAGCGCCCAGTTAGCCTTGGAGAGCTGCCATAAGGATGCACGCGAGCGGGGAACGTTGTGGGAGAGTAACGTTAGCACACATGGGCAGTGATCACTGGAATGAGTGTCAGATACTACATGCCATTGGAAACAATGAGCAAGCTGTGTGGAGCAGAGAGAAAGATCGAGGTGGGAGGGAGTACCGGTGGAATCGGAAAAAAGTGGGTTCACCAGTGTTTAAAACAAGGAGAGGTAACTGGTCAAAGAAGTCAGCAAGTAGGGTTCCCCTTGCCCTAGGAGAGCCCCAACACGGATGATGGGCATTAAAATCCCCCAAAAGAAGAAAGGGTGTGGGGAGCTGCGACGCGAGTTGAGAGAGGTCGGCAAGAAGGACGGAGTCTGAAGGGGGGAGGTAAACTGTGCATAAGGTAAACGATAAACCGGGAAGACTGAGCCGAAGAGCAACAGCTTGCAAAGTAGTGTTAAGGGGTAGAGGTTGACCAAAAACATCAGCACGTGTGAGAATCATGGCACCACCATGAGCAGGAGAGCCCACTTCCGGCACAAGGTCGAAGCGTACCGGAATATAATGACGCAAATCAAAAGCATCCTGAGGGCGAAGTTTGGTCTCTTGTAAACAAACCGCTATGGGGTTGTAGGTCCTCAACAAGAGCTGGAGCTCTGCCCTATGTGAGCGCACACCACGAATGTTCCACGTTAAGAGAGCCATGGAAAAGAGCTAGGGAGGAGCGGCGGTGTTAGGGAGAAAGTTAAATATTGCAGGGCGCGAGGAATGCGGGTTCAGGTAGTCGGACGTCGTTTCTCTTTTTTCCGCACTTTGGCGCACTTGGGACCGACAAACGGTCGCTCCATGGGCGACTCCTCAGATGTGCGGGAGTCGGAAGAGTCCCTTCGAGAAGGGGATCGGGAAACCGACTGAACAGAAGTCCTTCCGGTTCCTCGAATGCGACTACGCGAGCGGCAACCCGTAGAAGTACCGGGAGTGGTGCTGACCGACACAGAACGTGAAACTGCAGCTGGGGCAGTAGAGGAGCTAGACGAGGCTGCTGGTGCCAACGCTTTAAAAGGTGTGGCAGTCTCCAGGAAGTCGCATTGGGTTGAAGCATTCGAAACATTGAGGGTCCGTGTGGCAACAGACTGCGTCGCATGCACAGGAGAGCGGCGAACTGCTGTTGCGTATCCTAAGCTGGCAGCGGGTTTCAGTTGCTCAAACCGTCTTTTTTGCCTCTAGAAAGGACAGACGTTCTTTGACGCGCAGTTCCTGAATGGCCTTCTCATCAAGAAACTGCGGGCATTGCCGGGAGCTGGAGGGTTGCGTACCACCGCAATTGACGCAGACCGGGTCGCGGGTACATATAGCGTCGCCATGGGGAGGTAAACTGCAACGGTCACATACAGCATCAAAAGTACAACGGGCCTGAGTATGCCCAAACCGCTGACACCGAAAACAGCGCATAGGGTTTGGGACATACGGTCGCACTGCAGCACGTTCGTACCCACAATAGATAGCGTCCGGTAATGTGGTTCCTTTGAAAGTGAGGAAGACTGTCCGCAACGGAACAGACTGTCCATCACGTTTACCAAGGAGACGGTACGCCTCGCACACATTCTGGTCAGTCAAATTAGATGCTATTTCCTCGTTAGAGAGGCCGTCCAAACTGGAGGTTGTCACGACCCCTCTACAGCTATTCAAAGTCTTATGTGGGGCTACCCGAATGGGGTAGGAACCCAACAAGCAAGCCTTCAGGAGCTTACTGGACTGATCCTGGTTCTTTGTTTCTACCAAAAGGGTACCGTCTCTTAACCGAGTTGCAGATTTTAGAACGCCACATATCCGATCAAGCTCGCGTTGGATATAGAAAGGACTAATGTCTCGCATTGTCTTGTTTTCACAAGTCAGTGTCACGACCAAAAAGGAATCAAATGGGGAAGGTTTGCGCGGAGGAGCCATGGTTAGAGGACCCCCTTCCGGAACCGTCGGCGTCAGCCTGCCATCCGGGGGTGAAAGAAAAAGACACCAAACCTTCACGGTCTGCGCCATCATGGGAGACCCCTCCCACGACCGATCTCGATTGTACTTCAGAAGAGCTACCGTCCAACTACTGTTGCCCAAATGTGAGAACCGTTCACCACGTGACACCCCGGCTTTAGGCCCCTACCACAGGAATAACCGCCTGTGGCCCCCCACTTTAGGCCGTGCAGCAGTCAACAGACGCATGCACGGATTCAGGGGGCTTGTGGTTGATTACACCGGGGCTCCCGTCAGCGGTAACACGTCCGGCTGGTAATACTGGCCCAATGACTCATGGCCTTCGGACCATTAAAACCAGCCGGGCCTCATTGAGACTACGTGAGTGTACATGACGGTGTGGACGGGCTCCGCACCTAAGGTCACACACAGGGTCAGTAGGGAGTCCACTACAACCTTCACGCCTGAGACCTCCGGAGAGCACGCAAGTCGGAAGCCGCGCTGGAACCGTGGGACAGGAACCACGGAGACAGAAGAAAGATCCCTGGTGGTGAGGCAGGAGTTTATAAACCTAAACAGCTAAAGCTAAAATAGAACAATACACCTAGAAGAGGAAGAAGCTTAAAACTAAGGGTGACCAACGTGGCACAACCAAAATGGGGTGAGAGGGTGACGATGGGGATGATTGGCTCGGGACCCCGGGATCGCCAATGCCCGTACATACCGTAGTAGGCCCCTGGGGGGGCTTTTGTTGTGGTCAACGAACTTGATATATTGTAATTGTGTATGTGACGTATTCTGCTACTGTAAGAATGGAACAGAGTGTATTTCTACGGAAATAAAGAACATTTAGAATTTCTGCAAATTAGACTTTTATTTCTACGAATCCACAAAGTAACAGTGATATATTAAACACCTGCGTTCTATTATGACCTAATTTTTATGCATGTAGGTGTATATGGGTTCATTTAATTACCTTTAATAGACCAATCATTACGCTGCAAACACAACAAACAAAACCTTCCAGTGGTTCATCAGATTATCGCGTTCACACAGATATGAAGAGCCTCTTATCCAAACGGTTATGACTAAAGCGTCTTTGCTGACAAAGGGATGAACTTCAGTTACGGTCAACTGCACTGATTGCTCCAGATCGTTAATTTCTAATGGAAGGTAAAACTTCTTAAAAGCCGGTGCTGGCGAGGTTTGCCTCGCTCCTTGATCCCTTTGTTTGGTCAGCTCCAACTGTTTATGTTTCTCTTCATCAAGCTGACGTAATCCCCACGTTCTCTGTTGAAACAACAGACCATTAGTCAGCTCTTTTCTTACCCCCCTGTTTGACTGACGTGCATACAGTTTGCTTGTTTTCTGTCCAACTCCAATACAGGAAGATAGCAATGTAATTAACAACTGGTTGCTGATATCGCCATAATTCCTTTAATTAACGGCTGTTTATTTCCACATTGGATGATACAGTGCAACTAATCCATGCGTTAGTGAAAGAGCCAAGCGTTAAAATATAAATCCATACCGCATTGCACATACCTACACGAGAGTTTGTCCATTAATTAAGAGGTGTAACTTACTTTGTTTGGTTAGCTTTGTTTATTTTAGTTTTGGGACCACAAAAGCTTATATTCTGTGTGCCGTAAATGCAATTATTAGTGTGTAACACGTGAAAAGTTTTGCACCATGGGAAAGCTAGCTACGGTTGTGTGCTTACAGATGCAGTTTAAATCCATAAAGTTAATTTTCGGTTACAAAAGCAAATGAATACTCGATTTATGGTACTGGATATGCTGCATATTTGCAATTGTCCTAGAGAACATATACCAAGAATACAGTCCCTGATAAAAGTTTATACTAAGGGCATAATACTCCTGGCCGTTTTTCCGAAGCAGTGGTTTTTGAATACCAGGGGCGGCTGGTGGCTCTGAAAATTGGTGGTTCACAAAGTTATCCATGCAACTTAATTTTTTAAAGTAACAAAATTTCTTTAATACTGTCACTACAGACTGCTCTACACACAAGTCAACGGTAATTCACAGCATATAACACAACATTCACATTTCATAAGCACTCTAGAATATTTATCGTATACATCGTATACACTTTATGGAATTCATTGTTTCTTCTTATAACACAAGTTACCTGTATTTAAATAAATATTTCTGATGCACTACTCAGAGCTAACAAAACACGACACAAACCATGTTGCTATGTACTCGTAGGTTACATTTAACATAGGCGCAATAGATGCCGCTACTATGATGAAAGAACGAGCAGGTTAGGCATCCACTATTCTCTGGCAGCTAGGTTAACCAACCACATGCAGCCATACGCCCCGCATCGCCCCCCTACTTGCCTCGGCAAATCCTAGGTTCGTCCTGCCCTATGTATGCCAGTGGTTTGCAACTGGGAGTGAACTACTTGGCACCTGCAAACAATACAGCGAGCTCAGGTCCCCTGCACTAGACAAGATCGAAATGAACTCCAAATGGAACATGCCATTACATTAAAGGGAAACCCAGCATTTTGGTTGTAGCGTAAACATGCTACCCCCTTCAGAAGCCGCCCCTGTTGAATACAGTAAATGAGAAGATATTTTTGAAAAGTTGAGCCACGTTAGGTCTTTTGTTTTTTTCACCGCTCTCGTAAAAAGGGTCCTTGGATCGAGTGCCAGTCCTGTTCAGGAGTTCTCTGACCACGTCATGTGAAATATCCCTGAGTCTCTAGGTCCCCTCATTTATCGCCATACTTATGGTCAGCCTATCATCTTAGTTAACGCACTTCACATTCTGGATGGGTCCAGTCCTCTCTTGGGCCATACACCTTGGGCCTTGTTGGAAGTAACATTCTGATTCTTGCGAGTAGTATGAGAGATTTTCCGTCATCTGGGAGGTCCTGTACCTGGAATACCTACGGGAATACATCGTAGGGTCCAATGGACCAATTAGAAAGCTCCTTGGCTGTTTTGCGAATCGCAGTCCACGTCATCTGCATCAATGCAATCTATATCCCCGGAGGACCGGACTTCCGGGAATTTTCATAAGGGTTATATGATTTTAGGCTACTTCATTAAGCCTTTAATTGGTTAAATGCATTTTAAGCAAAAAAAAATATGCTTTCTTTTCAGAAATTGACGCTATAAAATGATATAGCTTGTAGTACATCAGAAGCTACGTCAAATCCTGCCATATATGCACAGAATGCTCAAAGGTGCAATAGAGTAAAATTAAGCTTGTAAAGGAGCAAAGAAAACTCCTCATGCTTTTTGTAGTTGTTTTGTTTATGTAATGCTAGAAAAAAATTCTTGCATATGTTTCCACGAGGCTTGGTGAGGCCAATCTCTTATCTCTTATTCATTTCCGACACATACATTAACCTATAAACAAAGATCACAACTTGGTGAGCGGCGAAAAGGGAAAAGGTGTTCCTCCATAGTTTAGGGGTAGTGGAGAAGCCTCTGGTTGCCAAGGTCGGGGTCTGGAGGGGATAAAAATTCTTAAATGGATTTCTCCGGAAGGGAAGCAAAGCCAAGCGTCGAGATTCCACAGCATCGGATCCCACACAAAAGAAAATCATTTTCAGAAAATGGTAGTCTGAATGTCTGTGTCCCTGTATACAAATAAATCTAAAGTAACATTTTCATAAATAATATACATACCTAAAATGAGTATCTTCCAAAGTTATGACACGTAAATTTCAAAGATAAATCTCCATTCCTAACGTTCCTTACATGTAAAGACTTTGATGCTCATTATTTTTTCTCAAAAACGAACCGTAATGGTTACCTTTAAATTCCATCGGCCGTGCCGTGGCCGAGAGGTTGTACTATTCGACTCTCACCAAAGTGATCTGTTTCGCAGGCGATTACAAGTGAGATTTGGAGTGGACAAAACAGCGGACGGGGTTTCCTCCAGGTGCTCCGGTTTCACCATCTCATTCCATCTTCATTTCATCTATCACCAGTGTCACCGCCTGTGGTGCAGCATGCAGTCCATATATTTATTTAGATGAAATAAAATAAATACCTCGAATTTTCAGGGAATAGCATATAAAGTCCTGCTTATTTGGAAGGAACTTCCTACAATATAGTACAACTGGTCAACCGAAAGAAGTGGACAAATATATTGTGCACGAAGTCGTGGAACTCTTCAAATAGCACAACTTACTTCACATAATTATTTGTGGAATGCATATTCGAGATACGTGCTACTAATTTGATTTTATAAAACACTGTCACCATTCTAACGATATCAAAAGAATATGCAATATTAATACGAGAAACTAAGTACCCGCTTTTTAACATTTGACTGTAATTACGTTCCCTCTATCGCGCGGGCACCTACAACAAAGTGTATTATATTTTCTCTGCAAATATTCTCTCTCGTTCAGTATGAAACGAATTGAAGTTTCTAACGTTTTTTTAATTGTATAAAATAAATAAGATATTTAATGTATAGTTTTGTAAATTTGAATTATATTACATCGATTCCTATTTGTATTTGGTTTGTATGATGACACTGCTAAAAAGAACTGTGATTATATCGTCAGTTTTCTGAAACGCCGTAAATGCACCTGCTTGTGTTTTTTTTTCTTTCGAAATGTATTTCATTGTTGTTAATTTCATAATAATATTAGTCAATTTAATTTATATGGCGTTGCTTCCCTTTTATCAGATGAATGTTTACTAATACAGAAGCAACATGGTCCAACCCTTTGCATCCGTGTTCCTTCCACGATAAAACTGCAGTCAGGAAACCCAATCGCTTTCGCACAAATAGAATTTCTTAAACCTTGATGCAGCATTTACTCGACCGCTGTCTTAAAAATAGCTTCTCCTTCGAATGTGTAGCAGAAGGGATCCCAACGTTCCTCCATCAAACTTCTCCTTCATTATTTATATTCGTTTTCTTGAAGTACTGCTCTACCATTGGCGAAGAAGTGTTCCCTTCACGGAATGAAAGCCATTTGTTTCCCTTCTTGCCCTCTCCTGTCTACCTCGGATTGCTAACCTTGTCTGGAAAATGAATGACATCTTTTTGCTGCTTTCTTATGAAATCTCTGACCTTTAGGAAGCCTTAAATATTAAATGATTTAATTTGGTGTCTTTTTAGCACATCGAAATTTTAAATTTAGCATTTTTTCATTAGAATTTAGCAATTGGAGTGTTTTACCAGAACAGGAGCTATGTTCGTGTTATTCTGCTCAGTCACTAGAACTAGGTTAGCACTTAACCGGAGGAATTTCCAGCCTCCGGCTTATTTTTCTCTACACTACAAAAACCGAGATGAATCTTTGCAAAGACTGTTTCATTACACATTTGTTGTAGGTGTTAAAGAGACAAAACAAAAAATAGCTGTTGTTGCTAGGCTTTGGCAATGAAGCCATTAGCTCTCTTGCTCTCCAATATTTCTGTAGAAAAAAGTAAAATCTTTCAAAAGTAGCTAATCGTATTCTTATATGACCTTCCACTCTTTGAATGACTTCACTAGAAACATGTTTTTGAAACATGTTTCTCAAAATTCAACTTCCTTGGAACTTAAACACTTTCCACGAAGCTTATACACTGTGATCCATATAAACCTGAACCACTTCAATAGGCCATAACTTTTAAAGCAATAATAGGACACACGTACAACTTTGGATGAATATAATACACAATTGGGAGATTACATTACACTATCTACATCTCGAGAGAGTGTCCTCCACCAGCATGTACACATGTTTGCACTCGTCTCACCTTATCTTCTGAGGTTATACAGAGATGATATCGAATTGAGAGACGGTTACTTCCAGCAAGATGAAGCAACGTACCATACATCTAATGACACCATGAAACTTGTAACCAGTTTCTTTGATAATCGAATAATCCCAGAAGGTCTGTGGCCTCCCAGATTCCCTGACCTAACCTCACCGGATTTTTTCTTACGAGGGTATCTAAAAATAGAGTGTAGTAGAATTTGCTGTTGATGTACTCAAGGAATCCATTCGAACCGAAATAAGTAACATTGGCGAGGATACTCTCCATGAAGCTTCAGAGAATATGGTGAAACGAGTGCAGACATGTACTATAGATGATAGTGGAGGACACTTGCAACGGTGTGTTTATATATAGATTATAGAACATTAATATATTCATAACATCTAAAATAATTGAAATATGGTAATGAAACTCACTGAAGCCATTCATTAAGCACTATTAATTTCTCTGTAAAATTACATTTTGATATATTTTATACTTCTTGTAAAGTATCATTTTATGGAATGCCTTGCAAAGATGATCATTGGAGTTTGAGATAGATGTCAAACATATTTATCAGTGAAAAAAATAATAGCAGTTTAAGCACATTTCTTTATCAGCCGAAGATCTCTTTTAGCTGAGGAACTTTTTGATTTCGGGAACGAATAAACATCTAATGGAGCTAATTCGGGCCATTAAATATTATATTCCTTTATTCGAAATTTACCAATATTATAAGTCAACAAATTAATGTCTCAAAAAGTCCAGGAGTGAAGTAATTGGGAGAGATATACAAGTCCTATGTCCTTAATTTTCTAAGTGACTGTTAACCAGCAATTTATTTATATATATATATATATATATATATATATATATATATATATATATATATTGCTTCATTTTCTAAGTAAGTCTGTCACTGTAGTATAATTATAAGAATTAATTATATGGTTCAGATAAAAGTTGATAAGAGCAATTAGTGTGAAATAATTCAAAACAAAATGCTCTATGGATATCATATAATTTGATTTATAATAAGCTAAATGTGTTCTTTGATTACTGTTTTTATTGACCGACGAAAATTTAAATTATACATCGGAAATAATGCTGGACAAAATTACCTTTCTGTATAGTCTAAATTTTCTCTCAAAATCTAAGCCACACATTCCTCTGAAATATCCAAATTTAAAAAACTTTGGACATTGTAATTCGGTAGAACCATGTGTGCGTATCGGCCATCGGCCTCACCCATGGCAATGGAGGAGTGTAGGTTGATAGTACTGGGGATCAAGGCGCCGTTTTCCCTGACCTTAAACTTTTAGAGATGTCACAATTTCATCAGTTTAGCTACTCAATTGCCTTCATGAGCCCATAACCATACTCACACCCATACGCACCTAAAAACTTGAGGGCATTACACGTAATGTATATAAAGCACATACATCAAAACTCAGAAGCGAAGTATACCTGCAAAACCCAGCTGGAGGGTGTTAGTATAGTATGCATTGTAGACAATCCCTCTATTAGAATTCTGTGCTATTATAAACTCCCAGACACGTACAAGTGTGTGCATAGTGATAGTTCCCTAGTGAGTACGTCTCGGATTAGAACTCACTCAGCGGGTAGCCAGTACCGGGCTGAGAACCCAGGTCTTCCTCGCCAGAGATATACGTGGTATTAATACGCTATGGAGGCCAAAACCATTTAATGTACCTTATTGGCGTTTGGTGTTTCTTGGCAGATTTTCTTCAAAGCTCTCGCGACCAATTGGAACTCCATGTACTTAAAAATTGTTGAAAATAATGATGTGAAGCCCCCTAGTGTCTATTATATTGATGTGAATTTGTAGTCCAGTTTGTACTGGCCGAATATTCGAGCCCCTTCCTGATAGGGAGTTGTTCGGATTGGGTTGGACTCGATGGGGCAGTGGTTCCCAATACCCGTGGGAGATCGGGTACGTCTCCGGACGGGGTTGAGGGAAGCCATTAATATTCCCGAATACTAGCCAGCATAGCTAGTAGAAGGTGTGCTAGATCACCAGGCGGCCCCACCGAGGTCATATTGGTATCCTTCCCATTTTGGAGTTGGCGCGCGTAAGTGACGTATCCACTTCCATCCCGTCTTGAGTCCACAGAACCAGATGTGGGGGCTTGTTAGTCTCTAGGTCTTGCCCTATGGAAAGCCCCAAGGAGGCGCCGGGCGCCCTTTTGGGACAGCTTGGTAACTCCCTGGTAGAAGAAGGCCCGGGTCCTTGGTCCTACGGATCCAGGACTAATGGGAGTAGAACCTCTGGCGTTAACAAAAGTCCAGTTTGTACTATTAGCTAAATCAACACTGTCGCATAACAATCTGACCTAGTTGAGCTGTTGATAATCACTTGACATAGATTAGATAATCTTGACATAGTCGCCTGACGAATTAGGGAGGAAGCAGCCTCTTCTTCCAGATGATTCACTTATTAGTAACTCTAACACAACATCCCTGCAAGTTCTTAAGCAGAAGCTAAATACATTACACATCACAGAAACTGTTACAAACTAATTGGAAGAGCAGTATTTTTCCATCAGAAACACGCTCGTGAACTAGTTATTTAACTGCGTAATTAAAACACTCACAAGGGTACTCACTTATAAAGCAGTTGAAAATGTCCACGGAGAATGGAGTCTTGTGATTTGACTTTTAACATTTCGGTTGTTTACGTTGGGTGACAGCGCTGGTTATCTGGTCATATTTCCAACTGCCCGACCCAGGCCTCCTGTCAATCTGAGCTTCAAAATCCCCCTTTTTGCAAAGTACATAACAGTTGCACAATAGCAATATGTACCCCATACATTGTAACTTTTAAATAAATCTACGCTACTCCACAAATGTTTCCAAGAAAAATTAGTTCTTCTAAATTCAAAACTGCTTCAAAAAATGTTGCTGGAAATGGTGGTAATTCAAATCTACCATTAGTATAAAAATATGACTTAAATCCGGGAAAGAAAAAACATAAAAAATAAATATATATGTTATGAATTAATTGAATGAAACGTAAAATTTGCATCTGCAGTTCACATTGATTGAGTGCGCTTGCCGTATGTGACACAGTAGACTTGTGGTTAACCCCTTATGGACCGCTGTGTTTCTTGCTCTGCCGTTTCCTTAGCGAGGTCAGGCGCTGCGTGAAGTCACGTCAACCAATGAATTTTTTAGTCCGAATCCCAACTACCTTTATCCAACCCTCCCCCCTCCCCATCTTTTTGCGCTCTACCCGGTGTTAGCCGCAAGCCAGGTTTCTCTGTCTCACTCTGCCGAAAGATCAGCAGCAGAAACGGAAGAAGAAGCAACATCAGCTGTACGAGAAAAGTCTGGAGGGGAAAGAAAAAAAAGAAACTGTCTATACTTTCTCCTGTTGCGAGGGAGAATAAGAATGGGAGATGATACCTACCCGGTTGTTTGGGGCTGAAGAAAAATGGACGAATGTCAGTGGCGACCGCTTTACTAGCTCGAATCGACATTTGTATTGTGCCGCATCCATTATTATTATTATTATTATTATTATTATTATTATTATTATTATTATTATTATTATTATTATTATTATTATTATTATTATTATTATTATTATTATTATTATTATTATTATTATTATTATTATTATTATCATTATCATTATCATTATTATTATTATTATTATTATTAATCATTTATTTATTATTAATTTTGTAATTTACGTCCTCCAACGTTAAGTCATATCGGACGAAGAATGGAAGGATTGAAATGATGCTCAACTGAGCCCAGGTTCCATAGAGCTTAGAGATATCCGACATTCGTCTTTCAGGATAAGGGAAAACCCGGAAAAAACTTTATACAGGTAGCTCACCTGACCGAGATTCGAACTCGGGACCTCTTGAACGTGAGGCAGACACGCTACCATCCACGCTACCGAGGTGGACATATGAATATGCTGATGATAATGGTGATGATGATTATGATTATTGTTGTCGTTGTCGACGTCGTTGTCGTTGTTATTATTATTTGTTTAATCGATTATTTTGTTTACCAAATGTGTAATAAGTGGAGGACCTTTTGTATGCCATTAAAAATTCCTAAGTGACATTTCATAGGAGATACATGTTTCTAGATTTTCTAAAAAAAGAAACACATTTCTAGGAAGGCAAAATTCACGCTTGCAGAGAAACCAGGGAGAACAGCTTGACTCGAAAACGATATAGCGGATGAATTCCAGACACTGGTATTTAATTTCGTCATTTTTTCAATGATGCGATACAAAGATGCTCAAGAAAATGCCCCAACCCCAAGAATTCCTATTGTTTTCTTTATTTGCACAAAAATGGATTAAACGGTTATATTTAGCTCTCCATGTGTTTAAGACATCTGTTTAATTTATAATTGCAAATTTCTCCTGAAACTTGTTGAAACATATTTCTTTTGCAATTATCTATAACTCTATATAACAAACATTTATTCCATAAAAACGTAAAAATTTCTCAAACACGTATGTTTAAAATAACTTGAAATTTAGCCGTTTCCGAAGTAGTTATAATCGCTTTGTTGTGTTCAATAAATGTTCATTGTTTAATGCTCTTTACCATTCATTTGTTTCCCATGGTGTGATGGAAAGAGTATGGAATTTCAAGGAAATCATATCGTGACCCCTGATACCGAAATTAAGGTTTCCCAGAAGTAAAGAATCATGATGGATGTCAAAGGAATGTTGGTTCTTTATTACAAAACGGGCAAGGCCAGTTGAGTTGGGGGGAAAGTTGTTATAACAAAGGCAATGTAAGAAACAGTGTCCTTAGCAGTTTTCTAAAGGGGCTCACTTGACTTGTAAGAATAGGGTATTCTTTGGATCATTCAGAATGGCATGACAAAACAGCCACAAAAGGATCTTTGGTTGAAAAGGAGTTTTCAGTAAGTGAAAGTGATACACCCACGCGCAGTTGTGGAGAAGAGCACTCAGTGGCTTGCAAGCCATTAGAGCGGTCCTAGGCGTGAGGGCGGTTAGGGCAGTCCTCTTGTTCTGTCTTGGATATTTGTCGGTTCGTATATACGTGAGGAACGAATAAAGTTTATCGAGTAATAAACATTCTGCCGTCAGGAACTCTAAACAGGGATATTGGTAACCCTTGGTCGGCAACTTCAATTTCGATGTTCTAAAAAAAGAAGCAGTGAATAAATATGTTGGAAACGGGCATTCCAGTGTCATTAAAATCTCCTTCTCACACACATCCACACATACCCTGTGAGAAACCTCATTGTTTTACCCTGAGCTAAACAAAAGTGCTTCAAACTGTATTGTCAAGTGGAACATTGTTCGCCATTAAACTATTTGCATCAAATTGGCATCTCAACGTGGAATAGTGTGTACAACTATAAACATTTTTGTATCACGCCCTTTTAAACAGTGGACTGTCGAAATACATAGACATGGTAGAGAAATGTCCTTCAATGTAACACCTCAGATATTTTAAGTGTTGTCGTTAATCATTTCTTTTTTCAGATATCACGTAAAAGTGAGGTTTTAAAGCCGGCATACAGCGACGGCCTTTTTAAAAATAAGTTGTTGTAGGACTGTCTGTTTATTAATGAACTGCAATAGACTAGAGCTTATGTGAATGTTACACACAATCTCTTTTAAGGAGTTAAGAGAATATAGGTCACTGAGCAGAAAAATTCTATGCAACAAATCAGTATATTCGCGTATCTCACTAAGCAGTGAAGTAAATTTATTTCCTGGAACATTTAATCATTATGAGTAACATTTAGACAAATGGTTTGTCATTTTGATTACATTTCGACTCTATTTGTTGATTTTCTTCAAAATATAAACTTGAAAGACGCATTTAAATTTACACAAAAGCACATTTGAAACATGTTTAGTATAAAATCGGAATTTCAAAGCGTGCGTTTGTTCTAATCAACTGTGAGGGATTCAAAATTACATAAATTAAATTTATTTCCTCACTGGAAAAACATTTCATTTCAAATTTTAATAAAGTTAATTTTCTAGGATATGATTCATTCTCTATGTTTCTAAAATCCACTTTTCATTACTTCTTCGTGAAACAGGGAAAATGTTATTAATATTTAATATAAGTGTGAACATTTTTTCTTTTTATCTTGAGTAATTTTTGAAAAAAAAAAAATTGATTTTAAATGCATTCCCTTAATTTCAATATTAGGGTAATACTATATTATGGCAATATGCAAAGAAAAACTTTTGTGTGTAAATAGAGAAGCAGATTTCAGACACTGAAATGTATAGAAAGTACCCTAAATAATTGATTATTTTAATAGACCCGTTGTAGCTAAATTTTACAGTTGATCTGCATCCCAACAGCTTGTTGTACACTTTACAAATTCTACGTATCCCTAGATTATGGCTAAAATCTCGCACTTGTGGCCACGCCGTGGCTCAGTGGTTAGACCGCTTGGCTCTCACCAAGACGGCCCGGGTTCGATCCCAGGCAACCGCAAAGTGAGATTTGTGGTGGATAATACGGCGTAGGGGCGGGTTTTCTCCGGGACCTCCGGTTTCCCCCGCCATCTCATTCCACCGGGGCTCCATCTTCATCTCATGCATCATCAGTGTCATCGCCTGCGGTGCCGTATGAAGTAAAAGCGGGCGTTAAACACTACACACTCTCGCACTTGCTTTGCAAAGCATTTGTACGGCACCCTACGTGCCATGAAACCAAGAAACACACCTGAAGCATAAGAAAATATCGGAATGAAAAAAGTGATGAAAAGAAAATTTTTGCATTTTGAAGCAGAAACTAGAGATTTGCGACATTAGAATATAAGAGAGGGACGATAAAACTGTAGAATTTATTAGCAAGCATATTGGAAGTAATATAGGAACAACGATTTAATAATAAAATAGAATGTTTGAACAAGCAAAGCAGCGCAGATATAGCTTCAGGTGGAAAGGATTGTTTGAGACACGATGTCGAAATATACAAACAAAAGAAAGTAAAACCCTCCCGCCGGACTGACGCCACTAGTAATACGCTACATAATGAAAACACAGGAAGTATACCGTTAGGACGTCAAGGGTCATACAGCCCGGGGAGGTGGAATGAAACTACTGCATAGATAAAGAAGGGATGAAAGACCAATCAGGTTAAAGTAAGGAAAATAGAACTTCCAATATAATTTAGTATATATCACGTGATAGGCGTGAAATGGTCATGAAGTAGAAAAGAAGCGTTGATAGATCATTGTGGGGCCAGAGCGCGAGAAAGCGAGGCAAGTCGCGGCACTTCGCCTGAGGGATTTCAGCGGCTAGGAAAGATTTCACCGCGAGAGTCGCGATATTTCGCGTGTGAATTTGTACCGTTATTAGAACTGTAGAGTTAAATTTGAGAGTAGGTGTAGGAACGTGAAACCGGGTAGTGTAAAGGAAGGCGTGATATAATTGTTGTGGCGAGCAAGTGAGGGAGAGAGCAGCTCGACAATCTAAATATTAAATCAATAAAATTTGAGAGAAACCGGTGAGGAAGCATTGTTTACTTCAAGTCAAACGCTGGACCCTGAGAGAGAGGACCTTCTTGCTCACCTTTACCGACGACGGAGAATAACCAGATAGTCCGGAAATTAATCTGTTTCTCCAGGTTTATATCAAAAGAATCCTGATCTCGAACACCTCCCTACATCACAACGACTCCCATCTCTTCCTGAACCAGAACCACACCCACCGTTACTGCACCAATTTGCTTACCGACTAAGGAAAACAACGAAAATTTCAGGGTGTGAATGGGTGGTCAGCGGGAATCGAGTCCGGAACTTTCCGAATGCAAAGTACATGAGTTACCGCGGAGTAATATAGCTCTTTTGTTCTAGGTACCACCCATAACTGAATTTAATTGTTAAATAAAACCAATGGATTTCATGTACAAAGGCGAAGGTCTATCCAAGACCAGCAATTTAGCATGCAACTTATCAACTATCTGAACTATAAAGTAGTACTATTAAACACAGAGTAATTGTGGATTATTATTTCCGTTATCTTCTCAAATCCTTTGATGATGGGTGCTCTTCTTCTTGGGTTACTTTATAATCTTCTTATCCAAATCTGCGTGCGCAGAACGAAGGTCGAGGGAATATTTCGTTTCATCTAAACGCTCTACCTTATCTAGTTGACATCTGACAGTCTGGAAGTTCTATATTTTACCCTCTTCTTTCTTATTAAACCCCATACTAAAACGTCAACCTTCAGCATCACGGATTTGATAAAAATCAGTTGGGCCTTTCATCCTTCGCCTTTATATCCTAATGCCTTATCTCATATATGTCAGATATAATTTCCGTAAAAAGGGACTTTCTGTCGGTATTTTAAAATAACAAATCTGAATCTCTAGCCATCATCATTTATTTTCTCATCATTTCTACAAACTTATTTTAAAAAACGCTTATTTTTCATCTGACAGAAATAAATCCAACATCAATTTGTAGAAATAAATAGTCTACAAAATTCGTGATATATACAAAGATATACAGTAGCTTAAAACATTATACAAATGTTTAAAACGGGTAAATATATAAAACAAGTCCTGAAGCTTTCCTGAATATGCTCAAGTTCTTCTCGGGCAGCAAGCCAGGTGAAAAGACGATTAGAAATCGACCTTACGGGAGTGTGCATCTCTCCCACCATCAGGATATTTATAAAATGGTATAACCTCAAATGAATAACTGGATATACCACAAATATAAACAAATACAAAACAGTATAAAATTTGCATTACTGAACAGAACAGCTGTTAACAGATTCTATCACTCTTTCAATTTTAAATCTTGTTTCGAAGTTACGTATTTATCTGTTTACTATTCATTTGTGTTTTCATTTTCATAATATTGCGTTCTCGGTCTTAGCTGCCTGTATTAACATTTTTCTAGATTAGAGGACTTCATAAGTGTTATTTAAGGCAAAATCTCGTTATCAACATTTTGGCTGAAATATCTAAAATGTTTTCTCTATCTGCACTAAAATGTGCTAGGAAAAGTAAAAACGCCAGAAAACTTTTCTAATTCAATGTTCTTTAGTTAACTAGAGGCATTTAAATTCACTCCCTACACTCTTTGTATTCAACTGGGAGAGTCGGAATCATTTAAATTTTAAAACCTACCCTAATTTATTTTCTCTGTTGCGCATAAAAAGCAATGTCGAAGATAGCGGTTTATAAACGCAGAAAAGCAAGGTAGCAAATGTGTTGCCATGGTAACTATAGTCACATTTTATTCCAAGGTTCCACTTCTTGTGCAACAAATTTATTGCTCCCAGTGCAACGCATACACTGACCTGTTGACTTGGGGCATATAACTCACCATTTCACGCGGAAATTGTGCAGATATTTCCTCTTGGCTATTTTTCACAGTCATTTAGAGAAAAAGTAAAAAGTGAATAGTATAATTCTTTCTCCGCTGAGATGTTTAACCAAATATATAATCTAAGTAAATCACCAATTTATCAAAGAAATTCAACTATTCCAACTTAATTAACTTTTCTCTTTTTAACTTACTGCTTGGGGTATTATCCCGTACAAGGTTAATACACTTAGCATATAAGGTTTAAATGTTAATATAAAGAAATGGGTAAATATTTTACTCATTTCGTGGTTACTAAAACATAAACAAAGCAATAAAAAAGGAGCCTTAGCAGGAGATATAGGAAAACTAGCTTCAAATAGTAACAGAAATAATAACGACAGTAATAGGTATCCTCTTATGAAACACTGTATAAATTAATCCTTGTACGTTCTTCAAAATATTGCTTTCAGTCACAATTTTATATTTAAGTATTTTATATCTAATATTAGAGAGTATAGTTCCTTTTACCATTGAAACATAACAGTACTCCTGATAAAGATAGGATCTTATTATTTTAATAACTAATTGGAATGAAATATTTACGTGCCTCGAACGTATTGGAATTAAGCTTTGATTATGATCTTGAGAATCAAAATAACAATTATTAATGCATCTAGCATATAATCCAGTGCTTCTCTGAAATCTAGGGGTAACGTACTAGCCTCGGGTTTCCGAAGTCGTGTTTTAAAACCCTGAGCAGCCCACTAGCTTTTTTGTGGAGGAAGGCATAAAAACACCTGGAGCTACCATCGGAAGGAAGGTAAAGCTGATGAATCGGTGTCATGCATTTAGTGAAATAAATTCAAGTCAGAAAACGTTTTATATGTACAAAATTAAGCGGCGTTTCATCTCCAAGATCTAATAAGATGATCAGCAGGTATAAAGTCTTCATCAATAAAAGCTCAATTCATTTTAGCGCCTAATCCTGCTAATGAATATTGGTAGAATTCTTTTAAACATTTAAATACGCATTACTTAAACATAATAAGATTAAATTAAGGTAAAAAAGCATATGAATAATTCAATACTTAGTGTAACAGAAATTATATTCTGAGGTTTATACTTTGCTAATCACTTAAAATGTTAAAATGTAATACTTATTTTGTGAATATTTTAAATAACTGTTTAATTTGAATATTAAAATATGAATCGGATGACAATTATGGGATCATTAAAAACCTACTTATCAGTGCTGAAAATAACACTTAATAATTAAAACTTATGCATCAAAATTGTGAAGTAGTGCAAATTTTACACGACATTGTGTACTTACTCTTCAAGAAACTATTTTTACCAGCCTATTCTTCTATTTACTACACGTTATGTAAGGAAAACTATTCTTCATAAACTAAATGTTTAAATAAAAACCTAAGCTAAATAAGGACGTTCAAGAGGTCCCGAGTTCGAATCTCGGTCAGGGTGAGTTACCTAGATAAGGTTTTTCCGGGGGTTTTCCTTAACCTTCAAGACGAATGTCGGGTAACTCTAAGCTACATGGACCCTGGACTCATTTGAGCGTCATTTCACCGAATTCATTCACCGTCCGATATAACTTAAGGTTGGGGCGGACGTAAATTAAAAAAAGCTAAATAAGGAATTTAAAGAAATAACTATGTATTATTTTTAGTCCTCTTTTTTCATAACCGGAGAAAAGACATTACTAGCATCTCAAAAAATATGACCTATTTTAAAATCCAGACAAATCAATGAATATTTCGTAAATAGATTACACAGAAAGGTATGTTTTGTATTTTGTCTTTCTCTAAATCAAAAATAAATTTTACCTTTGAAACGGAAAGTAATCAGAATCTTATGAATAAATCCCAAGCAAAACATAGTATTTAAACTAACATTTGATACTTCAAATATATTATTGAGAAATGGTTAAATTAAGAAACTTCCGGATTCACTGGTCCTGGAGCATTTTATGGACACTGTTCGGAAATCTGCAAAATTAATTTATTTTAATTTCATGATAGGGGTATAGAGGGACATACAGCAGGCTGAAACCATATTCAATTCTTTAAAATGAGGGCTACTACATGCTTACCTTGAGATTGCGGCAAACCCGCATACCATCATTAAATTAATTGGGTTCTAATTTGAGCTTAATTGGAGCTATGAGATCTGTTATCCTCAGGTGAATGGCTGTAGGAAATGGATTTTTGTGGTTGTTGGCTACTCAGTCGTATTAATAATACCTTATTTGTTGTATAATTATTTGGTTTAATTCTTGAATCTATGTTTGCTTATCGACTTGGATCGGTGACCACCTTTCAGACTTCAACATCTTCCCTTCTCTTCCTAATGCACATGAACACGTTCT
The DNA here is from genome assembly GCA_030765055.1 of Mantis religiosa. Lineage (NCBI taxonomy): Eukaryota > Metazoa > Arthropoda > Insecta > Mantodea > Mantidae > Mantis > Mantis religiosa. The sequence goes on from CM060955.1 coordinate 104,036,275, forward strand.
TCCTGGCGTAGTATCAACTTGTAAGTAAAGTTTTTCTTACTTCACCATTCAGTTCGAACCTTATTCTGATCCCCTTTCTAACTTTATCACATGACCAATCTAGCTCACCCTTCTCAAATGTTGCATTATTATTGGTTTCCTATTCTATTTCGAATTTTCGCATTGGTTTGCAAAACTCATATGATTCACTGACGTTCCACCCACCCTGAGTTGGGGAACTCCTACCGTGAATTGTTTGTAACGGTATACATCGTTATCAAATCAGTGAAGTAAATCCCTTTAGTGTTCATGCTCAACTGCATTTTGAAAGCCCTTCGTCCCAAAACATTCCTGGCTGAAAGAATACTATAGTTTTCAGACATTGAAAGTTTACTATTACAAAGTCCTGTCTCTGCGACCTGTACAGATTTTGACAAGAATAGTTTCTCTTTCTTGCCCAGATGCTAGTATATATGTTATACCATATTATATTCTTCCCTTCTTATTCTTTAAGCCAACTTCTATTTTAACCATTCTAATTTCATATTATTATAACAAGATTGTTATACTAGTTTAGCAAACCATTTCCATTAATTTATTTTTTTAATTATTTGACTTCGATTAATTCGCCGCCTCCTAATTGCCTCCTGATACTGCAGTTACAAGATACTACTTTTTGTACGACCGGAAGAAAATAATGACTAGCGACGTAGGACATAAAAGTATGAAGTTTTTGAAAATCCAGGCCAATTAAGGAATAATTCGTAAGTCGATAATGGCACAAAAATGTACACTTTGAATAAATTTTTCTAGATATATAGGGTGTTATTTTTGGTGCTTCTCAAACGGTTTAACTCATATATAATTAATTCAATATGACTTCACATAACCTTTTATAAAAGGAATCAGTATTATTTAAATAATTAGCGTTATCTTTGTGAAGAACATATTTTTATTAAAGGTTCTTTTGTATTAGAAGACTCTCTTGAAATTTTTCGTGTAGCATCATATGAAACTTTTTGCGTGTATCATACACATATATGTAGAATATAAATATTAATATTATTTTATCGTTTGTGCTTATATCTGGAATTTCATTTAACAATTAAATGATAGCGTTCAAACATACATGCACAAGCATGTTTCCTGTTATTGAATATAGCAATGTTAAATTTTAGGATGATTGAAAAACCACCTTAACGCTAGTATTGATCTAGTTTTCTTATCAAGCTGGTTTGGAAACGATTTAATGTTTATTAGTAATAAAATATGTACAATTAATAAAAAATTACCATCTTTAACCAACGACCAAACTGTGTATAAGTACTCAGTGAACTGCCTTACATAGTGTCTGACATAATGGATAACTAACTTAGGAAATGAAGTAATGGCCGGATTAGGCTCTTACTTAAAGCCACATTCATATTTGGTGGTTCTCGTATGCTAGAGTTGCTGAGAACTTTAACGAGCCGCCATACCAGCATAGCAATGCTGAAGGATCTAATGCAGGTTCTCGCTCAAATGTCTAGTATTTGACAGGCAATATTTCCTACTGCAAAGCGATCACTACTGACAAAGTGGTGGCGGAAGAAGACGAAATGGTGTGACATTATTACTCGCAATATTGCATACCAGCAGTTGCAGCATGTTCCCCACATTTGTCACAAGTGTAATATGAATGCCAGTAGTATGGTTGAGTCAGCAGACATCTGAATCGGCATCAAGGAGCAACTATCATGTGGTTATATAATGTAAATACTATCAAAATGTTACCGATGTAGTTCGAATTATAACGGAAGTTATAAGTTCTGCAATATTCATAAAAAATTCTTCCAAATTTAATAACTTTTGAAATGTTTATTATTTTCCCTACTTGGATTTCGACGTAAATGTTTTGGGACTACCTCAATTTAAAAAAAAAAAAAAAAAAAAAAACTAGTATCACGTATCTGTGTGTATGTGCAGGTCTGTGTTGGAGCATGCGGTTCGTCTCTCTGTAAACAGCAAGTTCCAAAACTAAAATCTGGCTAAATACTGAAATTACTGAATAGATAGAGTCAAACTTAAAAATGTAGTGCCATCGCCGGTATTTGAACCACGGATCTCCTGCTTTCCGTCCAGTCACTCTTATCCATTGAGCTACCATGGCCAACGTGCCATCCTGAAATTAAATTCTACAATTGACTCATATAAATTTATTTTTTATTTATTTACCATATATATATTTATAATATATAAAAAGTATATCTATTTACCATATATGTCTCCAATTGACTCATATATGGTAAATAAATAAATACTTAGATAAATATATGAGTTAAATATATGCTCAATTTAATGTCAGGACGGCACGTTGGCCATAATAGGTCAATGGGTAAGAGCGACTGGACGCAAACCAGGGGATTCGTGGATCAAATCCCGACTATGGCATTGAATTTTTCATGTTGACTCCATAGCATATATACGGCTAATGTGAAGAAATGATTAATGTCCATCAATTATCTTAAATAACTGGTTACTGTTTATTTTCATATTCCACACAGGATTCTCAAAAAATGTTTTCCCGCTCCCAAACTATCGTAACTGTTTAGAAATGTTTCATTTTCTCAAAAGTATCTGACTACTTTGATTAAATTATTATACATGTACAACATTCTCATAACAAATATAATACATATATTGAATTTTCTGAGAGTAGCCTTAGAAGTTCTCTTCATTTCGGACGCATGACTTTTGCATAACTGATAATTGAATCCAGGGCTAGTAAGTTCGTAACGCTCGACGTTCCATATGCAGGTTGCGACCGACCTTCTCCCGGCATCCAAACAGCACATAGATAAGAAACGCACAACGGAGAGGCATTGAAAACTGTTACTCAGAGAAAAATTGACTTAGAGACATACGTAAGAGCACATCTATTTAGGTCATTATGTACAACAAACAAATTCTTATATAGTACATAAGGTTTGTCCCTGGCTGATCTCTTTATTTAAATATGCATATTGTGGCAACACCCAAGCAATTATAATGCGGATTGTAACATTTCCTGATCGAATGTAAACTAATATCCAAATAACAAAATTAATTTATTAAATATCTGAAGACTCTTACTAGACAAAATGACAAAGTAGGAATTTTACTACATATTTACTCATCTACGGCCGTATTACTAAAACAGTAATGTACCTCTGAAGCCTTTTAAATGAAAAACTCATTCTATGTACCGTCAAACAAGATTTAGTTCATTGATAATCTGTTGCATATTCGTTAATGATTTCAAATAATTTAGTTTCTCGATCTGACTTCTCTTGTTTCTATGTTTGCTGAAGTATCCCACTGAAATGTAAATGTAAATAATGAAGTAAATAAGGACATTAATAAGTACACTTCTAGAAAACATACAATGGTTATACAGCAAATTTAGTTGCTCATCTTTGAAGCACTACAAAGATGCAACTCGAATGTCTTCCTTCCTAACAACGTGCTCTGTTCATGCATTTATAACTGTTTTGCAATAATGAGTTGCATTCTACTATGCCTCTTGCTCTTGCTAGTACCGCTATGTTGTACAGCCATGCCTGGCCGCTCTTACACTGCTCAAGGAAATTGGTACTAACTTCCTAGCTCTGTAATAAACAATAACAAATGTGAAGTATCACACATAAAAATGTACATCACGTTAAGGCATATCATTTATCCAAAATACGTTGGTTTTTCTTAAGTTAACCAATTCTGATAATTTTTTATCCGTTTGAATTTTCAAATATTTACAATTTTCTCTTATAGGAACTCGTTCATAATTTATCATCTAGTCATCCAAATAAACTAAGTATAGAGTTCAATGTGTTCACTTTAACAATTTTTCCCCAAAAACTGCAATTAGAACGGAATCGCAAAATAGAGCAGTCAGATCTAAAAATATTTGACCATGAATTAATTCTAATGTATTCCAATATTCCTATGTCTATTGATATGAACAAGACTAAACGTTCACAAGTAAAGTTTGTCAAGAATAATTTTGTAATTCTCAACTAGCAAGAAAATAGCAATTCACTGTCAATATTATACTCCTCTCCTCACATCATTTTGGTTCACGTAAGCAACCAGTGCGGTAATTGGCCAGCTTTATACAAAAGAGAAGTCTGCAGATCCCATTCCTGAGCAGACTACATTTTTGAACCTCAGTGAGTACAATATCATTGTTAGCACAGCAGACCTATTTAAGAGCTGAGGTGTGATATTTTTATAACCACATTTTTACTTATATTTCTACAGCCAAACACACAATAATGGACCGTTTTATATTACTACTTTTCTTGCATTTAATAGAACACAATACAACGTATATAGAGTCAAATTATTGTAAAAAGTAATAAATTTGCCAAATAAATGTTTAAAAGGACTTGAATTTGGCGATGAAGTATCCGACAAATACTTCTATTAGAGACAAACGCAAATCTAGAATTTTGAGTTTCATTTTGATGGTAAATTCATTTTTGTAACAAGTTTTGAATTGTATACAGAGATATACATTTCTGTTTTTCGTAGTCGCTTCACGTAAAACTAATAGACTTGAATAGGAAAAGCTGTTCATGCTTAATTTAAAACTGAAAATGTACAAAAGTTGCCTTTCACAAAAAATTTAAATTCTTGAGCCAACTCGAAGTCAGGAAATCCTTATTGCGGCCGAAATTCTGAGAGGCTCCTGAGTTGGCAATTCTGAACTTTCATCTAAGTGCCTTGAGGATGGAATTTATTATCCAGGGGAAGAAAGAGGAAATAAAAGAACAGTAAAAAAGGGAAAACAACGGAGGAAGAAGTGGTTAATGTGGGATTTGTTTGCCTGCATCACAAATGGAACGAGTTTACCCCCCCCCCCCCTCGTACATACTACTTCCTTTATTTCGGTCACTGTCCATGCGCAGTGACGGGGCTCATTGTAAAATAATAATTTAATATGAGGGGTCTCAGAGGCAAACGCGGCGTTAATCTTGTTTTGTTTCGTAAATAAATGATAGAAAACAGCGCAGAGCTGCGCGCACAGATGCTCCCAGTGTTTTATTTTATAATCAGAGCAGATTGCGTTTCGGAAAGCGAAAATCGGGCTCTTTTGCTGCGCTGCACTGCTTTCAAATTAATTAAAGAATAGCGTAAATATCGCAGGGTTTCCCCTATCAGAGCAACTATTTTTTCGGGACTAAACTCCGATGTTTTGTTATAATAAAAAGGAAGGGCTTTGCGTCCAGAGACCATACCACTGGAATTCCTAGCTGTAACGAGACACAGTCACTCTAAAAATGTTCGTAAAATGCGGCACAAGAAGGGATAGTTGCTTCAACTATTCAAAAACAGGCTCACACTTCAATTTATCCACATTCCTTAATCGCTAATCTTATTTACGAGTACTGAAATCGATAAGTTCAACATAAATACAGTATTTTATTTTCATGTTTCTGTGCAAATATTTTTCTATTTACATGTGTCTTTTTCCTTCAAAAATTGAAATTATATCTCATCAAATGTTTATTAATAAATACTATGCATTTATTTTTTTAATTCTGAATGAACAACATCAGTATTTCTCTTCCGTATCATTACATGCATAATTAATACAAATGGAGCAGATAAAAGGTAATATATCGGGTGTGCAACAATTACGAAACAATGTCCTTAACCTTACTGCTGGAACTCTATGAAGTGATAGCTCTTTCAAAATATATGTAAGATATTAACATGCCCTGACATAAAGGGCGTGAATCTTTTTATTTTCTGCACTGCTCCAGTTCTCAAATCTCAGAACGTACAAACACCTGTTCCAACCGAAATTTAAATTTATGATACTGAAATTAAGAATTGCAATCTATAAAGAATTATGATGGATTTCAAAGGAATGTTGGTTCTTTGTTATCACACGTGCAAGGGCAGTTGAGTCGAATAGCAGTTGGGGAGAATAGTTGTTTTAACAAAAGAAACGTAAGAAACATTGTCCTTAGCAGATTTCTAAAGGATAGCAGTTGACTTTGTGAATAGGGTATTCTTCGGACTCTTAATAATGGCATGACAAAATAGCCACCAAGGGAATCTTTGGTTGAATGAGGGGCTTTTAGAAAGCGAAAGTGATACACCCACGCGCATCTGTGGGGTCAACTTCTTCTGTCTCGGGCCAGGCAGACCAGAAGTGATCGAGTAATAAGTATTCCGCCTTCAGTAATTTTAAACAGTGATATTGGTAATCCTTGGTCGGCAACTTCGAGTTTAATGTAATAATAAAAGAAGCAGTCATTAAACCAGTTTGAAACGGGCATTCCAGTGTCATTAAACTATCCTTCTGACACATATCCACGCATACACGGAGATTAACCTCATTGCTTAACCCTGAGCCACACATCATATTGCTTCATTTATTAGGAACTTACTGCACGTCTACAGAGCAAAGAAACACGCATCATTACTTCAAATTGAATATGTTTTGAATTAAACAATATAGTAGGCTACTTCAGTATGTGGCTTTGGATTGAATAAATACAGACAAAAGCTAAGCTAATAAGGATAAAAATGCTTACTTCATTGCAGAATCTTCCTGAAAGTGATTAGTCATGATAAAACTTAGAGAAAGACAATGAATTGAAATACTAATGATGGTGATAACAGGAGGATTCCAGAAGAGGTGTGTCTTTTTAATAAAATTCATTCAGAACGAAGGATTACTCCTTCTACAGCAAGCAAAACTTTGAAACATTTCAATGAATCTGGAAATGTTAAAAATACGGCAAAGTCTGGAAGGCCAAAAACGAGTTAAAGAGCTGATAAAGATCGTGATAGTTTATTATCATTGGAAGAAACCCCACATTATCTACTCGCCAGCATATAACGGAAGGCAGATGATGACTTACGTAAATCATGAATTTCCAGGAAGATGAATTGGCAAGAGGAAGTATTGAATGGCCGCCAAGTTCACCTGACATGAACCCCTTAGACTTTTTCTTGTGGGAATATTTGAAGTACTGGAGGATTTACAAAGACTGAAAAACAGATTTTGAAGTCTTCAAGCGAAGAATTGGACAAGAAATGCAGCTGATCGGGGGAACAGTATTGCTGGAAACGTTAAAGAATTTCAAAGACAGACTTTCACACTGTATAGTAGTAGAGTCTTGAGCCCCTTTTGAAGTGAATTCATCTTGTGCTACAACACATCAGCACTAATTTTGTTATAAATGTGTTTTCTCGGTTTAAATTTTATGCGCTGCAATACGTCCGTATAAACTCAAATTACAGTTCAAAACCTTATGAACAGAAAATATAAAAAAATGTAGCCATTAAAAAATTCACGCGTATTCACAATGAAATATGAATACATGCTGATATCATACGATTTTTTAAAAAATATATCACTTCACAAAACTATAAAAGCAACGTTAAAAGCGCTGTTCCATACTTTTCACTCACCCTGTATAATAAATAAAATATTGCAATTCATAAACCATAATAAGTATAACAGCGTAGTATAATAATTGTCCTTTTGTAATGATTCAAAGTTAAAATTAAAACAGGTGGATGATACATCTGATATGAGAGAATATATTTACAATTCCATTCTAGTATTACAAGCAATTCTCTACGGAATAGAGGCGGGCAGAAAGAGAGAGAGAGAGAGAGAGAGAGAGAGAGAGAGAGAGAGAGAGAGAGAGAGAGAGAGAGAGAGAGAGAGAGAACGACTCCCTGCATTTTATAACGATTTATCATAACATATTATTAGAATAACGAATTTCATTTCTATTTTCCCGCCTGTATGTCTATATTGAAAATAATTGTATCATTGCCACAGAAATGATAGATTTACTTGTGTGCGTCGATGTACACAGGTTTAATAAAACTAAACAGTTAACGTATAATATAAAATCTCCCGCCACAAAATACACGTTATATGAAAAAAATTGTATTTCCTTTTATTTTCCTAAAAGAATGTTCTATATCTTGCGTTAGGCATACATAAATGAAAAATAAATAGAATTGTCTTCTTAAATTGGTTGCATTTTGTATAAATTCAAGGCCAAAATAAACAAAAAAAGTTATGGAGAAGGTATGGAGCTCATGAAATTTGAACTTTGGGTTAAATAAATCGTTTCGTAGCCTTAAACGTTTGTGAATTAATCTAATATGTGGTAAATTTGCAGTTCTTTCAAGTGAATTTGCAATTCTAACAAATAATTATGTGTACAAGATCGTGCTGATAAAATGTACAGGGTCTATGTTGGTAAGAAAATTATTTATTTTCTCTGCCACGCCCAACCCAGCACCTTATGTGGTTCTACTACCTCATTTCATTTTTTGTTTTTGTTACTTCGATTCTAAATCCGAAACTGATACTGGTTCGTTGGTTATAGTTTGAGTGCAATACTCTTAATTACATATCAATTCTAGACAGATTCTCCAGGAATAGATTCGGACAGTCTCAACTTCCAGAATTCAGTCAAAACCTTTTTTCAAAGTTTAATGAGTTTGTGTCGGACTTGAACTGAAACTATTGCTTATAAATTCACACAGAGCTGGTATAGAACATAGATGATACACATATTCTGCCAACATTAAACTAAGAACCCTATAGAAGGTCATAATCATCATGCCCTATTGCAATGTGTAGTATCGCAGGTAATTTGAATGCTAGTGATTTGATTCCTTCTGTGAAAAAGTTTCTTCATTAATTTGAGTAAAAACTTTATGGTGCTTCACAATATTTAATTGCAACAAAATATTCTTTGCTTAATTTTAACTCGGTCATATATTGGGTAATACACATATCGTATTTCTAAAATAAAAATGTCTGGGATTCGAACCTTTGTAGGTCTAGTTCCTACATGCTTTTCTGTAACCACTCGGCTACCTGTGCACGTTTAGTTACTGAGACTCAATTATCAGACTCAATTTTTCGCCAACATGAAGTGTGTTAAAGAAGGAAACATTCCCTATGTGGATATGCACGAAATATATGAAACTTCCAGAAACAGAGTTCGATTCGAAGACATAGAAAACATTCCCTGACGCTGCATTCGCAAAATACGCTCTTGAAAGGAACAGTCAGACGACTGAGAAGTACAGTGATTTGAATCCCGGCTATTGCATTTAATTTTTCAGTAGACTCTACGTTTCCATACTTTGGCCTGAACATGGCTAGTATGAAAAACAATTAATTTTTCGAAAATACGCTTTGATACTCCTCTGGTTTCATTCAAAGCTATGTGATAGATCGGGAGATGCCTTGCGGCTTGGCCGTATGCATGATAGCTGAGCGGTAAAACGCATTAACCTTAAGTAGACCAATGGAGTTCGAATCCATGATGTGCATGTTTATTTTTATTGTTACTTTAATAGCAATATTATTATATTACAATTCTAAACTTTGTATTTTTCTTGCAGAAGATAAATAACATTCTAAACTCATTAGTTTATAAAAACGCAAATAATATATTCCTATCGTTTTCGAAATAAATGCAATGTTGTTATGATTTTGCCTTGACATTGGTTATGTAAACACTCAAGCTCATTCATCTGTTATGAATGGTGCTGGCATATAATGCGAAGTATGTTCTCGTGAAAATTTCACTAGGCTTTTGTTCTCATACATGCCCCTCAGAATGAGGACACTAATGGAAGCAAAGGTTTTACATAGCCGCTACTAAGTTAATCTCCAGGGAGTAAAACATTCATTTCATTTAGTTTAAAAACAAAGTAGAGTGTTTCAGTTTATGTGTGTGAACATAAGTGCCATAAAATCAAGTAAACGTTAGCAATTGGAAATTATATTATAATGTGGGTAATACACATTTCGTATTTATAAAATAAAAATGATGTCTAGAATTCGAACCTTTGTAGGTCTAGTTTCTACGTCCCTAACCTCTCGGCTACCTGTGCACGTTTAGTAACTGAGACTCAATTATGAGACTCAATTTTTCGCAAACATTAAGTGTGATAAAGAAGGAAAAATTCCCTATGAGGATATGCACGAAACATATGAAACAATACAAAATCTGTGAACATACTCATCATTATTATTATAATTATGAGAGGATTCAGTAGGACAAAGCTAAGGACACGCGTTCTTCATATATAATTATATATAATTGAAAAATTTACTTTTTTATTTTACCCGTTAATTTTTACTAATTGTAATGCTTTTGTTTAAAAGAATATATGTTCGTGATTCTTGTATTATCAATGAAATAGCCCGCCTAGGTAGCGTGTCTGCTTTACGTTCAAGAGGTCGTGAATTCGAATCTCGGTCAAGGTGAATTACTTGGATAAGGTTTTTCCAGGGTTTTTCTGAAATACGAATGCCGGGTAACTCTAAGCCCTATGGTCCCTGGGCTCATTTGAATATCATTTCACCCGCTTCATTGTCCAATATGACTTAATGTTGGAGTACGTAAATTAGAAAACAAAACCATAAAAAATAACATAAATGAAATGCATTTCTGGAAATTCTGCATTTAGCCTGTAAAGCTTATTTTATTATTCTGATTAAAATTTTCATAATTTTAATCTGTAAGGAAACAAAATACTGCTTAAAGGATGTGCATTTCTTGAAATCATAGAACCAGGAGAATTTAATATTTTTTGTAGCATGAATTATTTCTTACTGGTTTCAATTGTCAACTTATTTGTAAATTCTGAACTGCAAAATCGCTATTTATTTTTTCTTAGTGTTTCATACAAGTACAATGGAGGTTTAAAGCTATCGTTCAGCGAAAATCTCGTCTAGGAGTTGACAATCACTTAAACGTATTATATTCCGAGGTTTCTCCTGCACCCATAAAGAAATGTGTACAAAAGTGCATATTTATGGAAATGTTTATCTAGGCAAACATGCAGGAAGTAGAGTTTTATAGAAGAGTTTGTGGAAGAATGGGTAGAGAAAGTCAAGTGAAAACACCAAATCAGACCTTTTTTAGGCTCGTTGATGCTGCTTTGCCACCAGGAATCTTCTACTCTCACCTCACGTATTATTCGTATGGCAGGCACGCTCTCATTGGCCGAAGTTGAAATGAGAATGAAAAGCAATGTAACAAACCACACTTTTTATACACCCCTGGTTAAAGGCGGCTTTGTGGACTTACGAATATAGTGCTTGAAGGAAATGGAGGTGGACATTTTCTTTTCCCTTTTACCTTTATTCAGAAGGAAGAGGGTAGAGAATATCCCGGGTTTATCCCAAGCGCATATCATTCCATCATTCATCTCTGCTCCAGAAATCTGTGCAGTAGTATGTGTGTACCTAACCGCGTGTGTAATCACGTTACCATGGTTTCTGGAGATAAACGAGGGGACATACAGAGGAAATTGCTGCAAGAGGGCATTTAAGATCAGAGGACTTCTAGCGATGAGGGAATGTACGATAGCTGTCGCATTCCGTTGGAATTTAGAACTTTGTAAATACAAGTTGGCATTCCAAGAGTGACTTTTTTTACTTTGCCTACTTTCTCTCCGCATGCGTAACAGACAGAGCCGTGTTTTACCCAGAATTTGTATTTAATTCTCACCGGAAATAGATATCTTTATAGCCAATAATTGAATTTTTGCAATACGTTCTTTATATGTGTGTGATTCAGTACCTGTCCATTGTTTATCTCTCTGTATAAATAACTTAGAAAATAAACTCGCCAGTTTTACAGAAAATGGCTAATTAGAAATCTACAAATGCTATGCGAGTTTCTAAGTTGACTTCTAGTCTTTTTTCTAAAATTCTCTTTATACTAAAAACATTATCACTAGTAGATCCTCCTATTCTAAAACCTGGCTGTTTGCTATTTTTAGTTTCTCAAATGTCATTCTTGCGATTTGAGATGTAATACTATGCTTTTAAATGCTTAATATAATGTGCGCTTTGAATTTTCTTGAAATAGGCTACGAAGTTCTTTACATTCTAAATGGATTTTATATAATTGTGATTAACCCTCTTGTTGGCGCATATCGATTAGATCGACGATGTTTAAATCCAACCTGAAATATGTCGGCAGCTTTGAAAAGTGCCAGCCTGATGCGTATGGTATGTAATGTTAGCTTTTAGAAAAAAAATCATAACAAATGTAATTTGGAAGCAAAATTGAAAATATAAAAGGTGAGCTTTTCATTAAATTTCTGTTGAATGCTCTATTAACTAACGTAATCATCAGATGGCAAATACATATCCAGCGCATCTTTAATTACAAAAATGAGGGGTATTAATTTTGTTATCTTAATTTCAAATGAAGCTTTTCATATTCCTTTGAAATAACGGGAATGATATTTAGCACTACAAAAAATGCACTGTTACACATAAAATAATTATAAACACATCTTAATAACTGTGTTACGTCACATGAAAATACGTATGTTTATCATTTCGGATGATGGATGGAATGGACGAAATGATGCTCAAATGACCCAGGGTCTACAGAGCTTAGAGTTATCCGACAATCTTCTTTCAGGATAAGGAAAACCCCCGGAAAAAACCTTATGCAGTTAACTCACCTTCACTCGGGACCTCTTGTACGTGAGGCAGACACGCTACTAATTACGCTACCGAGCCGGGAGACCTGTTTACATATAAATAAATAATAACCCATGATATCCCTTAAGAGTAAGGACCTCCCGCCCACTGGTGAGGTCAGCTCGGCCGTTTCTTACAGGGTTAGCAAATACCTGAAGGATACCAGTTCTTTGTATTGGTTGTCATTTATTTCCTACTTATCTATCCTTAATTGATTACATTTATACCCCACCTTTAACTACAATGGTTATATCGGCGGCCGTTCTCCTTTGGAACATACTGAAGGTGTTGTCTTTTGGTTTTTAATCATTAGATCACGCACTCTTATTCATACTTCCAGACTCTGGGGAAGATGGGGAATTATCTTGGTCAGAGAAAAATACCCACCCCTACCGCCGGGAATCGAACCCGGGACCCTTAGCACTGAAGGCTGGTGCCCTACCGACTGAGCTACGGGACCAGCCGAAACTAATCTTATTACTTGCTGTCTATATGTTTCCTAATTTTCGTCATTTCTCTCCATCCTAACTTACGAAACACAAAAATAATCACATATGAATTGAGAAATTGAAATATAAAATCTAAATTAAAAAGATAAACCCTACTTCGCAAATTCAAGAATTTGTTAGCCAGTTTCATCACTGTCAGAGTATTTGTATCGATATCACACTCGTCCAAATATTAAATAATTTCCTCATCATTTCTCTATGGTAGCAAAACATAGCGGGAATAACTTTCCATGGTCATCTCTACAGCTTTTAAACTATATAAATATATTAAAAACGATATTAGTGAGGGTTGGAAACACCGTCTTTAAAATAACAAAAGATTCATTTTAATGATTTAGAAACAGCAGAAAGAAGAAGATATACTCTTTAAATTTTCATAAAAGACATTCCTATAGCATGTTTCAAAATAAGTTTACAACCTCACAAACATTGCGTTGGTTAGATCGACGCTGGCAGTGTTCGCTCGATCGATTATAAACTGTTATAAGAGGCACGGCAGCAAGACCGATAAGCATTATACCAGAAGGAACGAGCAAACATTTATTCCATATGTAGTGCAGATTTCATTAAAACAATGTTTTATAACGTTTTGTGACCTCAGTACTTTTTATTTACGTTCCTGTTTTTCTCGTTGATGAAATTTCGTCGACATTCAATACTTTCCTGGGATGCAATCGAAAATATTTAAAAGTAAGCATACGGTGATCCGCTTTTCTTTCTTTTTATTGCAAGAGTTTCCTATAATAAACAGTTTGACGCTATATCTTCATGGCGTAACTGGTATGGTACCGACAAACGGGCCAGAGACGCAGATAGGTCTCCGGTCATTTGTGTTTCTACCGTAACCCCTCGGAGACAGAGGAATGGGGAAGAAGACAAGAATAGCAATGGGCGAACATATCCGGATAACGACGTGTGTAATCATTGATGGGATCCCTAATGTTTCCAGTTATAACGCCACCGGAGCACATCCATAAGTCCCTAAATCTCGGTGATTCTCCACTATGAGGCAGGTCGTGACTGTACAGTCCACAAACGACACCACGTAAGAAACCTCTACAACGTGCAATCCCATCCTCAGTCTAACCTATCCCGCCGCCGGTAGCGTATATGGTAGCGTGTCTGTTTCACGTTCCCGAGTTCGAATCTCGGTCAGCGTGAGCTATATGGATATGGATTTTTCTAGGGTTTTCCCTTATCCTGAAAGACGAATGTCCATGCTCCATTTCAGCATTATTTCACCCATTTCATTCATCGTTCGATATGACTTAACTTGGAGGAAGTAAATTACAACAAAAAGTCAACCTGTTAGAAGATGAACGAAAGCTACTAGGGCTGTTCAATAAAGAATGATCACTTTTTTTTTTTTTTTTTTTTTTTTTTTTTTGACAACATACCTTTACTCATCCTCATAATTTTGATGGTTCTTCTCAAAATAGTCTCCCATGAATGCGATGCACTTGTCCCAGCGCTTCTGCCAGACTTCAAACACATGCTGGAAACCATTTTTGAGAGATCCTTCAAAATCGTATCCACAGCCTTCACCACTGCTTCTGATGATGGATAATGCCTCCCGCGAAGGCGTTTCTTCAAGTTAGGGAATAGAAAAAAGTCACATGTGGCTAAATCCGTACTATAGGGAGGGTAATTGATGCACTTCACGTTGATTTTTGCAAGATATTCAAAATATGCGGCCGCGCATTATCGTTGTGCAGCATCCAGCCTGCTTCATGGAAATGTGGTCTTTTGCGCCTGATATGGACTTGCAATGTTTACAGGACATCCCTGTGGTATTGTCCAGTTACTGATGTGTGTGCAGGTACAGCATGCTGATAAACCATTCAATGAATATCAAAGAATGAGATCACCATAACTTTTCCAGCAGAAGCAACCACTTCTGCTTTTTGGGAGTTAGTGATGAAGGAGATTTCCACACTGAGCTTTGCTGATTGCTCTCATGATCAAAATGATGTAGCCAAGTTTCATCAGCAGTGATTACGTTTGATAGAAACTCTGGATCTTCCTCAAACATCACCTTTAACTGCATGTTACCTCCATTGCAGTGGTAGGCGATACTGGACATGTCTGAACTTTCCTGGTTCTCACAGGCGGGAACCAGGAGTCCCAAAAATGAAACTACTACGTGTGTCTGTTGCACATTAAGCTAACATAATATAATAAGGTTGAATTTTAGTGCGAAAAATTATGACCGTTAAATCACTGTTACTGTATCGTAGCCTCTAATAGTAGGAACAGGAACCAACCACAATAATGCAGATCCAGTGGTATGGTTACCAGATTCATCATGTGTCCATCTACTTAGTGATACAAACACAAGAACCTTTACAACTGGACTACTCAATATCTGCTCAATATCTATCCCAGCCAACCAGAAAAATATAATCGAGGCTAAAATGGCAAACTCGTTAAACGATAGAAATCACGAAGGAGAGTTCGGATTTGCCAGATGTTAAAACATTATAATCCTGCATGGCACAACTTTTGTTCCGGCTACACACAATCTTGTATTTTCTTGCATGTTTGTGAAATATTTAAAATGGGAAACACCTTATGCCCTTCAGTCCTTTATCACTTAATCTCAGTCAGTGTAGGAGGTTATAAGAGAAACACTTCATCAATTATACACCCACATTACTGTTTACCTTTTGTTACCTGTAGACGTCATCGAGAATTCTTATGACCACAGAAATACTATTATTCATTGACTTCTCGGTATACCTGACAAGAAATCAGATATGGAATCGACCTTAATATGGAGCTCTAAATTTATCAAAAACCTCTGTTCAGTAGTCATAATGCATGCAAGAGTGACTTAGCGACTTAATGTAATTTTCTGCTTAAAATCAGAAGAAATACTTCTTAGAAGTATATTATAGTGATTATACGAGGCATGTGCGTTAAATATGGTCTCCAATTTTATTTAATATAGAAAAGATGTTTCTTGTCAATGAATGTTACATTAATGGAAAGCGGAACTTACAGTTATTTTCCAACGTAATCGCTGTTGCGATCGATGCACTTTTGCAAGCGCTGTGGCAGTTTTTGTATACCCTCCTTATAGCACTCTCCCGCCAAGTTGCGCAGGTAACGCTCAACCTCGTTTTTCAAATCATCGTCGTTCTGGAAATGTGTTCCACCCAGGTGTGACTTCAACTCACGAAATAGATTATAATCACTGGGTGGTAAGTCTGGACTGTAGAGGGGATGGGTGAGGATATCCCATCCGAAAAGGGCCAGGAGATTAGCCTCGCACACACCTTGCAATAATGCAAATGTTCGGTCAAAATCTTGTCAATCGTAGTCTTACTGACTTCAGCGATAAGTTCGCACAGCTCGCGAACTGTCACACGCCGATCTTTAAGCATTTCTTGCAATTGTTTCGGCTGAAACCTAAGGCCGACCAGAATGCTGTTCGTCATGGACGCCTGTACATCCGTCTTTGAACTCTCTGACACACTTTTGCACGTTTTTGACGTCCATGCACTGTGGCCCATAGAATTCGCATAACTGACGATGAAGTTTAGTGGGAGTGGTGCCCTCGGCACTCAAAAAGCGGATCACCGCACGCAACTCGCACTTGGCGGTGGAAGTGATAGGAAGCTCCATTGCAAACAGCTGCCCAGCCAAGGCTAATGGTTGCAACGGGTTCTTTTGGTGGGAATTTGAAGGGGCGAAACCAAGTTACATGCCCGTGTTGCCGGATCTCGCGTAATATGGTTCCTCACGGCTCCAGCACCTTGGAGACCCTATTTTACGGACACACCTCGTATAAAATAAAAGAGGTATGTACTTCACTAGTACTTTACAACACTAATATCTTCTGTCAACTGAGAATTATTGCCAATGTTGACAGAGTGAAAGGGTTTATTGTCCTTTTACAGAAAAAGAAATCTGTTTCGTAGTATCTTATTTTTGTTGTACCTAAATGTTCTATTAACATGCTTTCATTTTTCTAACTGGACTTTTATTTGAATATGTCTCCTTGAACAAAATCTAACCTAATCTAATCCAACTTGAATACGAGTCCATAAATTCCAAAACATTTCCCATGTCACATTTTGAAAACATATCCTACTGCTTAGAGGTCGTTAACAGTGAAAATATAATAGTGCACGCCTTTATGAGCATTTGTAAAAAATTACCATCTATAATTAATATATAAATAAAAGTAAAATGGCAAGAACATACAGCATATAACCCATCTGGAAGGTGAGATAAAGCCTTCGCCTAGAACTTACACATAGGTTGAAAAATGACGTATGGCAAATTTTACATTTTAATTGTAATACGCATGTATCATCAGACACCATTACAAATCTTTGTAAAATAATTTTTTGTGAAATGAAAGGGAGACTGGTATAATTGTACGTAATAAATGGCCGTATCATTCATTCTATGCAATTTACTGTTCTGGCATGTGGCAGTGCAAGTTGCTTTTGCATTGTTCGACGTATTGGGAAGCATTTCACGTCAAGCCGTTCACTTTATATCCGACTATCATTTATATTACTCGATGGCGCGATTTTGTTTTTCTCCATCACTGAATAAGCACAAATAGTCCATTGTGAAGCGGCAAATAACTTATTGTGAAGTTCTAAAAGGCCTGAATGTGCGTGATACCAAACTTTACTTTAGTCTTTGCCTGTGTGGGGAAACAGTGCATATCGATTTCATTCATTTTTAAGAAGGCCAGAGCGGTGTTTGGAAAATAGTTTCAAAGGGGCGCTTTCCCAAGCTTTGTGACCAAGGTTAGCCATAATATTTATGATTAAAGAATATTGTCACAACTTCCGCAACTCCACGCAGCAAAGTCATTAATGGAAATTAATAGTGCTATTTCATAATAAAAATTGAAGCAAGAATATCAAAATATGCTGCTGCCTTAGAATAAAAGAGCGACAAAGCTCACTTTTAAGAGGTACGGGTTCGATTTTCTTTGAACTGAAAGGCTACGAGGTAACCTGTGAATTTGGGAATTCGTTTCCTTCGAATCGGAAACTATGGCAATTTTTTGTGGCTTTTCCGGTTTGGTATTGAATCCTAGAAATCTTATATCCATCATTTTCTTCCATATGTTTTAACCCACGTGTTAAAAATGGCGGTTGGTATGTTGCAGGTGGACGGGACTTCATAAGCACCCTTCCTTCCATCCTTCCTTCCAGGTTTCGGGTGACTAGGATAGCTTAGCTGGTATTATTGACGTTATACTAGAATCATTAGGGACCCTGTACTAGTTAGCACCCAACCTACTGTCAGAGAGTTTAACATTTCTAAAATATGTTAAAATATGTTGTTTAAAAATCGATATGGAAATGTTAAAATGAATAAGAAAGGAAATTATTAAAATTCAGTAGGTCATAAGGTAATAAAACATGTAAGTTATAGGATGTGACTGTTTTATAATTGGTAGTTTTTTAAATGAGATTATGTAATGTGTGACATTTACCAGTAAAAATTAAGTTTGTTTGGTGATGATGGCAACCAGGGAAGGCAAAATCAATAATTTTGGTAAAACAGGAAAGAAAGCGTCCTTTGATTGCGTAGCGTCAAAGAGAACAGACGTGTTTTGGATTGTGGAATGCCGAAGTGGATGGACTAAAATATTAAAACTTTTTAAAACAGATTTTCAGAAAATTTTATCGAAGAAACACCATTTCTTATGTTAAGTGTTGTATAAAAATGGCATAAAGTATCGCAATTAAATTACAAGTTTGAATGTTTACAAATTAAACAAAATTTACTTATTACTGAATTTATTTAACAAAATGATTCCTTCGCTTGCGGCCACGCTTAAGAAAAGGGTTTTCATGTAACGACTGAAGCAGCAGATGAGATTTTAGATACATAGATATATCTGAACCAGAGATTAAGATCGGAAGGAGGTAGCAACTCGCGGCTTCATCGTCACCATCCAGGAAGTCAGCATGTACCACGACCCTCGCAGCAACGTGCGACATCTTACACATACGTAAAGCGGCCCGCCTCGGTAGCGTAGATGGTAGCATGTCTGCCTCACGTTCAAGAGGTCCCAAGTTCGAATCTCGATCAGGGTGAGTTACCTGGATAAGGTTTTTCCGGGGTATTCCCTTATCCTTACAGACGAATGTCGGGTAGCTCCAAGCTCCATGGACCCTGGACACATTTGAGCATCCATTCATTCATTTTATTCACCGTCCGATATGACTTAACTCTGGAGGACGTAAATTAAAAAAACAACAACGTAAAGGGAATTCCGGCTACAAAATTGCTTCCCAGCCTGGTACTTCAAAGTAGTCAAACATCGGATATGAGCCCTCATAAGCTTGCTACAACCTGCAGGATTTGGAAAATTAGGATCATCAGGATTTATGTTTCAGACACCTTAGTATGATTAATCTCAGCTCTTCCAGTTGAATAGGGATGATTTTGTACTTTCCATATCTCGTTTATGAATGCTATCAAGTTTTCCGGTTCTCTTCTTATTCATTTCGTTACCTTTCCACTGATTTTCGCAGTTTTGATCACAATATTTACTCCCTTGTGCACCCACAGAGAGAGAGACATCCTGAATCAGCATCAGGTCACTACAGTTTGCCCAGGACAAGAAGGCAAGCTAGAGAAATATGTATCCTAGTCACTGTTGCTGTCCTCACGGTGTGTATGCTTCCCTTCCGAGCATGACAAGGATAAAATGTTCGTTTAAAATACACAAGTGTTGTCGCATAACTCACCCATGCATAATACCTATCGCTGCATTTACTGCAACAAACATTAAAAATCTGGCTGCGTGGGTGATTCATATGCACTTTCATACACTAATTTCCTAATAAACAGATCCGTTACCGGAGCAGATAATCAGTTCACACTTCATACCCCTCTAGCCTTCTTGTCGTGGACATACAGCAGCAGTAAGGTTATTGCACTGGGTAGACGCTGATTGGTTGTTTTTCTATTCTTTTCCTTTTTGACATGCTACTGTGGCATCACCCGAACTGCAGCCACAAAAAGCACATCCTGACTTATTCCAATTTGTAGTAACAAGCTCTTGCATAACAGAAGAATAACATGAAATTTGTGCTATAGAAGATTTACTTAAATGAAACATGTAATATCTTCAAATTCCTTATTCATGAACTCCACATGTTTTACTGTAATAAACGTATTCCTTTTTCATGGATTCTAATTATTTAAAACTACAAAATATAAAATCAGTATGAAGAGAACCTCAGAGGCTAGCTAATCATATAAAATTCAAGATATGTATATTATTACTTATTCAGATAGATATTAGGATAATATAAAATAAGTTGTTATGGAAAGATGTGATGAGAATAAAATTTGGTATTTGTCTATTTTTAGTAGTCCTGTTTACAGACATGAATGTTCCTTTCATTTTTTATTTCTTTAGCTTCGATGACTTAAAGTTATGTATTTATAATAATATATCAACACCGAATATTCTATCACCCATAATGCATAGGTACTTCATAAGTGTGCACAAAAAACCAGAAGTGGTAGTGCACATTTCTGTTTTGCTTTCAGTCACGAAGTTTCAGGTTTCCCGTAATCGATTGTCCTGTAACCACAGTACATCAGGCTATACTGTCAAAGAGTTCCCAAAAACTTAGAGCCACTAACTTGCTTCACTGTGTCCGTCGTTCTGGAACATTTACAATTGGATAGTGGATTTAAAACAAGGAAAGTTTCGTTTACCTGTGATGCAGTGGGTTGGTGAGAACAGAGTGTGTTTTGTTTACCCTAGGATTAAGTACCCCAGGAGCTGCAGAGCTGGTTGCATTATGAATGGGGCATCGTTGTTCGTGGGAAAATTACCACCTGCTCCCACCTGTTAAAAATTATAACCAAAGGAACAGCAACCCTCCTGAACCGCAAAACCTCTACAAGGATTGTTTCTTAGAACGGAATTTGAGCGAAACAATGCAAAAGGCTCTGTCTTAAGTGAAGAATGGCTTACACACTGCTCAAAAGATTTCGTTTTACTCTTCGAAAAAGGAGGAATCCTATTTTTGAGGCTCTCAGAGCAAGAAAGCTTCATGTAACATGTGCCCTTAATGAGCGGGTTGGCTCAAGCGGTGTCGTCTGTGGCCTGCATTCGGGAGGTCCGGGTTCGATTCCCGAGGCCGGTCTACTTGATTCATGGGTTTTTCGGGGAGTTTTCCGGATTCTCAGGTAAATTTTGGGTAGCTTACTGTCCTTCACAGGAGAGTAGGTAAGTCTGCAAGGCCTGCGACCAAGAAGGTTGGCGAAGTTTGCCACACCCTCTCTGGATAGGTTTATGACACCCCATATCAGTACAGCTATAGACCATTCAAAAGCATTCTAACGGCTACTACATTTGTGAATGAATCTTCTCCGATTTAGTGTACAGAGTGAATAGGTCGCATGTTTTTAACGGTTCTACTCCTTATGTAGCAGGCATTCTCTGCCACACACATTCGCTGTCCTTGTCCCACTGTGTAAGACAGCACATTCCGTTCAGGGACCTTCTATGAGTTGCTGGACAATAACTACATCCCCCGAATATGCTGTCCTTCCTTTTTCAGGGTAGAACTGTTTGCGGGAGTCTCGGCACTGCATGACATGCTCCTGATAAGCACTTCGTCCTCCGATAGGACGGTCTCCGGTCTTCGGGCCTGCCTAGTGGGTTTTTCAGAACCACGATGGGTGGGATACCGGAGTACTGGCCTGCCGAGAAGCTTCCAAGTAGTCAGTGCTAGGGATCCTGTCGCTTACACAGTCATGACTCCTTGAGTAGGCCGCCCTCTGTTCCTTGCCTCATCCTTTCCCCCGGAGTTGCCCCACTTGGAGTATAGGTGTAATAGATCAAGAGTGATCATAGTGCCCAATCCCCTCAATACAATCCAATCCAATCCAGCAGGCCTCTGGTTACGAAGTCGGGGCTCAAATGCGCCGGAAGACGATGGATCAAGCATGACAAAGAGCCCTCTGAGCGAAATTAAGGCGATCTTTCACGTCCATTATAGAATGATTCGCTAAGAATAGTAACAGTTAAAAGGTTATGCATAAATAAAACTCAATTTCGTGTGAGACTCGCCCAGGAGTTCTCGGGTTCGATTGTCGTTGGCCATCTACTCTGAACTTCGGTTTTGCTGTTTCTTCTGATCAATATTTGAATACTGGGTTGGTTTCCCGTCTGCAATGATTTATTTTCTATCACTTGAATGTAATTCCGTTTTCTCTTCTTATATCTAAACGTGAACAGCATGGCTCAAAACCGAAGGTTGGTTAAGTAGCAAATTTGGCATATAAGTTCAGCCTTCTTTCAAGGATGGGACATGAACATTTTCAGGAAAATCTCCTCTGCACTAACTTTCCATAGAACATTTTAAGAAAATCATGATCTTCACAAAATTCCCACCAACAATTTTTATTAATATACATATATTTAAGGCAAACAAAAGGTATATCTGGTATTTTGCAAGCACGTTCTCAGAAGTTTTTTTTTTTCATTCCGTAAGACCTATACAATATCTTGATACACAAAAATGTAGACGTCGTTAAAGCCCAAAATGCACATCAAACATACTTTTTTGTTGAGTGAACTATTTCCGAGATATCCCTATTATTTGACTTAAATTTTCAGTATTTTTCCTACTCTCAGATGGAAAGTCGTTATTCATTTTTTATCTCCTGGTCATGCAAAGAGAATGAAATTTCAAAGCCCTGATATGAAGACCACCTGTGTTCTTTAAGTTCGACTTTAGACTAAAGCAGACACATTATATTTTTAATTTTAATTATAATCAACCTTTATATGTGTGATACTTACGAACATAATGTAATATATAAACTTCTTAGACCCAATTTTAATGTAATGCCTGAAAGTGTCATGGACTTATTATTTGAACCGAAACAGGAACTCTCTTACGAAGGAATAATGGAGATATTAATGAGAACATTATGAAACAGTTGAAAACTACTGAAGATATGTTGGATCGAGACCTCTTATTCCACAGTATTAAATTTTATGTGAGAAAATGTTCTTTACTGAGAGCATACAAATGCTTATTTTGTGAACACCACTGATGGAATATCTGGTGCAATTTTCAGGGAACCCTAACTATTACATTCAGAGTACTGTTACAGAAAATATTCATTCAGCGACTTACTTTGCTGTATACTTCATACTGCCCCAGATAAATCTTTTGAATTTTTTTCATTATAAACTATTCTGCAGGAACAATAGGGATACAGGAAATGTAACACTATGAGGTATTTTGAAAGATAGCTTAGGTAATGTATGCCTTGAACGACTACATAAAACAAATTAATGGTAAGTAAGCGCCATTACTTCAAAATTCAAACCAATAACAACAAATATCCTTGAATTATTTAAGTTACAAAACTCATTTGTGTATTTTAGCACAATGTTAGTTAACCTGTTCTGGCTTACCTCAGATGTACAGAGCTTCTGAGACGTTCTCTATCACATGTAGGGTATACAATTTATCGTCCATGAGTAGAGCGAGCATTCTTCTTACCGAACGTGTAGATGAGCGAGTAGTTTGCTATGGTATAGCAGTGACGCAATTGAGACGAGAGGGTTAACGCGGTGCTCTAGCTGTGAAAGTTGTGGATCTACAGCTGCAAGTTGGAAATGGGTTACTCATTGCCACTTAAGAATACTACTATGTAATTTATTTGATACACCTCGCACCAGCCGGTCTGACGACATGATCCAGCGAATGGAGAACGTTGTTTAGAAGGATCGCCGATTGAGAATTTAGATCTTCATACATGTAGACCTTGTTTTTTTGTCACATGATGGTCAGCCTTCATTGAATTGTCGCCCCAGGAACGCACATTAGACTCATCCATGGTACCATCACCACATGCCTCACTCAACTGACGATGAATTTCAATAGTTGTCACACCACGAAAATGGAGAAATATAATGATTACACGCTGTTTTTGCAATGAAAATGTCGCCATTTTATGTATCAAAAACAGTCTTTACGCTCTTCACTTCCACTAGAGTTCTATGCACTGTACAGTGCTACCATCTCTGTCACAGATTCACAAAGTCTCCACGTCTATTTAAAAAAGATACCAGAAATTATTATTTGGTCTCATTCCTGAAAAAGATACGAGGTGTTGGAGCTTGAACCACCTTGTGGTTAAAGTAACAGATTTTATATGCAAAATCTATAAAAGATTCTATGTCATTTTATTTGAAAATGAATAAAGGTAAAAAAATAAAGTTTGCGTAATAAGACCTGGTGTAGATTCCAGAAACCGGGCTATTGATATGCAGATTTTTGTTATTTATTTTTATATGTTATATATTTTAATCAAAACGGATGGAAGCATTTTCGACAAAAAACACGAAATACTCTTCGCACAAGACATTGTTTAGGGATTTCGTATTTTCTGTCCAATTTTTGCAGTGTATCCTCGGAGAATTTTATACTTAAGTACCAAATTCAAATATTTGACTAACATATTGTTTCCTACATTTTTTTTCCCTACAATGAAATGTGAAAATGAATTTATTTCTGCAAGGCATGTGTTGATTAGCATAAACAGAGTATGTATAGTTTGTACCGGATAAAATAAAGTTAGGTTTTTCTTGTAAGATTTTTTATCGCAATCTATATTAAGTATTTAAGATTAGCATCGTCTACTCATATGTAACTTCATTATTGGTTTGTAGAGTTTCAGTTGTTTTGCTTTGTTAAAATGTTTAAAACTTCTGTTATTGAGGTACACATAGTTTTAAATCGATTAATTT
Source organism: Mantis religiosa (assembly GCA_030765055.1). Taxonomy (NCBI): domain Eukaryota; kingdom Metazoa; phylum Arthropoda; class Insecta; order Mantodea; family Mantidae; genus Mantis; species Mantis religiosa. Next base: position 104,061,059 of record CM060955.1, read on the forward strand.
ATTTTTAATCAATGTGTAACTCACATATCCTAGATAATTAAAATTACTAGGACCTATGGGAAGTATGTTTGGTCAGAAGTACATATGTTTGATCTTTATTATGATCCTATAAAAGGCAATATTTTGTTGTACATAATTACTTTGGTGTCTATATTTTTTGAGATATTATGTATAAAATTATTTATATTTAGTTGGTTACGTTCTAAGCCTGGAACTAAGAATTTAATGTTACTGAACTGTAATTTTTCAAAGTGTCTTCTGTAGGAATTTTACACGAGTTTAAGATCCCTGCCAAATTTAAATAATTTCATTTATACATTGCTGAAAGGAGACACCTGCGTCATATTTATAAATTTATACTTAAGATTTATTATGTATGATTTCTAAGAAAATATTTATTTGATTATTATAGTTTAAACTTTTTTTTCGGTATGTCACAGTTTTTGGCGCGTGTACATGTTACATTTAAAGTATCTGTATAAAAAATAGACGCGTTTAAACTTTAGAATTTAGTTTGTGTTTCTTTTATAGCCGTATTCAGAAACTTCTCCGGAAAAAGAACATTAAACTTTTAAAATGTACCTCCCAGTAATTACCAGATGCTCAGCGTCTTTTAAAGCAATTTAACACCACTGCCTTTCATTTTCTTACATTATTAAAAAGGTGCGGTTTTAGCGACTTATAACGACGGCCTATAAAAGAAGCCGGAGGTTGAATAGAAGAAAGTTTGGATTTTCACCTTGTAGTGAAACTGGGTTAAAGCTCACTATACGTTGGCCCCGTTACACTTTGTAACGCTTAATCATGTAATTCATCATCGGAACAATTATCTGAGACAGCCTGAAACACGCTCTTTCACGTGGCTCGATAAGATATATATCTCCTTCTTCTTTCTTTCTTTTCTCCTTTCTGAAAGGAGGTAAGGATCAAGGCACTGGATCAAGAGAACTTTCCACCTTCGTAACGGATACCTTAGCTCACTGTATAGGGTGATTCGTGTCACATTACCTGCAAGTTTTATTTGCTGTATATTTTGGGTAATTTATTGTATATATGTTTCTACATCTTATAATGAAGTGAAATATCCCGAGATTTTCGTTGGTATGTATGAAAAAAATTTAGACTGAGGTTTCAAATTTGTCTTTATTTCTTAAATTATAGAAGCCTAAAATGGTATACACGGTTTTTTTTTTTTAATTTTTAATTTTACGTCCTCCAACTTTAAGTCATATCGGACGATGAATGGAATGGGTGAAATGATGCTCAAATGAGCCCAGGGTCCATAGAGCTTAGAGCTACCCGACATTCGTATTTCAGGATAAGGGAAAACCCCGGAAAAACCTTATCCAGGTAACTCACCCTGACCGACATTCAAACTCGGGACCTCTTGAACGTGAGGCAGACTCGTTTCCACCACGCTACCGAGGCGGGCATATACACGTTGTGAATTCGAGCCCAAGTAACATAGCTGTCGACGGCCCTTAGACATTTCCGTCCCCAACAAACACCCACCCACTCTCTCACTCACTCATTCACTCACTCACTCACTTACTTACTCACTCACTCACTCTCATTCTCTCACTCAGTGAACAATCTAGAATTAAAATTATTGTAATTTTAATGTCTGTAAATATTTACTCAGCATCTTTTCTCTTCTCTTTTCGTTGGGCACAGAAAATATTTCCCTTGCTAATGAATTTCATATAGAGAGTTCCTAAAATTACTAGAATTTGGATACCCCAAATAAAATGGTATGCAATGTGGGTGTGTGAGATAAATTGAGAGATACACAGAAAGAGAGCAAGAGATCGGAATAATTCGTCAACAAAAATCTCATCATTGGATTTCATATGCAAAGACAGCGTCAGAAAGTAAAATAAGACCTTAAGTTTTCCTGGCGACGCATATATGCTCAAGTTGTTCTTGGGAAGCAAGCCAGGTGAAAAGACGATTACAAGTCGACGTTTCGGGAGTGTTCATCTCTCCCTTCATCAGGATATTTATTAAATGAATCACTGGATATAATACAAATATATACAAAGACAGAACACTAGCAAAATTCGCATTACTGAACAAAAGACTGATTTCAGTAAATTAAATGCCAGGTCAGGAGATGGCGTGAGTATAGAAAATTAATTGGGTCAAAGAAACATAACTACTTAACCTGATTATCAAGCTGTATTTATATGTGCTTCTTAAGTCAACGGATTTCCAATTTTAAGGCCGGTTACCAAGAGGAGCTGAACTGAAATCCAGCATCACGATTGAGCGTGCTCCTCTCAGAGGAAATAGCCAAAGCGTCAGTAAGATTTACTCAAGCATTCTCTTTACTGAAAAATTTCACTGATATTTTATTTTCTCAACAACTAGCGGCTCCAACTAGCTTACTCAAAACCACATGTATGGCACACTGATAGGAAAAGGAAAGTCTAGTACGATGGATTTTGTGTAAATAACCTGGAATTACATTTTATCTCAATTATAATTATAGAAAGGTCAAAATTATAACATTTAGTAAATAAACGTGCAGCAGGGAAAAATATGGACATTATTAAAATACAAAATATGTATCAGCTAAATATTTTAAATGTGCTATTACGAAAACTTGATCAATGGTGCCTCTAGTTTACATGTTTGAAGCTAAGTTTGCGATTTTTCTTTTTGCGCATTATTTTCTTTCCACTTATTAACCCTAGCGCGTTAGCCATATTAGACGGCCAAGGCCTACCAACCCAACTGTTGGCCTGACGCCCACTTACGCAAGTATAGAGATGGGGAACATCAAACGGATACGAGGAGGTGATGTGGTCAGCATCTCGGCATACCGCAGCCGGAATGTTGATTTTCGTGACCAGGGCCGCTTACTTAACGTGAGCTTCTCACTTTGCTCACGATGTTGAGTGGGCACCCTGAGTCCTATACCCGGGACTTAAAATCCGCACCCCCCTGGGTGGGATCAGACCCGGGCTGCTTTTCGTGGACAGGAGCCAAGGCATGTTGCCTTAACTTACTACGCCACGGCGCAGGACTTCCACTTATTACCTACCACTAATAAACATTTGAACCCTTTTTCCACATGTCTTGCTTAATTTGAAATAGTTCCTAAGCAGTAAGTATCCTGAGTAAGGCAATCCTATAGTCTTTTCTTTGTTTTTCGCAGAAACTTTATTCCAGCATCTCCAGTGGATGACCTAATGGTTTGAAGACAATCTCAAAACACCTGCGTTAAGCTATTATTAGAGATAGACCTAGGTGAGTGGCAAAAAGGAAGAAGTAAAAATTGAAACCGAAATTGAGATTTTATTTACGGACGCTCTAACTGCTATAGTTCTAAGCATACCATTCTATATTGGGCTTGAAAGATCGATTAACTATGTTCCAAGGTCTCTTTAATGGCTTTAATGGTTTTCTTATGCACCGTAAGTTACGACACTAGTTTATTTTCATTCTTAAGGAAGCCCTACTAAGGACTTTTACTCCCGAAAATCACCACTGTCCACCACCAGGTTTGAAGCACTGGCCTGGAAAAACCACAGCCTAGCAGTTGCTCCTAGTTCTCTGAGGACGACAAGACAAAATTACGGAAGCATTTCACCTGAGTGAGTTACAAGGCACGATTCGTAACGAAGGTCCACCCCAGATGCTGCATGTCAGTTCGTATCTGATATCAAACTTCTGCAATTAAGAATTAACTTGAAAAACAGGTTGTTTGAGGCTCATAAAATAAGGAAACGGAGAGTGTAAGACAATAATAAGTAGAGTGCTAGAATCATAGGTCTGACATTGGCAGAGATGGTTTATTATTTCCTTACCAACATAACCTGCTGCGCATGATATTAGCACGACATTATAAGGTTTAATCATGCTGAACAAATGACAATTTTTGCCGCTTTGGTTGACTAGCAGGGATTAGCAATTTATAACTACGTTCCCTTAGACATTCTGATAATATAATGTGATCCATATAGACCTGAACCATTTCAACTGTCCATAACTTTTGAACCAACAACAGGACACACGTGCAGCTTTGGGAGAACATAATACACAATTGGGAGATTACATTACACTATTTATATCTCAGAGAAAATATTGGAAGTGTCCTCCACCAGCATTTATACATGTTTGCCCCCTCTCACCATATTCTCTGAAGTTTTACGGAGAGTATCCTCGCCAATGTTACTTATTTCGTTTCGAATGGATTCCTTGAGAATATCAATTGCAAAGGCATATTCTTGTACAGTCTATTTTTAGATACCCCCAAAAGAAAAAAATCCAGTGAGGTTAGTTCAGGGGATTTGGGGGGGGGGCACAAACCTTTTGAGTTTATTCGATTATCAAAGAAACTGGTTAAAAGTCCCATGGTGTCATTAGATGTATGTCACGTAGCTCCATCTTGCTGGAAATAACCTTTCCTCAATTGGATACTATCCAGCTGCTCCACATATGTACTGAAGATACCCATATAAACTTCAGTGTCTACAGGCGTATCACGGAAAATGGCACATTTGAGACTCAACTGTCAACAATTGTCAGTTTTGTAAATTCTCCCAGAGCTAATTAAAACAAATTAAAACAAATTCTTATAATCTAAGAGCGTTCCAAAGGAAATTATGGCCTATTGAAATGGTTCAGTTTTATATGTACGAGGGCTGCTCAAAAAAGAATTATCATAATTTTTGCACTAAAATTCAACCGTATTATATTCTGTTAGCTTAATGTGAAACAAACACGCCGTAGTAGTATCATTATTGGTACTCCTGGTTCCCGCCTGTGAGAACCAGGAAAGTTCAGTTATGCTGAGTATCGCCTACAGCTGCAATGTAGGTAACATGCAGTTAAAGTTGATGTTAGAGGAAGATCCGGGGTTTCTTTCAAACGTAATCACTGCTGATGAAACTTAGATACATCATTTTGATCCTGAGAGCAAACAGCATAGTTCAGTGTGGAAATCTCCTTCATCACCATCCCCCCCCCCAAAAAGCAAAAGTGGTTGCTTCTGCTGAGAAAGTTATGGTCATCTCATTCTTTGATATTCATGGAATGGTGTATCAGCATGTTGTACCTGCACACACATCAGCAGCTGGGCAATACGACAGGGATGTCCTGAGAACATTGCAAGTCCATATCAGGCGCAAAAGACCACATTTCCATGAACCAGGCTGGATGCTGCACCACGATAATGAGCGACCGCATATTGCAAATGTTGTTGCTGAATATCTTGCAAAACTCAACGTGAAGTGCATCCCTTACCCTCCCTATGGTCCAGATTTAGACCCATGTGACTTTTTTCTATTCCCTAACTTGAAGAAACGCCTTCGTGGAAGGCATTATCCATCATCAGAAGCAGTGGTTTAGACTGCGGAGGTGATTTTGAAAGATCTCTCAAAAATGGTTTCCAGCATGTCTTTGAAGACTGGCAGAAAGGCTGGGAAAAGTGCATCGCATTCAAGGGAGACTATTTTGAGAAGGACTATCAAAATTGTGACGATGAGTAAAGGTACGTTGTCAAAAAAAAATTGTGGTCATTCTTTATTTAACTGCCCTCGTACCTCGCTATAGTAGTCTATCAACATTATCAACTATGATTTTTTCCGTTGGTAAATTGAGAAATCCCTCAAGTTACGCTAAGAAACAATATTCACTCAGGTGTCCAACTGCTGTTATACAACTACATCTAGGTTAAATATAATAGTGTATAAATGAAAGACGTCATGCAGAACAAACAGTAGAACGTATCCTTGACAGTAGGAGAAGATACTTCGTTCTAGTGTTTAAAATTCGTTGATTAATGTGAGGAAAGTGGATTTACAGTATAATATCGTGGTTAAATGTTTTACACAGTTTTATAATTTTATTTGCAAGGTTTATGGGATTAGTTTCTTCTGTGTCAATATACCTTGATGGTTGGTGTGGGTCGATTTTGTCCAGTTACCACAAATTAGACCTTACCCTAAGTGGGAGTACAATTTAATTTCAGTAATGGACCAGAGCGCTAGCCGCAAAGTGTGTTGTGATGTCGGTTCTAGCATATTTACGTTTTGCCCTCAGAGAATCCCACTCAACGTTCTGCTAAATGCATGGAAAAGCACTTCTTGCGAGGTGGTAGGCCTTACTAAAGTAGGAACAACTTCTTCTAGCATTATTCCTATCTAGTATGGACTTTGCTCTTTAACCGTGCTGTATTATTTGGTGAAGATGAATAGAACATCTAATATGCATTGTCATCACATTCGTGGAATTTATACTTATAAATGCTTGTTTTACTTTATTTCATTTTAATGAGATTAAACTTTGCAGAAATTCTTCTCTTCATCTTCTTCCGTTTCGCTTCCAATTTGGTCTGCTCAACTTTTCATCGGTCTTCCCTAGTTTACTTTAACTTTGGATTTATAGTTTATGGATAATTTAGGTATCCATTCTGTTATTGTTCATTCTTTGACCATGCTTTTCCCATTGATTTCTGTGGTTGGTAATAATATGATTTATTTCTTCTACTTTTTATTCTTTCCTAATACCTTGACTCGGCTTTTTTGTACTGATTTATTGCTGTTACAAATTTCATCTCTGAATTCTGTATTCTAGTACTATTTTTTTTTTGTTAAGGTCCATGTTTCTGATTCGTATATTAGAGTTGGTACTGTCATTGATTTGTAAAAGTTTAGTAAGGAGTCTATACGAGCCTTATTTGTTGATGTTCCTGTTAAATAGTGAAATTTATTTATTTTCTCTATTACATCAATTTCTCCTGTTACGAGACATTACATTCTAAATATAGCATGACCCATATACATCTGAACCACTTCAATAAGTCATAACTTTTGAATCAATAATAGAACACACATGCAACTTTGGAAGAATATAATACACAATTGGGAGATTGCATTACACTATTTAAATCTCAGAGAAAATGTTATAAGAGTCCTCCACCAGCATGTATACATGATGCGACTGCTGACCTGAAGTGTATAAGGGTATCCTCAAGACATTTGTGGAGCAGCTGAATGATATCCAACTGAAAGTTATTTCCAGCAAGATGGAGCAACGTGTCATACATCTAATATACCATGGAACTTGTAAGCAGTTTCTTTGATAATAGAATATTCTCAAATGTTCTGTTGACCCCAGATCCACTGACCTAACCTCACCGGATTTTTCTTGTGGGGGTATCTAAAGAAAGAGTGTACAAGAATAGGCCACCGACAATTTGTGTTCTCAAGAAATTCATTCGAACCGAAATAAGTAACATTTGCGAGGATACTCTCCGTAAAACTTCAGAGAATATGGTGAGACGGGTGCAAACATATATAGATGCTGTGAAAGGCTCATTGAATATTTTCTCTGAGATATAAATAGTGTAATATAATCTCCCAATTGTGTATTACATTCTCCCAAAGTTGCAAGTGTGTGCAATTATTGATTCAAGGTTATGGCCTATTGAAATGGTCCAGTTTTATATGGATCCTACTATACTTGAAGTGCAATACCTGATCTACGTATTATTACATTGTCTAGCACTATATTTTATCTAACTGGGTTAATTCCTCTAAAAGCCATAGTTTTGGATTTATTTGCTTAGATTTTCATTCCATATTCAATAGCAGTTTTATTTAAACAATGTAGCATTTTCTGCAGGTCATCTTAATTTTTGGCCATTAGTATTTGATCATCTGCATATAACATAGTTTTCAGTTTAACTCCTGAAGCATTAATACCTCCATTAACCTTTATTTGACCAAATTCTTACTATCCCCTGCAAATTAAAAAGTGTGGTTGATAAAGATCAGTCTTGCCTTACACCACTATTAACTATCATTGTTCTCTTTCATTTATTTTTACTTTTGTATCAGTATACACACTTTTTATAATTTCAGATAGCTGCCTCTACTTTTTAAAATTTCAACATATCGTTCGTGAACCTTTTTCAAATGCTTTAAAATAGTCAATAAATAGTAAGTGGGTTTCTAAATTTTATCTTATTGTTTCTGAAATTTGTTTCAGAGTAGAAACATTATCAATAGTGTCTCTTCCTCTTCTAAAACCTGTTTATTATTTTAGAAATATTGCATTTATCATTTTATTTAACGCGCACTTATTATTTTGGCATATACTTTGTAGGCAGCACATAAAAACTAATCTCTCAGAAATTTTCAAGATTTATTCTTTCTATTCCTTAAATATTGATAAAACTTCAGCTATACTCGATTCTTGGGGTATCTCTTTCCTTTCCCAGCACTTGTTTGCAGGAATATTTTAGTTAAAAGTGTTACTGTAGATATCTGGAATGGAGTTACAGGAGGAAACTCATACGGAAGCAAGAGATAAACTTAAGTCATTAGAAATCTTTTATAACCATATGATAGATTATGGAAAATATGTACTGCCCATCTAATCAAAATAATAAAATAAATGGAAGTAACTACCAAGTAACAGAACGAGATGCTGGATGTCTTAGAAATCATTGAGATGACGTTTATTAAGTAGTATCGTGCAATTTCCTAAGCTCTAAACCCTGGATTTATCATGGAGCAATGGATAATTATGGTCACTGTATGGTAGTTTCATAAATAACTCTGAAATTATTTGAATCATCACTGTATGCTACAACGTAATCTATTTGAGAAAGGGGATGTTCTCCGATGAAATCGAGTTATCCCATCAGTGAAACATTTCAGTATATGATCTCACATATCTGTGTTTGAAAATTAAATATTATCAGAGAGAAATTGCAGGCGAACCGGAAGCGTCTATAACTTCCTCTACCAACTGTTACCATGCCAAACTTGGGACTACCCAAGGTTTGTATAAAAATGTTGCAGCTGTCCTTTATATTTAAGGGGAACAGCAGAAGCACGCGGCAATGTTTGTATTCCTTTGTGTTACGGTTGGAGGGCAGGAAGTTTGCAGACTTTTGCGCTAAATGAGGGATAGCGGGATACACAATGTACAGTCGTCGACAAATTAGGGGTTCTCTCCAGCTTCATTGCCTGTTTGTTTAAATTATTCACCTCTGGGTAATTGTAGTGGTAGTGGTGGTGCTATTTTTTAATGTGTGTCCTCCAACGTTAAGTCATATCGGACGATTAATGCAATGGGTAAAATGATGCTCAAATGAGCCCAGGATTCATAGACCTTAGAGTTAACCGACATTCATCTTTACAGGATAAGGACTAACAACGGAAGAAAGAACCTTATCCAGTTAAATTACCCTGACCGAGATTCAAACTAGGGACCTATTGAACATGAGGCAAACACGTTTCCATCTATATCACCGAGGCGCTGGTAATAATGATGATGGTGTGATGTGGGTAGGGTAGTGGTGTGGCTGCTGAGAGTAATGATGGTGTTATTGATGGTGCTGATGTTCATGCTAGTTAATAGTAGTAAGAGCAGTGGAGGTGTTAGTTTTGGTAGTATACTGCCAGTGGTAGTATTTTACAGTTTATGAGAAGATATATGTTAGTAGCGGCGAAAATTGTGGTGATTCTTTGTGATAGTGGTAGGGTAGTGGTGTAATTGCTTATAGTATAATTGGTGCTATAGCAGTGGGTGATGGCAGTACTGGTAGAAGTTAATAATAGTACTCGCAATAGTGGGAGTAGTAGAGGTAGTATTAGTGTGGAGTAGTGGTGCTAGTATGGCAGTAGTGGTAGTTTAATGACGGTGGTGGTGTTTGGTGATAATAGCGGTGATGGTCTATGTTAGTAATGGCAGTGATGGTGGTGATACTGATGACGTCATTGTTGGTGACATTGGTGGCAGTATTGTTTAGTTGTAATAGTGGTGGTGCTGGTGTTTTGTGATTGTGATATGAGTGTGGTAATACTTTTTTTAGTTTACGTCCTCCAACATTAAGTCATATCGGACGATGACATAGGGCGTTTAAGATGTTTAAGACTAGAAGGTAAATTGACTATGTTTGCTGATGATATATGTTTGTTATATATAGATAACTCTGAGCACCAGCATAATATATACTGCAAGATCTGAATGCATTGAATAGCTGGTTTAAGGGCAATAACTTAACATTAAATGTCTGTAAAACAAAATATATGTTATTTCATAAAAGATCATACATACTAGTAGTAATTAACAAGAAATGTTGATAACGCAGTAATTCAAAGAGTAACAAAAATCGTATATCTAGTTTAGATTCTAGAAGGACCATATGGAAGGACCATATTATGCATTTAAAAGGTAAAATTCTTCCTGTATTAACTGTAATTCACAGGCTGAAATTCAAAGTATTCAGTGTAAAGCATTTACGAAGTATCTACTATGTTTTAATTCAATCTCATTTGGATTACTCAAACATCTTATGGAGTAACTCTGTTAAATATTTAATTCATGACCTCGAAGTACTTCAAAATCGTGCCTTAAAAATAATCTACAATCTGCCCTTTAGAACAAACACAAAAACACTCTACCATGTAACTAACATTTTACCATTACAAGTAAACATAGAGTTGCCCTTGATAATATACCTCCACAAAATAAAAAATAATCTTGTAAAGTCTAATCTAACATCTGAAAGCTCCTCACATACACACACACACACACACAGACACACACACATATATATAATACAAGAAATAAAGGAAACTTAACAAAACCAGCAGCGAACAGTTCTACTTATGGCCTGAACAGCTTAACCTCACACGTTATCAACTTATATAATGCACTGCCACTGGAACTGAAAGGCTGCAGGAACATAAAAAGTTTTAAAAGGAAAGTTGCTGAAAACTTACTGAAGGCATGTTTTGATAGGTAGCTGATAAAGTGTCACACATTTATAGCTGGTTTGATAGCTGAACTGGTTAAAAAGTAATATGGATTAATGTCCCATAGAATATGTAGTTTTTTTTTTCTGTGATGTTCTTTGTTACTATTATTTCTTGAGTTAAAGTGAATGTATCTTTGCATGTTTCATATATGTTATTCTTGTACGGTAATTCATTCCTACAATGAAAATGTAATATAAGTATTGTTAAGGGCTTTTGCCATCATTTTATATATTTTTGTACTGTTCCCTAGCATGAGCTACGACTCTGGGAACCTTTTCAGATAACAATAAATAAATAATTAAAATGGGTGAAATGATGCTCAAATGAGTCTGAGATTCATCTTTTAGGATAAGGGAAAACGCAGGAAAAAACCTTATCCAGGTAACTCACCCTAACCGAGATTCGATCTCAGGACCTCTTGAACGTGAGACAGAACCGCTATCATCTACGCTACCGAGGCAGGCTGTGATGGTAATGGATATAGTGGTAGGATAGTGGTAGTAATAATGGTAATGGCAATATAGAAGTAGTACTGATAGTGGTAAGATGGAAAGAAAACTAAACAAAATAGAAATGATGGTAAGCAAGTCTTGAAAGAATAGATAACCTACTAGGACAACTACGATTAGAAGGTCGAAGGGAATCAAAACCATCACCTCAGAATTCCAACTTTATGCTTTACCTCAGATACATCTTTTTCTGTACAAAGACGCATATATCTATGTTAACAAAAAAAAATGCAATGACAATTAATAACTAAATAACTTAAATATTGATCAACAAGGGCTTTTTTCAATTATTTATGAAACAAAATCACAGAAGTAATAAGAATTTGTATATAAAATTAAATATATTTTAATAAGCATACTACACAATTAGAAAGAGTTTGAGAAGAAACAAAATAAGAACGGATAAATGCTGGAAATTAATCGTGTGTGGACTAGACTTGAATAGAGTCAGACTGACAAATTGAATGTCATGGCCGAAATTTGAACCACGGATCTCACGGTCTCAGTCTAGCTGCTCCTAACCCATGAACTAACATATCAGCATAACATTAACTTCTCAACTTACTCGTAAGTTTTCCGGTAAACCACTACTAAATGTGATACGCACCTTTCGTGGCGACATACTATGCTGGTAGTTTGGCCATGGAAGCTCAAGGGTTAAGAGCGATCGGATATAGACCGAGAGATCTGTGGTTCATACCCCGGCAGTGGCATTGAATTTTTCTGACTCTATATAACCACAGATATGTTTTGTAATTTGATGGTGATACCAGTGATTCTGTATGCTACTGAGATACGGACAATGACAAAAGAAGAGAAAATGCTTTGCACGCAGTTATTGAGGATATACTAGAATGAATAGTTAACATATTTTGGAAGAAAGAAATGTGCCACACAGCTAATTATATTGATTAAAGACATCTGTACGTAGAAATAAATCTAATGAAGGTAAATAAACATGTACCAAGTGAAATATCACTTAAGAAGAACGTACGGCAAGGAGATTTGCCAGCGCCTTAAGGAAAATGGAACAGATTTATATAGTTTGTTACGTGTATGATATATTTCTGATAATAAAGTATCATACAAATGATTATTACTGTAGCAAATCGCTTTAAGTTCTAGGAGTGTTGATACATAAGCGTATACTAATAAAACCAGGTCATTGACAATATAGGACCAGTTAGACACAAATTAGTATTTGAAAATGATGTAGCACTTTCCTATATAGGAAAGCTATTTGTGCTATATCATATATATGGATAGATATAACCAGTACTGATATCTGGTTTCCTAAACGACACCATATGGGGGCAAAACAATTCGTCGTGCTATTCTAACAAATTTTATTCTATGTTTTCTTCATCAAAGTACATTAAAAGAGCTTGTTCTTTTGTCTACCTCTTTAATCGAGATAACGATTGCTAGAAATGCTTTTACTAAACACTACCTTCTAAATACAGTGTAAAACTAAAATCAAATCCTTTAATGGCTAGTGTATATGTAATGACTTTGAAATTATGTTCTCTACGTATGGCCAGAAAAAAATAAAGAAAAGGAAAAGGCCAACTGCGACTAACCAAATTGAAATCATGAACAATAAGTTCTACAGAAACATTCGACATAACCTTTAACGATCTCTACAGGTTTTGTGTAATAAGGTTTTGTCATTTATTACAATTTGCCAGTTGTACAAAAGTAAAGAGAACTTCACAGACTATTCCCAGATAACTCAGAGTAAACCCTTTTTGTTTGAAAACATCTTTAACACTGGCAATTTTAATCAAACCCGTTAGGGCAATTTTTGTAGAAATCAAAATGTTCTAAAACTGGTGATATTTCGTAGCGTTACATCCTTGAAGGACGCTGAGCTTAAGTTTGATATACAATCGAGTGTTCATTTTAAACTAATATTGTTCACATAATACACATATGTTTTTTTCCTAAAACATAAAGCTCTCCTTTTGATTAAGGAAGTTTGAATACATGTATTTCTCGATATTGAAATTTTCGGCACTATACAGTCCCCTTCAGCTGCTGTGGTGCGAGCACTGCTGACCCTGAGCACTCGTGCTACCTCTGACGTTACCAGAGATACCTCGGGCCGAAGAACCGATACCCTCCCAAATGGGAGTTGTTCGGATTGGGTTGGACTCGGGGGGCAGTATGTCCCCGACACCTGCGGGAGATCGGGTACCTCCGGCCAGGCCTCGGCAGACCGGAGGGGCAGACGGTTGCCTAAAAGGTTCCGGGTACTAGCCAGCAGAGTTAGTAGAAGGTGTGTGCGTAAGTTGCGTATTCACTTTCATCCCGTCTTAACGTTGTTGTCAATGGGGGCTTTTTAGACTCCAGATATTTCCCATCGTCTCCCGCGTGATAGAGGCAGGAGTTCTCGGACTTTCGGGTGGACCCCGCTTTTACATGTTGTTTTATATACAGTACGATCGTATTTAAGTAGCATCCTCCTATAAGGAGGAAAAGGTTTTACGTATAAATAAATGCTGCTGTAGAAAACCAATTCTTATAAAAACGGCGCTAAAAGTTTTGAATTTTAGAAGAATTAACTTTAAAACAAACAGAATATAAAGGTTATTAGAAACGATAATATGGCCATTTAATCTCTAGAACGTAATATATCCATCAAGTTTGAAGCGCAAAATATGATTAACAAGTATTTGCATTGGTATAGATTTCAAATGTTTGTATGGTCTGACAGGATGTTGTATTATGTCATCTTTACATGAAAACCAACTTATATAGGTGTCAGGCTGTTTGTTGATTTTACGAAACAAAATACTGGAATGGGATGAGAAAGCTACGTGCGTCAGTCTGAAAATTAGTGAACCTGTTTAGTTTATATTTCTGTGACACGACAATTCCGAGCAGTGCGAACAAACAACTGTCAGCAGTGAATGTAATAGGATAAATTTCCACTCTGTAACTAATATTGTATATGTATAGCTAATAAAAATCATATGGAAACAGAAAACCCGATCCTCTGTCCATTATAATTGTATACAAAGTGTACAAAACGTTGTCTTTATATTATTTTCATATTTATTGTGATAAATATAGCATACTAAGGGTGGGGCTATTTTATTAAAAGCTACGTTTCCCTTACTCTAAAAGATCAATATCAGGAAACTCTAAGCTCTATGAATCCCCGGCATATTTGATCATAATTTCGCCAATTTCTTTTATCGTATGATATAATTTAACGTTAGAAGGTCTCAATTATAAAGAATAAAAACATATTCCAATAAAACTCAGTTCCACAGGTGGCTGTTACTTTTGCATTGAATTAAATGTATAAAGTTCAACGTACCTTAGCAGCATTCTCAAGTTTAAGAGGACAACTTAAAAAAAAGCTCCGTCTGGGAGCACAGTTATAGCGTAATTTTAAACACAGTCTTGTTATTCACGAAGTCTTTGCCTTAACGACCTCGGCTCTCATTATAGTGCCGAATACTGTTTTCTAAGTGATGAAGCGTATCGGTATTTGTTCCATAAACTTTTTTGAGCCTTTTATTCAGAAAATCTCAAACATTTAGATGCTGCGATTGAAACGGCCAGGCATTATACTGCCTTATAGCTCTGGGCAGTATGTTTCTTGGAATTATTTCCAGGTCAGCCGACACTTTACTCTGACACATCTATTCTGCTTCCATTTTTCTAGAAACCTATAAATGATGAATTCAGTAGAAACGGTAACATCAGAGAATTTCTTCATAAATTGTGGCGTCCAGTAATAAGGGCACACAAGGAAAACATTGTTTGAAAATTGTGGAAATTAATATTTATTCCTATTATTTCCTTAATTTTATTTGTTTAGCATCTTATGGTATTTATTATTGGCTAAATTATTTTATACGGGCAGTAATTGTTCGGTAAATCCAAAGCTGCAATATTTTAAAAATAAAAGAGCTATTACCCCTTTCGCGTAATACATTTTAAGAATTATAGCAGAGTATATTATTTTAAATGTATTAATGGTTTCTGAATAAAATAAAATCCCTTGAAACTTATATTACAATTTCATAAATTACAGTATATTTTAATCACTTAAGATGCGATATTTCCTATGAATGTGACAGAGATGTAAAACAAAAGATCTATAAATTTCAAAACATATGTGGCACTGTAAAACGGGCATTGAAAAACAAAACAAGAAGAGATACCATATTAAAGTTTTATAAAACTATGGCAGTGTCGTTATATCTTATAGAGCCGAGACCTGGACCTTGAACAGAACTGATAAAAGAATAATTGAAACGGCTGAAATGAAATTTTTGTACGTAGCTGGCTGTAGTCTTGCAGACCACCTTAAAAGTGAAACAATAAGAGAACCACTAAAAATATTTACTTTAAATGACAAACTCAGGGAGGACAAACTGAAATGGCAAGATCATCTCTCTCGAATGCCAGAAGAAAGACTCACCAAACTGGACTTGCAGTATAAACCAGTTGGTATTAGAGATGTTGGAAGACCACGGAGACGCTGGGAAAATCCCTTCTGAGCCTATCTTGGGAGTTGATGATGATAAATTACAGTATTATAGAATAATATCTCATCAATTTGCTGTTAAGTTCCATTTATCATTTCATCGCTGGCACTCTATTATCATCATCCGAAAATGGATACGAACGTCTTCCATCGCATACCTTCTCCTGATTTCCATCATGGCATGCAGATTTTCAACAGTTAAGTTTTAAGTAGCGAAATGTTCAAATTTATCACTATTTGTGAGCTTAAAAGATATACCAGAATTTGCATATGTATCTTTAAATAGATGTACCATACCTAGTTTTCATTTGAGCGATATTTTCGGAAAAATAAATCGGACGAAACTTTGTTTCTCCGCATTGAAAGTTGTACATATTGTAACTTTGTGGGTTCTTGAAATTAAAAGTCCAGTTGCACAGACTCAAAATTTTCTTTATTTCCACCGAATCACAGTTGGAACACTTGCCAATTACACAGAATTACGTAGCGCACACAATTACATTTCACCAGTTCGTCCGTCACAGTTCCACTCTGCACTCACGGTTACGTACACTCCTCCGATGCACGTACACGGTCTTCCATTCCTTTCCCTCACTGGGCGCTCCTCACGGCTGCTCGCCAAGAACTGAAGTCTCTCCAGCCCGGCGCGTCGCTTATATAAGACCAACTGACCTATCTAGAAGGTTTCGGGTTAGATGAAATATCCCGACTGTTCCAGACCACAGGGGTAGGGGAAAGAGGCGGCCAGCGACCGGTGTCACTTTCCTCACCATCCGCTTCAGTGAACGCTACATGATAAATGGGTAGGCGTGAACTGAATGACTTCTGTCGCCCACCCAGCTGCTAGCTGGCCGTGCTTTCCGATAATTAGGTGACAATATTCATTTCTACTTGAGGCACCCAGTTATTAGCTGACATACCAAATGCGGCTTTTTCCGAACAAAACATATTTTTTTCAACAAACCCCTATGCTATAGAACATACCATGATAGTTAAGTGCAGAAGTTCTACTCCCATTAGTCCTGGACCCATAGGACCAAGGACCCGGACCTCCTTCTACCCGGGAGCGATGGATCCTCCGGGGCTCTTTCCATAGGGCAATACCTGGAGTCTAAAAAGCCCCCCGCTGAGCACAACGACAAAACGGGATGGAAGTGGATACGCCACTTACGCGCGTCAACCCCGTAGGGAAGACTAACGAAAACCTCGGTGGGGCCGCCTGGTGATCTAGCACACCTTCTACTAGCTCTGCAGGCCAGTACCCGGGACTTACTAGGCAACTCTCTACCCCCTCCGGGCGGCCGTAGCCTGGCCGGAGGTTACCAGTTCCCTGTGGCTGTCAGGAACACACTGCCCCCTTGAGTCCAACCCAATCCGAACAACTCCTCGACGGGAGGGGTTTGGCAGTTCGGCCCGAGGTTCCTCTAGTAACGTCAGAGTACCACGAGTGCTATAAACGTAGCTAAACACAATCAGCAGATAGCTCAACATAGTATCATATAAAGCTAAATAACGTCTAAGTAAACTAGATACCGCTGAACATCATAGGCGTGTAAGCTAGGCCATCGAAGGAGGTTTTTTCCACTGTAAACGTGCTGCGAATTATATTTGGCGGTCGTCTTTGCTTCACTGATATAAATCCACTATTTTAGAACCTTTTGTTATCCTTCCCTGTAACCATTACCTAGTTATGCATCCCACTATCTAACTAGAATCTTTATTATACCCCCGAGAATAGTTCTCGTCCTCCATTTACTTGTATTGCTACTTTGGAAATGATCTCTTAAAGGGAAAGGTAGAAAATAAAAGCAAAAAGCTTATTGCAAGTGAATATTGGAATTGGAAGAAAGAAAAGAATTGCTGGCAGAGGTTCAATATCTATAGGAAGAGATAAGCATCTGCTACGTTAGCTCAGCTAGGGTAATAAATTGTCGTGTTTATCATGATATTTAGATATGTTGCTTGAACTAGATATTTCTGTCGTTGGAAGAGGTATTTGGGACGGATGTAATTGTGCATTTAGGCGATTTAAAGAATTACAAGATCCTTTCATAAATGTAACAAATCTTACGGAAAGAAACAAAAAACAGGAATCACAATATCATTAAAGCTGTCAGCAGATTTGTACTTCACAAAATATAAACATACAAAATGGAATATTTGGAAAAAAACTGACTGACGCTAGCAAAACTTGTTACAAATTTAGCTGTATATTTATGCAGAAATATGTTTTTATTTATCTACTGTTTATCCAAAATTACAGACGTTTCAGCTGTAATAAGGGCTTCACAGGTTAATTAGTAGAGACTTCAAAATATAAATTCTGTTAGCCATACAACTATCTTGAACATTGACGAAAATGTTTGAAAAATATCAAATAAGAATCATTTTCACGCAAAGGATGATCGTTATATATTAAAGTTGATAATTTAACTTTAGAACTTAATGTTCACATATATTAATACATACAAACGACTATGGGGACTTTTTTAAAGTAAATTTGCTGTTTCACATAAGTTTAATGCAAAAGGAAATATTTAAGATATCCAATACCAGATATAAATTGTCATAAATTACATATTCTGATTGACTTTCATTTTCTCTCTTCTATTAAGTTTTTATCTAATCTCTCATTTCCTTCATGTTCAAAATTATACAGGAAAAGTACTAAGCGAGATGGCTGTGGTGGCAACGTCTGCTTTCGGTAACCTATAGCTTCAGTGCGTTTACCAATTCCTACTTTTTACCACTGAATTCGCAGTCAATATCAAGGCACAATTTTCTACCATCAGAAGAAAATAAATACAAATATACGCTACTGGAAAACTGTGTAGTGTTTAAAGCCCGCTGCGGCACCGCAGGCGATTTTTTTTTTAAATTTACGTCCTCCAACGTTAAGTCATATCGGACGGACAGGCTGAAATGATTCTCAAATGAGTCCAGGGTCCATGGAGCTTACCGTTACCCGAAAATTGTCTTGAAGGATAAGGAAAAAAAGGGGAAAAAAACCTTATCCAGGTAACTCTCCCTGACCGAGTTTCGAACTCTTGAACGTGAGGCAGACACGCTACCATCTATGCTACCGAGGCGGGCCTGCAGGCGATGACTCTGATAATACATGAGCAGGAGATGGAGCCCCGGTGGAATGATATGGCGCGGAAAACCGGAGATTCCGCAGAAAACCCGTCCACGAGCCGTGTTATCCACAAATCTCACTTCGCGGTTGCCTGGGATCGAAACCGGGCCGCCTTGGTCTAACCACTCAGCCACGGTGTGACCCACGGTACTGGATCTAAGGAACTAAGGCGATTTATCAACATATATGGTAAAGAAAGGCGAATACGTCTGTCGAGCATCACGGTACTCGAACAGCACCGAGCCTAGATCCACACTCACCGAAACTTTATGTCACAAAAAACACGATAGAGATGGGTCATTTGATGTAAATTAGTCACTAATAATAATAACCTAGGCGCGACAGCCCATATAGGGCCAAGGCCTGCCAACTTGACTGCTGACCTCACGCCCGCATACGCAAGGTAGAGCTGGGCAATCATCCATCCGATAGGGGGTGGAGATGTGGTCAGCATCTCGGCAGCTCCGGTTGGAACGTTGACTTCCTTGACCAGGGCCGCTTACCCTTCGTAAGCTCCTCAATTACCTCACGATGCTGAGTGGGCAACGGTCCTACATCCGGGACTTAAAATCCACCCACCCTAAGAGTGGGCTTGATCACGGGCCGCATTCCGTGACCGGAAACCAAAGCAGGATGCCTTAGCCCACTATGTCTCGGTGCAGGACATTAGTAACTGACACCGCCTAGAATATTAATCATTGTTAGGCCGAAAAAGGTTCAATAAATATTTTACATGAATAAAATTTAATGGGCAATGAAACTTGTTCAGGAAAAGTTTGAAAAATAAATTATTTTCTTTGTAAAGAAATTTGGAGGTATATTTAGGTAGTCCTTTGGTTCTAAATTTTGCGAACCCCCTACACACACACACACACACACAAACACACACACACACACACACACATACACACACACACACACACACACACACACACACAGACACACAGCCGTCTCGGTAGCGTGCTGATAGCGTGTCTGCCTCACGTTCAAGATGTCCCGAGTTCGAATCTCGGTCAGAGTGAGTTACCTGGATAATTTTTTTCCGGGGTTCTCCCTTATCCTTCAAGACAAATGTTGGGTAACTCTAAGTTCTATGGACCCTGGGCTCATTTGGGCATCATTTCATTCATTCCATTCATCGTCGATATGACTTAACGATGAAGGATTTAAATTACGGAAAAAAGGACAATCAACTCACACATTGTGTATGTCCTTGAAATATCATATCCAAATGTGCGGTTGAATGCAGTTTTTCAGCTATAACTGGAAACATAAATTCTCAAATGCTTCTAAAGCTGTCTTGTGCATTCTTGACAAAACATATAAATTCAAATACAGAACACTTAAATGTTACAACGTATTTTATTTATTTAGTAGTTTACTTTACCGCTCTTCACTTGTCATAAGCACTAACATTTGCTACGACTGTACCGGGCTTGTAGGAGTGTTAGGAACGGATGAAAGGGAAGTAAACCAAAACAGAAGAGGAGATGGTACACCACTCTTATGGCATAACAATACATACCCCCACGCGTTCTTCAGTGAGGTGGAGTTTATTACATCCCTATTTACCGTATGCAAGCCAAGTTTTCCACCCAGTCAGGAAAGTTAATTCTGTGGTTCCACAGAGGCTAATGAACCATACTATGTGTGCGGTCAACACACTACCTGTCACGTATATTACTGCCACTCTTACTATCTATCAGACGCTACTAAACACCCCAGTTCTATCTTCAGGGTATATAAAATATTCTCTGCTTCAACTAAACCATGCTGGCGAAGCCTGTACCTTGTACAGTTACTCTTAATTAGATTCATTTACCTCCCTAGTTTGTTATGAAATATGTGTACAATGATCCAAAAGATTTTATCTTTTCCATTAACTATAATACACCATGACAAGTAGTGTATTCCATTCAAAAGCTCAGTACCGAATTTTCACCAGAAATACGCCTTTTCAACTCTCTAAATGAAACAAATCATAGATACGTCTGGAGGATTTCTGGTAAGATTAATATGTTTAAGCCTAATTTCATTGCTTAAGATTACTGTTTTCAGCTTCTCTTAGTTATATTTTTTTCTCCCCCTCTCTATTTTTTTCTATTACATAGAACTTGAAAACTTTTGTTTTCCGAGAGGAGATTTGGGGGATTTAAAATACTCACATCCGATGCAATATTAATATTGAATATTGAGTTGGATACAGAACCTCCTCTGAATGTATACAGCAGGTAGGAAAAGTATAAAATACTTACTTAATTGAAGATAGAAAAACAAGGACATAGGTAGAGTCTATTTATATTCGTGTAAAGGAAATTTCATACTTTGCCAAAGTGAGATAATTAATTGATTTTGTTAAAACATAAATTCCCTAACATCATTTTAAAATTTGCACAAAACGTTGGCAGTCCCCCTGATTATCGGGAAGAGGATTCCAAAACGAGATACTGTAACTTTAAACGATGATTAATATAATCCTATTCTGTAATGAGAGATGGCTCGGAGTGTCTGGGGTAGACATCATTTAGCTGTGAGAAATTGAGTTTAAAAATTAAGAAAACTGTTGGAGCTATTAATGAGAACATAAAAAGTAATAAACTCTAGATTAGGCGTAGTTTGAAATAGAAAATGTTTTAGAATTTCCTGAACTAATTAGCAAGTTTAATATTTAACATTTGTTATCTATTATTTTATTTGTAGACGGGGATACACATGGAACTTTCTTTGTAAATGCATGATCCTGTTTTTGTTACTCAGGTAATTTATAAACCTCCATTTCTAGTGAAATCTCTTTATTGAAGATTTAATGCAATAATTCCTCCGCTTTTAGGAAATATTTCTGTAAAAATATAACAAAATCACATTTTGCTCCAATTTTTTTTAGATTTTTGCATCATATACTCTGAAGTAAAATATTTTTTGCACACAAAACTTTAATGAGTTATGTCAAATTCTTGTTAAAATATTGACTAATTATTAAGCAATTTTTTTTTATTTGGCAGTGTAAAGTAACTATTTTCTATTTACTTTTACTGCTTTTTTCCACCTTTTCCTTGTTTTCACCGTTTTAACGTTTCCGTAGATTTACTTTTTATATCTTTTTCTGTTTTACACATGCACTAATACTCATGCCCAAGGTGGAACTCAAACGCGCGATGACGGATGACGGGGGCAGGCCCTCTTGGTCCACAAAGTTTAGATCTCCCAACTCTGAGTTAACTTAGTGTATAAAACAAACAGAAAACCAGTTATTGTGCAGTCATTACATCATTTTATTTAGTGAAACATGATAATGAAATTAATTGGTTGTTAGTAGTAAGAGATTTTGTTTGACGTCATCAGTATAAGGCTACATTGAATAAATATCATACACTTTTAGAGGCAGATTAAAAGAGAGATTTACATTTTATAATTAAACAGAGCATAAGAGATATAAATTAGGAGGATATAAATGGTAGATAACAATCAAAATAAGGAAAGAAGTAAAAGATAATAAATTAATAAGTAATGAACTGAAAGAAGTGGTTGTCTAATGGACAGATGCAGATGCTGGTGAGATCTTCGAGAAATTTAATATTGACGGACGGAATTATATTTGCGGAATCAAAGAGCGCTTTATGGAAATGTTTACCTTCCCCAATGTGAGTCATTGGAGCAATTGTTATTCTTTTAATTATGCCCAACAATGTTTAACTACATAATGTCTAAAATTATACTGAAAATATTAAGGCACAAATTACATACTTAACTGCAGTATTTTTATATGACAAATTACTTTCGTTTTGAAACAATTCAGCTGAACTTGAAATGCATTAAGAAATCCTCATATCCGTATATACAATTATTATCGTCATGCCCACGAATAGTCGAGATACCTTAACGGATTCTCAACAATATTGTGCCAAAGCAATGTCCCTTACCTTACAACACAAATGTCTCAGACAGATTAACTTCAGCTGACGTTTGAAAAACTGCTTTGCTGTTTTGTTTCAGTTTGATCAGATAAAGAAAATCCATCAGGAAGCTTCTACCTTGGAATCAGTTACGAGAAAGCCAAAGCGATGTTCTGCGCTTAGTGCACATCTAAAATGCCATACAGAATTCATTCTGCCCTTCCTTTTCGAACAGTTTTATTAAAAATTTAAACTCTGCCACTTCCTCGATGAAGATCATTACCTCCCTCGAGTTCGAAAAAGGACTGCGTCCAGGACTTCACGTGACATACCTAAAGGAATGAAGGCATAACACAGTGAAATAAATACACAATGAATGCAATCAGACTTCGAAAATCAATTGTTATTTTCTCAAGCATAATATGCTTTGCATATCCAAGAATGTAGAGAAGGAAAATTGAGGAAAGAATACGTCCATGCTTCTACAAATTAAGTTACTACAGCTGCATTTAAAAATAAATTTCCACATTCAGATATGAATAAATTATAAAAAAAAATCGCAATACTTATTAGGGTACATCATATTAATTTTCAATTACACTTGCTATATGAGTTCAACTATGTACAGAAAGAAATGAAAACAATTATATAATGAACTGATATTAGCGTACAAAAGACAAAAAAACGCGTTTTAAACTTTTTGTACGTGTGTTTAGTATATTACATTTTCATGCAAGAATGACCTCACCAATCTTTGTGAGCCTTGATATATATTTTATGCAGTTATAAGAATAAAAACAGCTTATTGCCATGATATTGTGGGTTCGTAAAATTAAATTCAAGTTTACAGAAGTTCAAAATTATTTTCAGAGAAAGACACTGTTGTACAGTGTCTTGACGTAACACATACCAACACAGTCTCTCGTGGCTTCACTACACGTAAACAAACAAAAGAATTCATCTTCAAATCACTACCAGATTATTAGTTCTCGACTCGACTCGGTAAAGTTAAAATGTCCAAACAGCTCACTGGCGACTCTGTGCACACACTGACAGCTCCCTGCCGACTCTGACTCTCTAGTCCAGTCCAGTACCTTTTATACACGAACTGCTGTTTCTTGAAGGTTGGCGAAGCTTCTCGAAACCTCCCGAACCTTCACGGCCTTTCGTAATGGCAGTCGAAGGAGGGAGAACTGTCCAGACATCTCTTTGGCTCTTGCTCTCCCCGCCCCGTCACTCTTTGGCAAGAGCTTGGTGCTAGTTCGAGAATGGGTGTAGCTTGGGCGCTATCTATCTCTTTCACTACTCGCTTCTCTCTCTCTCTCTCTCTCTCTCTCTCTCTCTCTCTCTCTCTCTCTCTCTCTCTCTCTCTCTCTCTCTTAGCAGCCCAACAGTGCCTCGCGATATTACTGTATTTAATACTGTGCATAACTGTTGCCAATAATGTATGGTGCCAATAATGTATAGTGTCGCGGCGAAAAGCACGGAAGTTTCGGTGCCCGGAGATAAGTGCGGTTTGTGTACACAAAGAGCCTGCAGATAAAGATAACAGTCGGATAGTGTATCACTGAGACAAGACTTACCGACACAGATAAGTGAGGTAATTGGAACATTCTAGTGATATCTTGATTTTTGTATAGAACATTCGAATTCTTGTTTATTTCGGAAATATCTAGAATTTTCCATGAGGTATTTAAGGAGGCCACGAGTCGCGAACAGTTGTAAACAAGAGAGTAAACAGCTGAAAAGTGGTGTTGATGTTGTAACGAGAGCTGATGTAATCAGAACGCTGTTGTGGTCATCGACCTTGGTAGATTACGATTGTGTATGTTATGTAATTCTGCTGCTACGAAGTGTATTTCTAAACAAATAAAGAAGATTTAGAATTTCGGCAAATTGGACTTTTAATTCCACGAACCCACAAAGTCACAATATGATGTATTTTCTACAAAAATGGCGTAATAATTCAAATTGGCTAAGCTTATAGAGACACTATGGAATAATTTTGCGATATGCTTTTCTCTGAGCAACAAGGATGCAAAGTTCTGAATAGATTATTAAACATACAGTAGTAGATCTGAAGCTATAATTGTTTTCCATGATGCCTATCTGATAATATGACACATTACAGTTCTAACAGCTGCTCACTTCTTTCCCAGGAAGGGAATACATGCAAATCAAAGTTGCTTATGGGTTTAACATTTCAAGTAATAAAAAAATTAGGAAGGGAAACCAAGGACTTCTACACGAATATATGAAGACAATCTGCTTATTCAGATATGGATGACGAATTATTTAAGGATTCATTTACTACAATTTATAGTGCTAAGGCATCATTATATGTGCATACTGTTCTAAATCTTTGTAACTCTTACACTGGGAAAATAATTGTATCGAAGGGATATTACAGATACTACACAAATATAATTATTTGTAACAGAAACTTCACTTATCTTTTAAAAATTGATAAAAAATTACAAGAAATTGTGTCATAGCTATTGCGGAAACAATATTTAAACTTTCAATCACATAAATCTCGGTTTTATCAACGTTACGGTCACTAGAGCTCAATACGTTTCTGCCAATACTACCAAACTCTGCAAATGAAGTAAATTTAAAGAGAGAATTGACGGTCGGTTTTTCAAAATTCATTACCCGCTTTGTATTTTTTTAAATAATAAGTTTTCCCAAACCATTAAATCTATCGGACCATTTAATTGTTTTAATAATTTAACTTCTGGATTTATTTCATGGTTAAATGACCATAAATGATATTCTATGGTCGATTTGTCAGTCTGTTTATACCTAATATTTTAAAAATGCTCTTTCATTCTGGTTCCCAAGTTACTTTTTGTTTCCAATGTCGACGTGATCGCAATCTAAATAATTAAATTGATAAACCAATTTTATAAGGAATTTTATCTTTTTAAAGGAAATGCAGTAAATATTTAATATTATATTTATTGTTAGGAAGCAATACAAAATTCTTTAAACATCTTTTGTTTTGCTTTTCGTCTTTCAAAGAAAACGGAATTTCAAGGCAGTTCACACTCAACCGGCTTTTAAAAAAAATATATCACGTTAGTTTTCTTTCTCTTCTATTCTTGTAATTAGAAGTGATATGAAAGTTCTTCTATAACAACAATAAGTATATATAAGAATAAGTTGTTGTAATAAAAGTTTAAATAAAAATATGAAAATGGGTATAGTGCATATACACATAAACCTGAACCATTTCAATAGGGCATAACTTTTGAACTAATAATAGGACACACGTGTAACTTTGGGAGAATATAATACAATATTGGGATATTATATTACACTATTTACATCTCAGAGAAAATCTTAGAAGCTTCCTCCACCAGCATCTATACTTCTCTGCACTAGTCGCACCATTTTCTCTGAAGTTTTACGGAAATAATACTGAATTGAGAGAAGGTTATTTCCAGCAAGATGGAGCAACGTGCCATACATCAAATGACACCATGGAATTTATAATCAGTTTCTTTGATAATCGAATAATCTCAAAAGGTCTGTGGCCCCCAACATCCCTTGACCTAACCACACAAGAATTTTTCTTTTGGGGTTATCTAAAATTAGAGTGTACAAGAATATGCCACGGGCAATTGATGTTCTCAAGGAATCCATTCGAAGCGAAATAAGTAACATTGGCGAGGATACTCTCCGCAAAACTTCCGAGAATATGGAGGACACTTCCAACATTTTCTCTGAGATGTAGATAGTGTAATGTAATCTCCCAATTGTGTATTATATTCTACCAAATTTGCACGTGTGTCCTATTATTAGTTCAAGAGTTATGCGCTGTTGAAATGGTTCAGTTTTATATGGATCGCACCGTACATGCAAATGTTACACTCAGATTAAATTTTAGTAATTATGTATCTTTTTAAATTGTAGCCTTATACTGAAAATTAAAGCTGTGCTTTCTAAATGTGCATACTTGTCATTGATAGTGTATTTTATATAATCAATGCATGTTAAAGCACCTTTTGATTACAGTATTAATTTTAAAAATGTTAATTGTTTGTTTCAGGTAAGTGCATCATCACTACTTTCTGTTAATGAGTGAAAGGTATTTATAATTTAGATCATCTATTTTTTATAAATTTCAATTTAAAATTATTTCCATTATGAGGTATTTTTAATACGAATGTAAAATAAAGTATCGCCTCTAGGCATATTTTTGTTAAATCAGCTAAATGTAAAAGTAATGTATACAGCCCACATGTTCTGTGTTGACATTTTACTATGTCCAAATCATAACATTTCACTTTGTGACTTAATAATTCAGAATTTAATCCGATAGGTAACATGCATAATCTCTCAATGTTAAAAATCGTATTATCACCAGCGTTGCTCTACAAATTGTGTTTATTAAACCAATGAATAGCCATAAAGCATTCATAAAGATCAATGATTTGTTTTAGGCAGTCAATTTAAAGCGAAATAAACGTACTTGATTGTAAATAATCTCATGAGTATTCAAACAGGTTACATATTCATTATCGTATTATCGCGTGTTCATCTTGTTACCACAAATATTCGTTACGTATCTAAACCATCCGTGCAATTTCTGGTTACAATTAGTAATTATTGTGGAATAGAAGGAGCATTGGTCTATTGTAATGAAATGTCTATGAAACTAACACTCTAAGAATAGGTCTTACTAAAAACATTGGACATGAATTTTTAACACCTCTGAATATGAAAACAAATGCCGTTTCTATTGTAATATTTGCGTATTAAGAAATGAATACAGAATAAAATATGTATTTGTTTTATAATTTTCTATCGGGATTGTGGAAGCAGACTTTCTGGAATTTTAAGTGCCAAATACAATTTTCTTTGCCATTTTTTCTCCGTTTTTATTTATGTATTTATAATTTCTTTCTTTTTGTTTATTTCTTTAGATATTTATTTGCTTTTTCTTTCTTTTATGTCTCTGTGTTTGTTGAAGGTTTTCTGTTGTATAGCATTCAGTTAAAAAAGCTATAATCAGATTTCAGCGAAAATTGCGCCACGTTTTGAATCTGCCCCCCCAAAAAGGTCTCTATGAACGTACCCTTCTCTATGTGAACACCATACCTTACATTTTAAAATAGATATAATTAAATTAGTTCAGAGTATTCCAAGGATTCAACTTTAAGGTTTTCAGGAAAATTCACCGACTCAAAAGTGGCATTATATGGAAAACATGGTATCGTTCATTTCCTCAAAAATAGATCAAACGAGTTTCTTTACATCATACGAGGGGCGTTCAAGTTATAACACCTCCTCTTATTTTCTCACAAAGTAATCACAAGAAAAATGTGAAACTACTATGCGTTTCAAATGGGAAGAGTTCTGGAGTCCAGCTGTTTAGATGCCGTATCACACTGAGCGTTGCCAGCTTGTTACCCCAATCCTTTTATATTTCCCTCTCTCTCGCACACTCATACAACACGCAGCTCTGCTTGGCGCAGACATAAGGGTAAGCAAATTATAGTTTACAAACGTTTACAGTGATGCAGTTGCCAAAATCAAAATTGTAAAAAAACATTTTCGCAAATTATTTATATTTTAAGATACTATAACTATAATTATAGTTTATGCATTACCTGCTTTTCTAATCCAATGTAACTGCCAGTGCCTCATCCATATCGCTGTCAATGTTACTTCCGTTAAGAGACAATTCGTCATTATCACTGTCTTCAATGTCTGAGTCTTGCAAATTTATGATTATAGGTTCCAAAATGTCTTCACGTGCTATTTATTTCTTAAAATCGTCTTCTTGAAGGTTTTCTCCATGCCTCACGCAGTTTTCCCAGTCCTGCTTCTCAATTTCTTCGTGAACAAGTTGTTCAACGCCCGTCAGTTCAAAAGTATTATTTCTGTTTGCAACCCCCCCCCCTTTCATTTGAGTCCACACCAACTTAATTGGATTATATTGGCAGTGGTAAGTTGGGAGGGGTATTACCTCGTGTCCCGTTTCAATTGCCATTTGATCCAGCTGATACACTTTATCCGTGTTTTTAAACGGAAGTACTCTTTGCAATAACTCATTTTTAGTTTCTGTTTCCTAAAAATGTTTGAAGAACGTGTATACCTTAAAAATAATACTTATAGCCTGGCTTCGCAATATCTGCCTTTCTGATTCGCCACTAAATCATCTCAAGAAGCCATTAACTCTTACTCTACTGTTGTGTAAAAACAACTGAATGATAGTGATCTGAACTCGCCAGAGTAACTAAACACGTCTTATCCAGCATTCATTCATAAACATAAGCATACAGCATTCCACAGGCTAACAGGAAATGAAGTGTTTGCTCTTTCTCGAATTTAGCATCTTGACTCATTCACAGTAATTCTTCTATCACTTCATGTGAGTATTTTAAATTCAGTTCTGAGTAATTAAAAGTATATGTACATATACACCAACCACTTTGAACTCTGTAGAGTAAATAGAGATTACGAACCATTCATAAACAAAGATATAATGTGACCAGACAGGTTCTGTCAGGACAGCTGGAAGTTTCTTTCCTCTCCCTCTAATTGGATTATTCAAAGTAATTCTTTTATCACGTCATGTCAAACATTTACGTTTCGGTTCTGACTAATTACAAATATACTTTCACACGCACATGCCAACCAATAATGATATTCATACAGTGCTTACTTCGCGCTTTATTGTTATAATACAGGTAATAGTGGTTTATTTATATTAGAAAAACTATTTGAGCTAAAAATATGGGGTTTCCATGGTTATGTTAGATACATTACCCTCTACCTTCCACATGGATCAGTTTCGGCAAAATCTGAACTTTTGTCTTAGCGCGAATAATATTTCATACAGATTGATTAGGTTGGCGCTCCTCACACACCACTTAGCGGGAATACAATACGACAACACCGCAGGACTCCGATTGGTTGCTCACCTAGTAGCGCTCAAGGACAAACACCTTCCCATTTGAAACACATAATAGTGTCACTTCTCAATGTAATCTCCCTCTAGCCGTACACATTTTTCATAACGTCGACGCCATGATTCCATGTCCGCTACGAACGCTTCCTTAGGAGTGTGTTTTGACCACTGGAAAATCTCTGAGGCTATAGCAGCACGACTACTGAATCTGCGACCACGGAGAGTATCTTTCATCATGGGAAAAAGCCAAAAGTCGCTAGGAGCCAAGTCAGGTGAGTCGAAGTTGTCACTTAAGAAATTCCTGCGTGGGGTTCGCCTGATGCACTGGTCCGTTATCTTGATGAAAGAGCACACTTCCAACCCCTTCCGCCCGTTTTTCAAGAATGCTGGGAGGAGTTTATTCTTCAAAACATTTTGGTAGCATACAACTGTCACCATAGTACTCTTTGGAATGCAATGAGTAAGGATTACGCCACTAATATCCCATCATTTTGTCAGCACTGGCGCTCGCCCGAAATAATGTTTGGTGGCGGTAAATCTTCCATTGAGCTGATTGGCGCTTCGTTTCGGGGTTAAAATGGGGCATCCACCTCTCATCCATTGTCACAGTCGATTGAAAGAAACTTCCATTCATGATAGCATCACGCGTCAACATCGCCTGACAATTTCCCATGCGCGTAGCCATTTTAAAACTGTCCTAGCTTTCATCGCTGCCACTAGAGTTCTATGTACTGTGTGGAGGAATGTCTTTCTCTTGAACCTCGTTGAGGTTAAGCGTATTATCTTTGTATATGTGTTCTTTGGAATAAAGTAGTGCTGTACTGTGATGGCCGTGTTATTCAGTACCCTAGTATCCCTATCATAACATTTGGTGAGGATGGTGTAAGAGAATGGTCGGGACCATTAAACTCTGCCTGAGGAAAGTATTAGACAAAGTCCAAGTTACGGAGGAAGGCCTAAACACCGTCCTGATAATGACTGTAGCAGCACTGAATTCCAGACCTATAATGCAAGGACAAGAAGCAGGTTCTGAACCACTGACACCAGCACATTTTCTTTGTGGAGCAAAACTAACAGCAATACCCAGTGGACCTGAGCCTACGGCGAGCGTCTCGCTATCAAAAGAATTCAGGAGACAGCAGAAGTTGGCTGACGATATATGGAAAATTTGGTCCAGGGAATACTTCACTCAACTGAGGAGTTTTTGTGAGGTCCGACAACCCCAGAAAAAAAAAAATCTCCCCAGCTCAGAATCGGAGATGTTACTCTCATCCACGAACCAGTCCGTCCAAGAAATATATGGAAGAAAGGCCAGATAGTTGAACTGCATGAAGGAAGGGATGGCAACATTAGAACAGCTAGATCTCACACCGCAGATGGAGGCACGATCACCCGACCCGTCCAACTAGTCATCCCCTTGGAGATCAAGCATTTTAAGTATCTAAAACAGTCCTAGCTCTCCTTCTATAGAGTTCTATGCACTGTACAGTGCTACCATCTCTGTCACGCATTCACAAGTAATCCACGTGTATTTAAAAAAAAATTCCTAACTGATCCTAGTCCTGAAAAAATAGGTATTATTAGCTTGAATGCACCTCGTACATGTAGTATATCTGAAAACTCTATGTCGATATTTCACCGCAAACATATTTTCAGCCCCCCCCTCCAGCCAAAACAGGCACTTTTATTAAACGGTCTGTAGGTCTGTGTTTCTATGTGTCTAAGAACAGCATTACCCAAAAGTGAAACCTCGATCATATATCAAACTTGGTGTTTTGAGCTCAACGTCTTCCACTGATGCACAAAAAAAGTTAAAAAAAAGCTTCTCGCCTAAATAGAGTCCTCTGAATGTTACAGATATTGTTTTTACTTTTTAAAAAATGAATTAAGTGATTTTGACTATATATTTTACTGAAAATTACAATTTATATTTAAACCTTTGGAAATATCCAGAGGTGCCCTTCTTTCTGAAATCTTTTGTTTAATTTTTAAGCCGTAAGAGGCATACAAGTTTTTATTTATACTCAAGATGTAAATCTAGTTAAAGGATACAGTGTAAACTAAACATTTTTTTTCATGTTTTCTTTCTTGCTGTTTGAATTTTAAATACTTATGCATATTTTTTCAAGTAGTAAGACGGTATTTGTTTCTGCACTTGTTCATTCAATGGCGTAACACAGCAATTAATATTATTCTTTTAAATAGTGTTCTAAAATATTTCTGCTGCTTTAGTCTTTGTTAGTTTTTGGTTTCTTCGTATACTTACAAGTACAGTCTGATTTTTAAAAGAAGATACGTGAAGGTCATCAGGCAAGGGACACGAAGGGTAAGAAGGGAAGGTCGTTGATATGGTATAGTAAACCAAGGTTGCCAGATTGGATACACTGTGAAGTTTTTTTTTTTTTTTTTTTTTTTTTTTTTTTACATTTACGTCCGCCCCAACGTTAAGTTATATCGGACGGTGAATGAATTGGGTGAAATGATGCTCAAATGAGTCCAGGCTCCATCGAGCTTAGAGTTACCCGTCATTTGTCTTGAAGGATACGGGAAAACCCCGGAAAAACCTTATCTAGGTAACTCACCCAGGCTGAGATTCGAACTCGGGACCTCTTGAACGTGAGGCAGACATGCTACCATCTACGCTACCGAGGCGGGCACACTGTGAAGTGTGTGAATCACATTCTCTAGTTGCATGCAGGAAACAGAGTTCGCCTAGATGTGATGTGTATTGTTAGCCTACTTTGTTAAAATACAATTAAAATGCGTATTTATGGAAGCAAGACGTAGTGGCGGTAGGATAAGGGGTTAACCGAGGATTCATGGCCCAAGGCAAATATCAGCTTACGGTCGGATGTTACAGCCAAACTACAGAATTTGTATGTTCTCTTAGAGAATTCTTCCAACAGGAAGACGAGAGTTTGCTCCTGATGAATGAACAGCGTTGATATGAAAATGTCAATTAGCAGAGTCGTTCATAATAGTATATGGCGATATTAATGTATACGGAACGAGGAAACTTTGAAAAAAAACGAGGCACTTGCACCGAGTTTTTTTAATTTTCGAGAATCCATTATGTGCTTACCACATGTGTGTTGCACATTATTTTTTGCACTATGTGTATTTATATGAATCTGATTGTTGAATATAATTGAAGGTAAATATATCTTAGAACATGCAACGCGTATATGTGCTTCTATGGAGAAATACTTACCGCACTATTGCGGGAATGTCAACTTTTGCAACAATAACGGTATATATGGAATATTAGTTATATAGTGCCAACAATTATTTAAACGAACTCACACATGTGAAGACCCTACAACTCAGTGAACGTGTGAAGAACTTATTTCTGTTTTAAAGTAGGCTAATACAGATTAACTGTGCATACTTTTGTTGAGGTGAGATAACTCGAACCCTTGTTTATGTTTCGAGTGCTGAGAGGATATAGAAAGGGGATCTGGTGGGCAACAGTGCACTACCTACGTGGAGAAACGTATCTTCTTTTTAAAATCAGACTGTAAGTGTGTAAATTATTTTATCTAAATTAGTGAATAAGATGTCTCACTATCTTTTGTATAAACTGCAAGTTCAGATTTAAGAGTAACTTGGAATTTATTTACAAATGAAGTAAAAACCAAAAGCAGAACGTTATTTTTTATAATATCAAAACCTCCATTATGAGCAGAAAAGTTAAAGGGGCTATACAAAAAGTAGATAAATAAATTAATGTTTTTGTAATATAAGAGAATAAAGAGTGTTTATCACCATGAAAATAAAACATTTGAATTCTCTTCTTGCTTTTTAACTAAACATTTACCGCTTAATTTAAGAATACTCATCGGCAAAGATATGTTATCATAACATAACGTAGATAGAAGAGGAACTTTTTATATCTATGAATGCTGTGCATATATGAATATATGTAATGTTACAGAAAGGTATGTGTTTGCATCATTTGCTGTTTTCAGCAAATAAGCATCATTTGCTACGATAAACAGCTTCTGGTCTGTTTAACATTCATTTCTGATGCGTGCTTCGGACTAACCCACTTCCTTTAGGCACGGAATACTCTTTTTCTCTGTTTTGTTAATTTAGTATACAGCAGAAGCGCTGTAACTTTCCCGGTACTTACAAAGGGCTAAACAAACACGATAGAGATGAAAGTTGTTGCCATTCAGATATGCAACAGATGTAAAAGCGGCGAATGCTTGATTGATATGGTTCGGTTTCACCAGCCGCCACTGAAGGCTTTCCTCTGCAACTATAGTATAAAAGCCCAAGGCTTAAATAAATAATACGGTAAACTGCACGCGTGAGCGAGAACGGTACATCCGCAGGCAAAACTCTGCAGAATGCCTTCCCACGGAATACTGCTACTGCTGCAGCAGCAGTGTAAACTCAGGAAGAGCATTTTTGTTTCGGAAAAGTGCGCATGTGAGTTTGCCTTAAATAAATAATGAGCAACTGCATGTCTCAAGGATACAACACGCTGCATAAACGTCACCCTCTTTCTACTGTCTTTGATTTTACTCTGCGTTTCGTGTAACCTTAAAGAGATAGGAGTCAAACAAACACTGCGGTTATGGAATCATGAGTTAAACAGTTTCACTGTTTCAACGTTTATGAGGTTGAAATAGTTCCAAGTGGTGTTACATGGCTACTGTCCATTGCTAGTCCCAAAAGCATAATTCCTCTTAGGTCCATTTGCTTTGCATCTTCACTACTTTTACATGAGTTGTAACTAGTAACTTATGTTTGACAAATTCAGAAATACGTAAGTGTAAAACTAAATATGCTGTTGTTTACTGCACAAAAATGCTGGATTATCTGTTCATATCTCAAAAGAAGGTACTGCTATGGCACGATGATTCTTGGCATTAAGAAAAGTACATATAAATGTATCTCCGCTTAAAATACAGCAACAAAAATATATATATTTGGTCCAAAAACATAAAGCACCTAATAGGACAATATTTAAATTTACATATTTGAAAATGAACTAAATGTAAAGGGGAGTAAAACAGGAAGAGAGCCTCAGCCCATTGTTATTTATTATATTTAGGAACCAAATTACTGTATTACTACAAAAGAAGAAGGAATAAGCTGTGAATAAGATATACTGGAATGTGAGACCAATAGGTAGACAAGTATTATTATACGCAAATGATATACTAATGGAAAAAAGTGAGAGAAGGTTACAGCAAGCATTAATGGAATGGGCTAGCACAGTAGAAATGAAATGTATAGTGTTTAACGCCCGCTTTTACTACATACGGCACCGCAGGCGATGACACTGATGATACATGCGATGAAGATGGAGCACCGGTGGAATGAGATGACGGGGGAAACTGGAGATCCCGGAGAAAACCCGCCCCAGCGCCGTGTTGTCCACAAAAAATATCACTTTGCGGTCGTCTGGGATCGAACCCGGGTCGCCTTGGTGAGAGCCAAGCGGTCTAACCACAGAGCCACGGCGCGGCCTAGCACAGTAGAAGAATAAGGGATCAGAATATATGCTAAAATGTTAAAGTGATGGCGATGAGTAGAGAAGAGGTGAGAGAGAAATATTCATACAGTGGAAGGGTGAGAAATTAGAATCTGTGAGAACCTATGAATATTTGGGAATTATATTAACAAAATACAGTAAAATAGATAAAGAAATAAATATTAATATCAACTAAGCCAGCAATATATATTATGGAATATACCTATAATACTATAATTGGAAAGATGGAACTGAATCCCGTGCGTCCGTCCGTCACTGCTTGGAGGCTTTAGTAAGCCTGAACAATCTTCCTGCGCTCCGACCCCTAAAAGTGTTTAACCGCAAGTAGGAAATTTTGGGGAGAATTGTAGGCTGAATATTTGTGGTTTCGGTGGGAATTAATATAAAGGCTACAATTTTGTCCCTTTAAGGCAAGGTCACACTGAAAATTCCAAATTCTTTAATAATAATAAACCTATCATTATTAAAATTTATCCACATAATTAAAGTATCATTTTAAACTAACATGCAAATTTTTATGTTACTATACCGAACAGTTCATTGATTATTGATTATTTTTTGTGAAAATATTGTAAAAATTTAAAAGGTTCTACGCGTAAAAAAATTGAGAGTTTAAGTTGAATCTTTTTTTGGCTAGTACAGAGCAATTTTAAAAGACCTACATTCCTATTTTTTGGAATACGCATGTAGCATTTGTTATAAAATATTTTCCAGGTGTTAGCTCTCAAAGTTTTGAAAATATTAGCTTATTTTATTACTTAACCCCATATAATTTTCAAACCATGAGCATTAACAAAAATGGGGAATGTGAATTTTCTTATTTACATATTATAGACCTATCCTGTAAGTTTCACCAAGTTAAATGAAAAACTTTGACGCGTGGAACATTTTATATACTGAAAAGTGTTAGAAAATAAGTTTCTCAGAAAATCAATTTTAAAGCCATGATTCTTACTTTTAACGATTGTTAAAGGTCTCTTTAAACTGTTACGTGATGGCCTAAAGTGGTGCAAATGATAAAAGTCGCATGTCATCTATTACTACACACCCTAAGCTACCAAAAATGCCATGATTTTCAACATTTTCGGTGAATTTTCAGTGTAGCCTTGCCTTAGGGTGAGTTTGTAGAACGCAACACCCATTACACAAGGGGAAGAAAGGTAATGGCAGTGTGACGTCAGCTCCGTAAGCTCTAACCGCCAAATATGCCCCCGAATGAAAGGCAGGTTAGCGTGTGACGTCACCGCGCTGATTTCTGCTGTCCAAGGGGAAGGAAATAGTTTGATATGTTGGGGTTCCGACAGCGTAGGAAAGACAGGAAACGTATCGGGTATTAATGTGTACAACTTACATCTTGGTTGTTGTAATATTAATTCTGACTACTTTAATTACACAACTGGTTACAGTTTATAAACAATTACATTTTAGCTCTGTGCTATGAGAAAATATATAAAACTTCAATTCGTAGTCTATCTGAAGGTCAGACATGTTATAAAGTAAATAAAATAAAACATCAAGTAATTTTCTCTGCAAATTACAGGAGACCCATTCAGAACAAAATTACGTGTACATTTTCCGACACTTTCTCTTTCGTTTTTCTTTAACTAGTTTATCAACGTCAGGACATAATGTCTGGGAAATTTGTAATCTAAGGCTGCATGTTAGATTGTCATCCGACAAGGTACTTCGGGGTTTGGACTTAGCTAATTTCATAATAGAAAAAAAAATTGTTCGCAGACATATATCAAGCCAAACATAAACAACGTCCGTGCGACTAGGGAATACAACCTCGGAAACATGGTTTGGGGGATATTCTTGTAAAAATCAGCCGTCTTTCTGGTGTGTATATTTGTCTTTCAATAAATCATCGCATTGTAAATTTAACAGTTCCATTTGGCACGTGGCACCTACATTGTAATCGAGTGCGCTACACCTGACTGAACCCTCAGATTCTGTACTCACAGCGCCATGTATGTAGACAACTTGGTACTACACGGCTCTTTCCTGACGTCACACGCACTGCAGACCACGCTTCCGGCTGAAATACGTTATAACTCTCGAAGCTGTCTTCCTCGTATATACACCTTGGTGTAATTATGTTTTGTGTTCTGATGACATTATTTTAAGTTCCAGCAGTTTTTGATTGGGGATTAATGGAGCTCAGCTTTAGCTGCTGTTAGCAGTTGCTCCTTGGTTATCTCGAATGCCTGCATACCATACGGGGTAGCCAATGGTGCCTGACGTGGCGTCTAGTGGGGTCATAATCCCCCAGAGACCTGACAAGAGCGCTTTGATGTAGTGGTAACTTTCCGCAGAAATTTTGAGCCCGGTGCCTAATTTCATCCTCCACATATGGTGGAGATGAGGCTTCATGAAATACCCTTACCGGAAAGTAATGGCCAGCAGAGTAGATGGACCGGAGAACTCACGGAATCAGCCACCAGACAGTTTTAATATATACAAGTGAAAGTTGAACATTCCTAGGTAAACATGCAAACAGAATGGCAGCGGTCCGAATGCGGTATCTAGAGCGCTGTTAAATTTACTAGGAGAGAAATAGTACTCAGAAATAGCACTATGAAGGAAATCTTAACAAAGAGGGTACAATATATACTAAGAGGAATATATGAGACAAGAACAAAGAGAAAAAAGAGGAATAGGAAGACTTAGAATGGAGACAGTACTTGCAAAAAGTAGCAGCTAGTGGGGAAAAACGTGGAGAGAAATACAATAATTGCACAGGACGGGAATGAATTCAGGATGGGACTGAAGAAACCCGACAACTAAACATATAAGGAATACTAAAAGAAGAATAAAACAAAGCTGAAAACTAAACAGATTAAAAAACCGAGAAGTTACACAGACCTTAGCACGAACAATTACTATAAATTAGGTCAAATTACATTTTAGTTCTGCATTCGTATTCAATATCAAACCTTTTTAAGTAACAGAGACCAACACAAAACCATAAGTGTTAACAATTGGCTTTTATAATAATATTCTATGTAGATAAAAGCAGTTTTATTTGGAACCTAACCTATGTGGCTTATACTCATATACTTAAGAGTTCAAGAACGAGTCAGGCAGCTAATCTCGATAGCCGAGACGGAAAAGATACAAGTTTTCACAAGCTATGATCAACTTTTTTAAGGTCCTCCAACATCAAATCATGTCAGACGAATAAAATGGGTGAAGCGATATTTAAAGGAGCTCAGTGTCTATGCAGTTTAGAGTTAACCGACATTCATTTTTTCAGGATAAAGGAAAACCGAAAAACTTGTCCGGATGACTTATAACGACCGAGATTCGAATTCGAAACCTCTTGAATGTGAGACAGAGGTGCTACTTCCACAGTATATGGGCGAATACTGTGTAAGTTAATGCCATCCCACTAATTGCCTATGCTCTGATTATCATTTCACATCATATCTCATCTGGTGGTCTCTTTCTAAATAGAAGTATCGGTGGGTGTCTGGCGTTGCATGGCAGGATGATACGCTCTTGATAAAACTACCTCCTCCGTTACGACGGCCTCCGGTCTCCGTACCCACTCTGAATTCTGACTTTAGTAGAGTGAGACGCTGGTTGAACTGGCCTGTCGGGGAGTTTTCATATGGTAAAATGTATGAACACTGCACTCCGCACTGCCGTGTCTCTTTGTATGGCTACCCTCTGTCTCCCGTCACCTCACTCTTCCTCCCGGGGGTGCCTCAATTTTGGGCAAAGGTACAGTAGGTCAACCTTGGACCTCCAAATCCCCTCCATGGCATAGTCCAGTTCAGTCCAGTTCAGTCCAGTCCTGCACCAAAGAGGTGAGCTGAACTATATTCAACCCACACCCGGAATGTTCTCATACTGTCAATAGGAAAAATAAAAACTTACACATATACTAACCCAAATCAGCAGAGTCTGCATAGAAAAGAGCTCAATTTAAGGAAGTGTATCAGTAAACTGCCTATAATCCAAAGCTCTATTCTGATTTTTTCCACTATGCATGCCCGACAGAAAATATACAGCGCACATAACATGCTAAGGAACTATATCAACCTATTGTATTTACAATTAGTTCCTTTTTGATATCGTAATATGAAATGTTCATCCTATCGTTCTCAGATGTTTAATCTGAACATGGTATAAAAATAACAAATTATTGTGCCGTCCTTTCCTAATTTTTGTCAGTTTAAGCTGTTTACCCCCACGGGTTTAATTACCGACTGACTCCTCTTTGGCGGGGGGTTGCCTTTTTATAGTTTACTAACATTCCAGAAATTTCTCAAGCAATCGAGACCCGGTTAGATCAAAGGCGAACTCTCGAGAAATCCATCTCCTTCCCTCCGCCGTTTCGGCGAGCTTTTATCTACAAACTGCACTGCGCATCCCTTTGAATGCCTTGCCGCCTCGATCAACAATGGCCTGACGTTAATACGAATCGTCCTGTCTTTTCGACGCAAATAATTTAATGGACTACTTAATATTTTCGTTATTACACAAAAGTGTTAAACCCATAATCCTTAACTCTCTGCTGAAACTTTAAAACCAAAAGTTATAAATTGCAGTCCAATGAGCGTTATGGATATTCATAAACTCTGGAAAGAGAGGAATTTAAAACAACACAAACTAAAGTTCAAATCAATGTTTACATAAATGGTACTAGGCCACTTAAACCACTATTTCTGAGTTTAAAATTGTTGATATTGGACGCCTATTTTCGCAGTGAGAGTGATAGTTATAGATTTCACATATTATTAACAAAGTTCTTAGAGATAATGCCACATATAGGCTTAAATGTTGTTACTGTGGGTGATATTTTGTCTTTGTTCAAAATCATCAAACATTTCACTGGACAAAGATTATAAAAATGACGGTGACACATTATAGCAAGAGCATATTTTACTTTTCAAGGAATAATCTGAATTTGTATTATATGTATTTATAACGATATTTCAATTAATAATACGTACCATTATTTACATTATTTACTAAGCATAAATAAATTAACTTCTATTAGTCTTTCACACAACAAATTGTTCTTTAACTTCTCTATTTTAATTACACACAGTGAAAATAACAGCATTATGTTATCAGTTTCTTGTTTAAAATATTTGACTCATCTTTTCAAGAAGAGGCGGCGATTTTTTTCTAAGTCCTGCACACGTTTTGATGTTTTTATATACAACCATGCTTTTTATTATGATTTATTTACTTTTTAGTGCAATTTCGTGCTGGAGGACATTCTTTTAACGTTATTAATTGTTTATTTCCTTACTGCGCATGTAGCCATATCGAAAACTTCAGTACAGCCAGACTCTCCTTATTGCTCCACTGAACGCAATGCTGCCAACAGTCTTACTTGTCCCTAAACTACACTACCAGACTAAGACAAACTACCTAAATAAGTTAAACATTAGTGTTAGTGCTGTGACAATTTTTACGTTACATTTGTTAACCTTGATTTTAAATCGGGCACAATTCGCGGCAGTAGCCGAAGCAGTCGGCGAGCTCATACACTTTACAGTTTTGTCGAGCCTTTTTCCGAGTTTCAACAACGTACTGAACGAATCTTAAATAGTTGAAGAACGCACAGAACAAACAGCCCTCACTTCTAACAGTACAATTGAACAGAAAGCGTACTTCTCTAAAGCACTAAAACCTCAAAGGAAACATGGCCAGTATTTTTCAAAACTGATCCACGCTAATCGCATCCACATACCCTTTTGCACTGGTGTAGGATAGATGTCTGGGGCATTTTTGCAGAGGTTGGCTACAAGTGTTACATATCTTTCTCGTGTTGGCTGCAACAGGATTGCAGGTTGTCTGCTTGCGCAGGCGTATACGTGCACCGTTGGACTTAGAAAATATTCTCGCGTCGCACAAAAGGAAGTTTCTCCAAATATTTAAATATTGACCAGAACGTTATTTATGAGAGATTTATAAGTTACTTATGGTACCACTCACTTGTATAATAAGCCTGTTAACGAAATATTAAACGCTATGTTTAAATGCAAGCGAATAATTGTATACTCTATGTGTGCCTGCCTATTAAGTTTCCTTGAGTATGAATCTTTGTGGCATTGTGTTCGCGAGTGATAAATATTGTTAGCAAAACCATAATTTTGAGTATATTTCAAAATATGTCTGCTAGTAATTCATAATAATGATGATGATGATGATGATGATGATGATGATGATGATGATGATGATGATGATGATGATGATGATGATGATGATGATGATGATGATGATGATGATGATGATGATGATGACGATGACGACGACGACGATGGCGATGATGACGATGATGATGACAACGGAAACGGCAACGGCGACGACGACAACCATAATCATGATAACAATAATAATCATTAAAAAAATTTTAATTATAAATGAGTAGAGTCAGACTGAAAAATGCAATGCCATAGCCGGGATTTCATTATTTCCATCAATTTACCTTAATAATAGTGGTTTAACTATGAAACCTGGGACTTAAGTACTTACAGCATAGTAAGTCGTCACAAAAGGTGCGTGTCTCATAGCATATGAGAACCCCTAGTGGTCTGCCAGGAAACCTACGAGTCATTTGGAGAATTTAATATCATGTCAGTATGTTGGCCATAGGCTCAGAGGTTTAGAGGAACCGCACGGAGAGCTGGAGATCCGTGTTTCAAATCCCGGCTCTGGTATTGAATTTTTCAGTCTGGCTCTACTCATTTAAACCTTAGCCTACACACGGCTAGTGTGGAAGAAATGATTATTTCAAATTTTAATAATATTTACAATGTAAATAGATCGAAGAACTTACATTACCTGAATTTACATTTAGATTTAACAGTAGTCTAGATCTTCGTTTCTTATAACTATTCATATGTATTCAAAGCAACATTGAAACAAAGCCTATAAACATAATGACTGTTGCATACAATCAAGTTCGATTTGGTATATATGTAGAAATAGATTTAGGTTTCTTTTGGTGTGCTTATTTAACCTCAAGTTATATAGGAACTTACTGTTTGGATTTCTCTTAAATACAAATAAATTTCTTATGCACGTTTTAGCTGCAGATATTGTTTGTTAACATAAAGCATAGACTGTAATAGCCACTTTATAAACAATTAATGATAATATTTAAAATTTATTGTTGTTTCTGTTATAAAATATTTCAAAGGATAATTTTTACTTAAAGATTCTAAATTATTGTACGTAATTTATGAGAAATATGAAAATTTTAGATAGTCTCACAGTTTGAAAACGTTGGCCTTGCCGCTTTGGAAGATGCTTAACCCAAATATAAATTTTATGGAAAATTTCGTTTTAGGGATATTCTGTTCACATGAATCCTTTTTGTAAAAATACTTTCCATATTAATGAGGCCTGAGGAAGTGTATTTCTGGTAAAATCTGAAAATTGAATGTTTAACTGGAATGCAATAACTTCTGCTACTCCAACTTTTGTGGTAGGGAACGTAAAAATTGGTGCTCTATAAGGAGTCGGCAGATATATTTGTAATTGGTGAATAAATTTGTACGCATTGCGTATCAGGTTTTTCTCCCTCGTATTATAAACCGGATGTTGATAAAATACCTGTTATTATCGCAATATAAATTACATGCAAATACAGTTCAGTAACGATTTTGAAAGAATATGAAGCCGTTGGATATGACCGTTTTATTACAACAAATTGCAAAGAATCGGATGTTCGCCTCTTTAATTACTGTAATTTAATATAGCCATAACATACGCTTGTAATGGTATACTGAAATATTTACAAAGGCGATTACAGCAAGCGGTCTTTTTCGGCCTGAAATTAGCAGGCTAATAACAGTGAACTAGCCACAATTTAATGTAAATTACTCTGTGTAACATTTAAAAGTACCTACCATTCAATACGTAAAATGATTTAATTATTCCGCTACTCATTTTAGAACTTCCTATTACAAAAGTAACGTAAACACAAACTAATTGTATTAGAGGCAATCAACAACGTTCCATGTAATTCGAGGACGAAGCTTGTTTCGCTCAGTTTTAAAATGACACACAATCACGTGGAAGTCATTTGCTTGTGGTGAGTGTGGCCCCATCTGCCCAAACTAACGATAATGGACCAATTAATGAACCCAGCGAGAGTAAAAAAGGATGCTGCTGACTGTGAATATTTGCAGCAGTTTCTGTTGTTCAGCTCATACCTCCTCTCCATTTCTTTAGAGTTCTGGGAGTGAATGGCCTTGATTCTCTGGATAAGGATCACAGCAAGCTTGAGTATCTTAAAATTGCAACTTGCAGTCTGATTTTTAAAAGAAAATACGTTGAATGCCATCTGTTTCTCCACGAGGCTGTTGCAATGTTGTCCGGCAGATCTCGTTTCTTTATCCTCTCAACCCTCGAAACATAAACAAGGGTTCGAGTTATCTCTCCTCAACAAAAATATGCACAGTTAATCTGTATTAGCCTACTTTAAAAGCATAAATAGTTGTTCACACATTCACTCCGTTGTAGCGTCTTCACATGTGTGAGTTCTTTTAAATAATTTTTGCACTGTGCAACTAATATTCCATACTTACCGTTATTGTTGTTATGCATGATACTTTGACATGCCCGCATAGTGCGGTAAGTATTTCGCCATAGAGAAACATGTAAGCGATGCACGTTCTAAAATCTGACATTTATCTTCAATTATATTCATTAATATTTGAGCTAATATCTTAACTACTAAAATTCAGATTGATGTAAATACACACAGTGCCAAAATAGTATGCAATACACATGTGGTAAACACATAACGGAACCTCGAGAATTGAAAAAGCTTGGTGCAAGCGGCTCTTATTTCAAACCTTTCCTCGTTCCGTATACATTTTTATCGCAATACACTATTATTAAAGACTTCGTTAATTGAAATGTTCATATCAAAGTCGCCGATATGCCGGAACGTTGACCCACAGAAATTATTTTACGTGCAAGCATATCTACTGAAATGGGACTGTCGTTTTGAAAAAGAGGAATAAGCGGTAC
Source organism: Mantis religiosa (assembly GCA_030765055.1). Classification (NCBI taxonomy): domain Eukaryota; kingdom Metazoa; phylum Arthropoda; class Insecta; order Mantodea; family Mantidae; genus Mantis; species Mantis religiosa. Next base: position 104,105,313 of record CM060955.1, read on the forward strand.
ATAGATAAGGAGCAAACTCTCGTCTTCCGTTTAGAAGAATTCTCTAAGCGAACAGACAAATTCACTAGCTTAAAATAAGACCTGAAGCGTTCCTGGCGTCGAAAACGCTCACTTTCTTCTCGGGCAGCCAGGCAGGTGAAAAGATGATTAGATATCAACGTTTCGAGAGTGCATTTCTCCCATCATGAGGATATTTATAAAATTCTATAACCTTAAATGAAATACTGGATATAACACAACTATAACAAAGACAAAATACTATCAAAAATTTGTATTAATGAACATTCGCATACTGCCAGGTCAGGAGATGTCGTGATTATAGAAAATTCTATCAAAGAAACGTAACTGCTTAACTTGATTATCAACTACTATTGATCTTTGCTTCTTAATTCGACGGATTTCCATTTTAAGACCGGTTTCCAAGAAGAGCTGAACTGAAATTCAGCATCACGATTAAGCGTGCTCCTTTCAGAGGAAATCACCAAAGCCATCTTAATTCTCCGCTCCCCGCACCTGTTGCATTTTGCCAAGATGGTCGTCTCCCGAAAATTGGCTCTGTGTTCGTTATCAAAACAATGCTCTGCCAGCCTATACTTCTCAGGTTGCATTAAACGAATGCTCCGTTCGTGTTCGACTATTCTAGTAGCGATAGTTATTCTGGTTTGCCCTATATACAAACTTAAGAAGACCTTGGCGATTTCCTCTGAAGGGAGCACGCTTGTTCGTGATGCTGGATTTCAGTTGAGTTCCTCTTGGAAAGCGGCCTAACAATTGAAATCCGTCGATTTAAGAAGCAAAGGTCAATACAGCTTAATAATCAAGTTAAGTAGTTACGTTTCTTTGACACAATTTTCTATACTCACGCCATCTCCTCACCTGGCATTTAATTTACTGAAAACAGTCTTTTGTTCAGTAATGCGAATTTAGATAGTGTTTTGTCTTTATATAGAGTTGTGTTATATCCAGCGTTTCATTTGTGGATGTAACATTATATATATATATATATATATATATATATATATATATATATATATATATATATATCCTGATGGTGGGAGCGATGCACACCCCCAAAACGTTGATATCTAATCGTCTTTTCACCTGGCTTGTTGCCCGAGAAGAGAGTGAACATATAAATAACACTGTTTAGAGGCAAGTTTATCTGTGTATTTAAGTAGTTCCATAGCTATATTAGTACCATGGAGGTATACTCAAATATATCACGTACTTGAAAACCCTACAGTGAGAAATTATAACAATCGAGAAAACAGTTGCAGGATGGGCTAAAATAAGTGAAAGGTTAACTAAATTAGTGGCCTTACAGTTTATCATCAATTTGACTTTCAATGAATTAGAACAATTTCTTTCCCCTACAGGTGTAAATCATTCTATTCCTCAGGTTGCTTGGAGATTTTGATTAACTCCACATTTAATAGCCAAATCGCGTAGAAATTCGATAGGTATACAATTCAGATTCAAGCTAAAATAAATATCTAAACTTGGAAAATAAAATTTAAAACAACATTCATAAAGCAGGTTTTCAGTTGCATCTAGTTTTGAAATGTACGAATGTGGATCAAAAAGTAGTGCCTCCTACCTTTCTGCTTTTAATTGCCAAGAACTTTGAATCCAATTTACATAGCTTGAAAACTACAACATCGTCAATTAATTTGTCACTAATCAATATAATCTCTGTCCTTTTGCACAGTTTTGGACCACCTTTTAACTAGGGCATGTATTCCAGTGTACTAAAACACACGGTCTTGCTTCCTAAGCCATTGACGCATGGACGTTTTCACAGCTTCATCTTCAAAATGAATCCCACGATGAGCTTCGTTTAGGGGCCCGAACAGATGGAAGTCTGATGGTGCCAGGTCATGGCTCAATGGGGATGACGTAGGATTTGCGATCTCAATTTCTCAATTTCTGCAGTGGTGTAACGGCTGGTGTTGTTCTTGCATTGCCATGCAAAAGAAGAACATCCGCCATAGCTTTGGTGGGCGAACTCGGCGAAGACGTACTTTCAGCTTTTTGAGAGTTCTGGCTATTGGAAAGAATTTATTGCGCATCCCTACTCCAAAATATCAATCATAAGCACACCCTCTGGATCCCAAAACACTGTCGCCGTAGCTTTCCCTGCCGACCGCTGAGTTTTGAATTTTTTCTTCGGTGACGTAGTCTGATGCTATTCCATTGACTGCCTCTTTGATTCAGGTTCAAAAAAATTAACCCACGTTTCGTCTCCAGTAACAATGTCTTCCAGAAACTCCTCTTCCTCCAAATTGAAGCGCTGCAAGTGTTCGGAGGCTATTGTTTTCCTTGTTCCTTTGTTTTGGGCGGTTAAAATTCTTGGAACCCAACGTGAACAAACGTTTGAGTAACCCAGTTGTTGCATAATCGATATCACACTGCCTTTACTGAGGGAGGTAATTTGACACTTTTCACTTTTCACCGGCGATCACTGCGAATGATGCCATCGACTCGCTGAATGTTGCATGGAGTCACTGCAGTCATCGGCCTGCCTCTTCACTTTTCATCTGCCAATGGTGTTTGCCCTTCAGTTTCGTTACAGCAAAGAACCCATCGTCTAACAGTGCTGACATCCACCGTAGTATCCCCATACACATTTTTTAGCCTTTCGTGAATGCGAATTGGCGTTTCACCTTCCGCAGTCAAAAATTCAATCACAGAACGCTGTCTAATACGAATGTCGATGTCAGCCATTTTGCAAGAAATTGCAGTGCTGCCACCTGTTGACTTAGGAAGTTACTACTGCAGAGAATTGGAGAAGAAAGTTTGAGGAATTGCGCGAAATTCAAAGTTTTTCAATAACTTACTTAATTCAAGAAAAAATAGGAGGCATTACTTTTTATCCACCCTCGTAATGCCATATCCTCAAGCTTCCCCTTGCTTTCAGTGGAGTTCTGATAAAAGCTGTCTCTTTTGAACGCTGTAAGCAGCTTTGACATATGGTCATGTAAGGGCGGCTGTTTATGAACCATGACATAATAGCATGTTAACGCTATGTGTTTTCTTTTGAGAAAGCCCTCTTTTGTGAGAAATTTGTTTCGAGACAGAATTGGCTCTCAGCCATCTTAATGCGGCAACTTTTCTGACAGCTTAATGTAGCGTGTAGCCTAAACATGTTATTGCAGGGGCTCCGGTCTCTTGAGCACGTTTGTATGACGAGAGCCAGGGAGCAATTGCCGCCCGCTTATACCAAATTATTTTGACCCCGGATGGATGCCCTCTAGAAACTCTGAAGTGCACAAACTAAAATTCACACACGTGTTTTTCGGTTCAAAAAATAGTAATTACTAGCAGAAATGCTCTGTGTTTCCCGGCTTTGATGCTTTCGTAAAAGTTACATTTTAAAAAGATTTGCTCATTTACTCTGAAACTAGTTAAATAAAATAGCTAGTACTTAAGTCTGTTAAATAGATCACCGCATTTTGGTTCTTTAAAGTTTACTTTCAATACTGAAAATTCTCTTAACTGTCTTATTATTCAGTCACATTCTTTTTGTTAAAACTTATTAATGTTTTGAGCAATAATGCTTGTAAATATCATAAAACACTTATCAGTTTTATATTCAGATGGCATTCCTTAACAAGAGAATTTTTAAAAACACACTTTTACATTAGGAATTTACACTTTTGGGAATTTCAAACCGTAATTTTAAGTACTAAAGACAGAAGGAAACAAAATTACGTGAACTGATTTGAAACTGTAGATAACAAACAAGTCCCAATATTGCTGTTTATTTTGTTGGCATTGGCAAACCAATCACCTTTTACATACGCTTGGTGACACATGGTGCCTCTTTTGTACGTTTGAGTGTAGCTCACTTTAAGTCAACTGCCTTAGAAGTCTGTGCAGAGTCACAATAAATAGGGTGCTCATAAAATGTGTTCATATAAATAATTTGTGGAATTATTTACGATACGAACGATAAATGCGCGACAGTTATATTACACCATAATTTTTGACAGTTAAAATATTCTATGATGAGAGGCTATCTGTTATTTGTTGGAACTATTTGTTAATAAGTGTTGTTACCTACATATTTCAATTAATCACTTGCGTTATATAATTGATATGAATATTATTGTTTCATGTTTATCTGTGCATATCTTATGTCTTTTAATATGCTTCAGTCAGGGAAAAATATCTAAAATGTTAAAACATAGTCATTCAAAACTAACATGGTCAAAAATAACAATTTTTAAAGAAGAATTGTCAAGTTTATAAAAGTGAGCTATGTTTCATATAAATGTGAGTAGATGGCATGCTTAATTTGTACGATTACTCACTCAGACTGGTCAATGTTCACCATTTCCTCCAAAAGCGCTTTTCGGTCTTTGCTCCAGACCATCTCCAGTGGGTTCTGCTCCATCTACTGCCTGAGGACGTTCGTCTAACTCTCCAAGAAAGTTAAGGCTCCTCCCAATGAAGATCTGATTTTTAATGCCAACTTTTTGAACTGGAAGATTGGGACTGGACACAGATTGTCACCTGTGATATTAACAGGTTGGAGTTGCTTCGTCTCTGGATATGAAGAAGTTAAACTGTTGGATGTTTCTTGTGGAAAATATACTTCCTCTTCCATCTCAGTTTCTGGAACAATATCCTGATTACCATTTGTCTGTTGAAGTAGATGTACTTATCAACTAGAATACCAATACATTTTACATGTTGCTGAAATCAATGGTTTCAAGAAATCAACCATACTTAAAATTATTAATGAATATATGTATATACAAAAATCACATAAAATCAATTACTACTTTAAAGAAACCATAAACTACAGCTATATATAAGAAGTTTACTTATCATCCTTGGGTCTTCAACAAATTTAAAAGAATCTTTCAAAATTATAATATAAAATTGGCTCAAAAAATAACTTCAGTCTTAAGAATTTACTTAAGAAACCTTTAAGCAACACCATCGATACATTAAAATTATCTGGAGTCTACAAAATACCGTGTAACAACTGTGAATCATAACTATATTGGAAGAACTAAGAGTAGTATTAACACTCGTCAAATGAAACACTTGAGAAACATAAGACTTAAACAAATAGATATATCAGCAGTTGCCAATCACTTCTGGAAATGCAACCATGAAATTGGTCAAAGTATACAACTATTAAAACGTGTACAAGCCTTTAATGAACTGGATATTTTGGAAAAAAATTATATTCTAAATCGTGAAAAAGAAACTATTTTGAATTCTAATACACCAGCATTTAATAGTGTTCTACAATTTATTAAACTAGTCAATCAAGCCAACACCGATGTAGCTCAACCCACTATTATGAATAATATAGATCAAGTTAAATTTAACCCAGATTTCAACCAATCTAGGTTACCCATGGAGAAGATGGAAGAGAAAGTACATCTAGTTCAACAGACAATTGGTGATCAGAATATTGAGATAGAAGAGGAAGTATATTTGCCACAGCAAACATCCAACAGTTTAACTTCTTCACATTCAGAGACGAAGCAACTCCAACCTGTTAATACCACAGGTGACAACAAATCATCTGTGTCCATTCCCAATATTCCAGTTCCAAAAGTTGGCATTAAAAATCAGGAGATCTTCAATGGGAGGAGCCTCGACTTTCTTGGAAAGTTAGACGGACGTCGTCAGAGAGTAGATGGAGCAGAGCCCACTAAAGATAGTCTGGAGCAAAGACCAAAAGGCGCTTTTGGAGGAAGTGGTGAACATCGACCAGTCTGAGTGAGTGATCTTATAAATTAAGCATGCCATATACTCACATTTATACTAACAAATATTGTTAGTAAGAAACATTTCTATCGTTTGAGTAATAATTGTAGAAAAAAGCAGTTAACATTGATTTTATTACCAAAAACACATTAATCATACGTATATATGTACACTTTCAGAAGGTAACCCATTTGCTTATTTGCCATTGCTCTTTATTATGTGTGATCCAGATTGAGCTTTCCCTTTTTCCTCAACACTACAATTAAGGATTTGTAATGGGCGAGAATTGAGGATCGGCACACTTAAACTTCCTTCAATGGCATAGATTCTCTCATCTGTATTTCCGGGCGTGGATGCGTCCTGACTCGTTGTGGGTTTCTAACTAAAAACACACCTCTATTATTCAATATATGAGTTTATTCAGATCCTTAGTTCTTCTTGCTCGCCACCTAGGAAGCCATTACTCGCAGAGTTGAGTTATGAAGTGTCCCTATGTCCTCGGTCTGTACTGCGATGTGAAGTACAGTTCTGAGTAACGATGTGGCGTGGTTAATATATTGTGACTTTGTAGGTTCGTAAGATTAAAAGTCCAATTTACAGAAATTCAAAGTGCTCTCTATTTCCGTAGAAACACACTTTGGTCAACCCTTACAGCAGCAGAATTACACAAATACAATCATCAGGTTGCTGACAAAGAGATCACTTTCAAAACACAGCTGTACGTGGGCGATTCTCAAGTTCCGATTACGATTACTCTGTCTTGGCGAGTCGCGGCCTCCTTATATGCCTATACTAATACGAAGGCTGTTCAATAAAGAATGATCAAAACTTTTTTGACAACGTACCTTTACTCATCCTAATAATTTTGATGGTTCACTTGTCCCAGCGTTTCTGCCAGGCTTCAAAGACATGTTGGGAACCATTTTGAGAGATCCTTCAAAATCTCCTCCGCAGCCTTCACCACTGCTTCTGATGATGGATAATGCCTCCCACGAAGGCGTTTCTTAAAGTTAGGGAACAGATATGTGTCACATGGGGCTAAATTCGGACTACAAGGAGGGTGAGGGATGCACTTCAAGTTGACTTTTGCAAGATATTCAGCAATAACATTGGCAATATGCGGCCGCGTATTATCGCGGTTTAGCATCCAGCCTGCTTCACAGAAGCGCCTGATATGAATTTGTTATGTTTTCAGGACATACCTGTAGTATTGTCCAGTTACCGATGTGCGAGCAGGTACAACAATCTGATAAACCATTCCATGAATATCAAAGATGACCATAACTTTCCCAGCAGAAGCAACCACTTTTGCTTTTTTGGGGGTTAATGATGAAGGAGATTTCCACACTGAGCTTTGCTGTTTTCTCTCAGGATTAAAATGATGTAGCCAAGTTTCATCAGCGGTGATTACGTGAAAGAAACTCCTGATCTTCCTCTAACATCAACTTTAACTGCATGTTACCTTCACTGCAGCGGTAAGCGATACTGAATATGAACAAGACTGGCTCTCACAGGCGGGAACCAAGAGTACCAATAATGAAACCACTACGGCGTTTTGTTTCACATTAAGCTAACAGGATATAATAAGATTGAATTTTAGTGCGAAAATTATTACCGTAAAAAAATTATAATTCTTTATCGAACAGCTCTGGTATTTCTAGACATTTCTGGAACGTTCTGTAACAAACAAGATATCAAACCTTCCAGTCGGCTATCTGTCCCTCTATCTGTTTCGGCAAGCTTTTATCTCCGCGCTGCACTATCTGTCCCTTATCTCCGCTCTGCACTATCTGTCCCTTTGTATGCGCCGGCCGCGCATCGTCGCAACAATGGGTTCGCGACAATGTGGATATCGCTTTACACGAACGTATAAACTTAAATGTTCGATGACTCAAGATATAATCCCTGTTGCTCCTTCCAAAATATTATACACTCGTTCAAAGCGCGTGGACTGAGAGTTCTAACATCCAAAATCAAGGTTTAAACATTGCTCAAAATTTCCCCACTCGGACTAACTTTTGGGAAGCTGAAAAACCATGTGATTTGTTATCCATCTCCTATAGGTTATTTCTAATCCCCGCTTTCGATTATGGTTCAAATTTAACAAAGCGTGCATGTTCTTTGCGCCGTTTTCTAATTCACACAGTTATAGATAAATTATGCGTGGTCATGTGCCTATGAGTTCAGCAAAATCCTGTATCCCCTTGCCCAACTCACGCTTCAAGTTCTATGAAAGTAATTGGTTACGCCATACAGGCGCCAACGTCCGCCTGAGGGCTGCTCGAACAATGGCTAGGGGTTGGAGGTTTCCGAGCAGCTACAGACATAGACCTAGCGATATTCTCTATTTGAATTTGTCTGCCCGTGAAAGTTAAGAAGTTCATGATCAGTTACTTATATACCATTAATATATATTTTAATATTGATTTATAATTACAACTCGACTGTCCCAATTATTATGTTAGTTTATTCTCAGCACGTAGTTATTACTTTTATGCTCCCAAAGATTATGATTATACCTTTTATATCAATTTATATGTGTTACTTCGATGCTCCTGGCTGGCAGGGACTGCCTTACTTCCGTATATAATAAGTATAGCTTAATAAGACGGTGTTATTGAAAATATATATTCGTCATTTATTTTGGTTAAAAATATGTTTGAAGCCCAAAAATTAAAAATGAACTTGACTTATTTAAGAAAAGCGTTATCTGTCACTGCCTTCCTTGGCCCACCTCGGTAGCGTGTCTGCCTAACGTTCAAGAGGTCCCAAGTTCGAAATCTCAGTCAGGGTGAGTTACCTGCATAAGTTTTTTCCAGGGTTTTCCTTTATCCTTCAAGGCGAATGTCGGGTAACTCTAAGCTCCAAGGACTCTGCACTCATTTGAGCATCATTTCACCCAATTCGTTGACCGTCCGATATGATTTAACGTTGGAGGACGTAAATTAGAAAAAAAAACTGCCTTCCTGGGCAGATTATAAGATCTCGTAGCTCAAGAGTAAACCAACTTTTAAATGTACAACAAACTACTTAAGTAATAACACGTAATACCAGATGTTTTATAAATTTTCGCAATTTGCTATGAAGTGAAGCTTCCTTAATAGGCCGCCACAAGTTATTAACAAATATGAATAAGAACATTTTTATGATATTTCTAAAAGAAATACTTTTGCACCATAAGTAAAATTAATAGACACATGTTGCAGATTAATAAAATCAAATTTTAAGCTTTGTGAAATCTATCTCCCGATTGTATTGCGCTCTGTTTATATTTCCCGGTGCATTTACCATGGCCGATATATTTATACCGAGTTTAGCAGATTATTGTTGCCTCATCCTTCTGCACAGAACAAGGTGTATATTATGTAATCAAAGCCTTTGGTATAAATATATCATTCCAGGTTGGAGCTGTTCCCCTCCTTGTTGGTTGTATTTATATCACACGATGCGGTGACATATCTGAAGTTGGATTCGCCCCTTCGTGAGGTCTACGCCCCACACGCGCAAATGTTTCGCGCTCCCTCAGTGTGGCGACGCATGTAGAAGCCAAACCTTACCTTGATGTAGAAGCGATGAACCTTTCGTCTAAAAGCCGTGAAGATGAAGTTCTCGAAGGTTTCTATAAATCCTCTCTCCGGCAGCTGCGGCGAGCGATGAGATGTGAATCTTCTCAGACGTGGTATAGATACAAAAGGGATTTCACTTTTGGGCAACTATTGATCAAAATTATTTACACCGTTTCAATTTACTTGGAATTATATTTCTTGACATCATTTTCTTCTTTACATGCGACTTTTTCCACTGATGTATATAGCTTTTTACTGTATATTAATTTTCTCCTTTTATTCATAAATGATGCAACGGTTTTTTAATTGAATTACTTATCGTAGCGTCGCGTCTTCAATGTATATTTTATACGTTTACTAAACGTTCATAAATGATAAACTCCAATAACTTCTCGTAGTTACAAGAAGTCTTTTACCGAAAACACGTCTACCCTCTTCGAGCGTTAAAACCAGAAGAAAAAATGTAAGAATAAAATCATTTGCTCTTTTTTCTGTTTTTGTTGCTAAGCCACCGCAATACTTAATTCTGATTGGTCCTACGTCACAATTTGGGATTTTAATAAACCTAAGCATTTGTTGCATCATCTTAATGGCCTGCTTGGTTATTAACTTAAGTTAAATTAAAGATGGCCATGTTTACCTAATATGTCCATGTATGCAATATCAGCTTCAAGGTTCAATCCTAATTGAATTAATGTGAAAATGGGACATATAAATCGTTAGAAGAAACGATATGAAATGCCAGCTCGCAGAGAAGGTAACATTGCTGTTGCATACCAAAAGTTTCTGATGGCTTTTACGGCAGCTATCCATCTCTTAAATGCATCCTACATTGATTATATCCCGCCCTTGCATTGCAAACCACAATGTTGCGGTCGAACGCACATTTCCTTCCGCGTCTGTCAGTATAAACTAAAATACTATCCTATCTCCTAGATGAGCACTGCACTATCTGCCTGCCACAACAGAGCCCACTGCCTCTTCGTGCAGTGAATTTGAACAGATAATGACAGGCGAGTTTCCAGGAATCACGAACAACATGTACCTCTGTATTTGCATAAATGATATGCCACTTTTCATGTTTGTGCAACATGCTGGTTCTAAATTTCCCTGAAAATTATGCAATGAGTGGAAAATACTGTTGAACTGTTCCTGAGGCGTAAAGTAATACATCAGCTGCAGTATTTTCAGAAAAATAAAATAATACTGTCATATCTCTATTTTCGACGGTCAGCATTCTCAACTGAGAGACTCAGGTTCTATTTCCGGTTGAAGGAGAAAAGTTTCTCTAATTAATCATACCCTAATAAACTGCAGACTTTAGACGTATAATTTTGTGCGTGCATGTGCATATGTTTAACATTAGCTCAAGCACCAACACTCTTGTTTTTCCAATAAGAGACTCCGATATGGCCACAAAATCTAAAGAGGACTATATAAGTTGAACAGCTAAGAAGAAAGAACTGGTGCATCTTCCTCTTCTACACACTACACTTTTAAAATCAATCTTCTGTCCTCTACTTACATAATATATACGTATTTCTTTGTGATTACAAGGAGGATAGAATAGGCTATAGCGTTACTCAGCTTTTTTCATTCCTATTTAATGTTTTGCAATTTAATACTGTTTGAGAAAAACCCAACACCAATTTACCCTTGAGAAAGGTATAAGTAAATTAAAATTTAAAATAACAAATAATTTCTAGGAAAAGTTTAACGCCATAAACAATGTTTATTTGAAATCATTTTACTGTTTACATTTTTACAAAGTCAATTTAAATTAAGATCCTGTATAGATGACTTCTAAATATTTCAATATAAAAATTTATCTAATATACAAATACTATAAGTAAACTCGTAATGCGATGGTAGCATGTCTGTCTCACGTTCAGGAGGTCCCGAGTTCGAATCTCCGTCAGGGTGAGTTACCTAGATAAGGTTTTTCGGGGTTTTCCCTTATCCGAAAAGACGAATGTCGGGTAATTGTAACCTCCATGGATCCTGGACTCATTTGAACATCATTTCACCCAATTCATTCACCGTCCGATATGACTTAATGTAGGATGACGTAAATTACAACAACAAAAACACCACTAATGCAACTCTGTAAAGTGATATTTTTTAAAAAAAAACGTAAGATATCAACATGCCCTCCCATTACTATGATTACAAATAAGGGTGTGAGTTTTTTATGGCATCATTTCTTACCTCTGGAACCCTCCAGTCCTCAAGTCTCAAATACCTTTGAATACATCTGAAATCGCAGTTTAAATTTATTATGACCTTACTGCACGTGTACTGAACAAAGGAAAACTCATTACTTCAAATTTGAGTTAAACAATACTTTATTGAGTTAAACAACAAAGTAACCTACTTCAGTATGTGGCTTTGGATTGAACAAATACAGACAAAAGCTATGCTAATAACGATAATAATGCTTATTTCATTGCAAAATCTTCCTGAAAATAATTAGTCGTGGAACAACTTACATGAAGTTGGCGAATTTTACATTCATGCCTTCTACAAAATTAAATACTTCTTGCTTGTGCGACTTTAAGTTATATCTTATTCCCCTGCACATTATAGAAAGCAGGTTGTTAGCTACTTAAATCATGAATTTCCAAAATATTTATTGGCAGAAGATGAAGAATTGAATGGCTACCAACATCTCCTGACCTGAACCCCTTAGACTTTCTCCTGTGGGGATATTTTAGGTGGACGGTTTTCAAGGACCGACCAAGAGATCTTGAAGAGTTAAAGCGAAGAATTGGGCAAGAAATTCAGCTGATCAGGTGAACAGTGTTGCTGGAATCGTTAACTAATTTCAAAGACAGACTTTGGCATTGTTTGGCGATAAATGGAGTTCATTTTGAGCACTTTTGAAGTGAACTCATCATCTGTTACAAAATAGCACCACTAATTTTGCTATTAATGGGTTTTCTTGGTTTAAATTTCATGTGCTGTAATACGTTGACATCCGAGATCTGAGGACAAACAAGTTTTGTTATTATAAAATTATCACCCCTATTTACAATCACAGTAGTAAAAAAACATGTTGATATCTTACAGCTTTTCTAAAAACTTATCACTTCACAAAACTATAACAATAAAGTTACACGTAGCGTTGCATACCTTTTACTTATACCGTATATTAGTATTTTGGGCTAAGGTATTTTCTTTTAAGTTTTCGTGTTGAACACTTGAAAGATGCTTTTGTGAACAATCACATGATCTACAGATAGCAGCCTATTAACTTCAGTTATTAATGGATAGCTAAACTTAAGCATTTCATCAACAATAATTTTTTGAGTTTGGAATGACTGCAGCATAAAATATGCAAAATAGTTTTAGAGTGGAATATTACGGAACTGCTGACATAATGTAACTATAGAGATTTTAGGATAGCATTCCTGGAATAACAGGACATTAATATTAAAAACTAGTAGATTTCAACCTTTGGCTGAAGAATAAAAATAGCCTTAAAAATAAAACACAATCGCCAGCACAGACAAACAGTTCCATTATTAAGTATGAATCGTTGAAGCCAGAACAATGTATGCAGTGAAGGTATGAGGCAAATCAGAGATTGGTATAAAATTAGACCAAATGTACGGATTGCTTTACAAAGAAATACTAGGGCTGCCACAATCGGCACCAAAAGCGGTGGCATTACCAGAGCTAGGTAATACAAAAAGGAGGGGAATAATAATAGAAAGAATATAGAAATTCTGGTATAAGTGTGTTAAAGGGCAGAAAGGGGAATGATTGAATCTGTGCATGAAGCAACAGAAAATCATTAAAAGTACAAATAGTTGGTGGTCGGAATTGGAAAGGATGATATTATGGATAGGCATGGGAGATCTATGGAGAGCAGAGAAGACAAATTATAGCGGTTTTTGGAAGGAAGTGAGAACTAGTCTACAAGACATAGATAGACAAGAGATATGGGAAAGTATAGAAGAAAATAAATCCTTGAAGTTTTATAAGCAATTAAAGACAGAATGGGGTAGGGAAGAATATATAGATCAATGTGGCAAAACTGGAAGAGAAGGCATAGCATGGATTAGAGTAGGAATATTGTACTTAAAAGGGTTGAGAAGTAATGTGGTAGGAATATGTGAATTTTGTGGAGATGAAAACAAAGCTAACAAAGCTAACAAATTACAGGAGAAAATTGGGATAAAAAATGGGACAGTGTAAGTAAAGATATATTGGCAGTACGCATGCTAACGGAAATGGGAGAAAAGAAAAATAGATGTATAGGAGATTTCTTATATAGGATAAGAGAAAAGTGAATTAGGATAATAGAAGTAAAAGTCACGAAGAATGGCATCAAACTGCTCAGGAAATCCAAAGGCTTATAGCCAGGGGACCTGAGTCAGCAAGTAAATCTCAGGTCAGCAATTTCATGTATTTGTACAGGAGGTATAATACAGCATGTTCTGTGTTAAATTATATTGTACTGAATTTGAAATGGATACTGTAAAAACAAATATCACATCATATCATATGAAGTATGACTGAAAATGGATCACTGAACCTATTAGTTACAAAAAAATAATAACATGACGTTTTGTTGGTGTTAAAACTCCAAATTATAAAAATATGAGACATAAATCAACAATTAAATATATTCAATTTTATAAAAAAATTCAAAATCAGAAACAAGACTGAAATCATAGTAGAATAACGAGTACCGACCAGATAACCAAAGAAATGTCCGAACACCTACCTAGAGGGCGTAGCAAGACTTTGATTGAAGATGGAACAGGTTAATAAACCTAATACTTGTAGACGAATAAGAGGAGAAGAAATAGCAGTTAAAAAATTGTGTTGTGTTGTACTTATATGATTTTTTCTACTCGTTCTTGTAATTCTGTTATTACAATTGCTTATTCCTCTTTCTACTTTATGTTCATTCTGATACAAATTTGCAGAAATTGTTTTATTGCATATTTCCTTGTGGCTTAACTTTTAGACAACTACAGTAGGTGTTGTGTGATAACCAAAACGTACCATTTTAATTCTACAGCCAAGGGAAATAAACGAATAACTACTTCCCAATGAAAAGGGTATAAGTATCCTTAAAGGCAAATCTATACAAGGAATATGGGATATTTCATGCAGGGAATCTCAAAGTGTAAACCGATAAAATCTCGAAATGTGGAGTGGAATACGGTACTCCCATTTTGTTCATGTATTGGAACTGGATTATTTCGGAGGGGACTGTACACGGAGGCCCAAACTTGATTGATTGTACCTGTCTCCATGTGGGGCATCTCTGATGAGGCGAGAGGATGGAAGGATGCGGTGAGAGGAGACAGAGAGCAGCCGTCCCAAGCAGCTATGGCAGTGCAGAGGACAAGGTTCCTATATTTTACATAGATAGAAACTTCCCCCGGCACGCCAGGACAATGGACATTTCACCCTACTATGGTTCGGAAACTTTCCCACCATGACACCTGGGTTCGGAGACTGGAGGAGGAATTGGTTTACTCAGAGCAAGAACTGTTTACCGGCGAGGCTTCTAACCAGAAAATCACCAGATGAAATATGATATGAAATGATAATGCAGATGAAGTGATGGGACAGGAAATTCGCCTGTCGACCCCGGAAAAAAATCACGAGAAAAACCTATGAGTTAGTTAAGTTGGCCACGGGAATCGAACCCGGTCTCCCGAATGCCTGTTGCACACAAAATCGTCTGAGCCATACTGCTCGAGGTTATGTACTTGGTACAGAAAGTAACAAACGAAGTTATCTGCAGTTTCTCGTGTGACTCAAATACCATACGATATAAGCCATCTAGAACAAACCACATATAAAGACAAGGGTTTAGCGTCTTGTAACCTTCTTGCACAACATTCAGGCTGTGGTTGTATTGCATGATACAGCTACATAGATACATGCAGATCAGGCGTTTGGGCACTAGGAAAGGCGAGTTTCTCAGTAACTTTCCGTTTTCATTTCACCGAGTTTCCTTTTACACCTTTCATTCAAGACAATTGCTGTTCGAGACGGAACAAGAATACTCCGGAATAACAAGTGAGAGCGAAGAGAATTTTCTTCCCACCAGATTGCGCTGGGAGCATAAGTATGCAAATATTAACGGGAAAGATAAAATTTCCACAGGCGAGTACGATAAATTCCCTCTTGCGCGAATATCCACATGGTTCCTGTTTTCTCCAAACCATACACAATGCAAGAGCAACTCAAGTTATCTGATGTGCCATATTCACATGACTTTCTTGTTTTATTCTAATTTGCTTTTGTAAATGTTGCAAAAGACTTAATTTTGTACTTATTTTATTCTACTTGAGTTGCTTTTGGAGAAATAATTTGATTAAGGGATAGGGGTAACTTGGTGAAAAACTAAATTCATACTGAATTGGAAATGGCATACACTTTCAATATATCACAACAAAGAAGTAAGAAAAAAAAAAATAAAATAAATATCCGCCTCCTGTACCTCGGCACCTAATTTCTTAATTCGGGATAAATGTTCAGACTTTTATTAATTTATTAAAACATCAAAAACATGTACAAAATGTACCCAATTTACATATTACAAATAAAAAATAATAATAAAAAATGTACAAACATTTTAAAATAGACTCTCAGCAAACTTGAAAATCCACACCACATTTCTAAAAATAAACATACATAAAAATAAATTCCAAAAATACAATTAAACATTTAATTTTTTTAATCCATCCCTTTCAAAATCTATAAATGTAATTTAAAATTGCTTAAAAAATTCAAACATACCTAAAATATTTTAAACAAAATATAATATTACTGGTTTCCAGTAACACATAACTGGTATGTAAAAAACTGAAGCTGCTGACAGTGAAGTAAACTAGGTTATAAATAATAACTAAACACTAGTAACACAACTTCACTTATCTTATTTAACTCTTGGGGACCGGTTTCAAAGCAAACATCTGCTTTATCCTCAGCCATTCAGCTTGACACTCACCCACTAACTGACGGACTGACCTTGACCACTACCGGAGTTTGAAGGATAGCTCCTTATCTAACTGCCATCTATCGGGGACAACACAAACTTATTGATGATGTCTATAGGAGGGATATCAAAATTCATTACGCGATCCTTATTTTTCAAAATAAATATCTTCTCCCAAACCATTAAATCTATCGGTTCCTTCAATTGTTTCAATAATTTAACTTCTGGATTTACTTCATGATTATATGACCAAAAATGATCAGCCACTGCCGATTTCTCGGTCTGTTTATATTTAATATTTCTAAAATGTTCTTTCGCTCTGGTTTCTAAATTACGCTTGGTTCTACCAATATAGATGCGATAAGATCTATATTGGTAGAACCAAGCGTAATTTAGAAACCAGAGCGAAAGAACATTTTAGAAATATTAAATATAAACAGACCGAGAAATCGGCAGTGGCTGATCATTTTTGGTCATATAATCATGAAGTAAATCCAGAAGTTAAATTATTGAAACAATTGAAGGAACCGATAGATTTAATGGTTTGGGAGAAGATATTTATTTTGAAAAATAAGGATCGCGTAATGAATTTTGATATCCCTCCTATAGACATCATCAATAAGTTTGTGTTGTCCCCGATAGATGGCAGTTAGATAAGGAGCTATCCTTCAAACTCCGGTAGTAGTCAAGGTCAGTCCGTCAGTTAGTGGGTGAGTGTCAAGCTGAATGGCTGAGGATAAAGCAGATGTTTGCTTTGAAACCGGTCCCCAAGAGTTAAATAAGATAAGTGAAGTTGTGTTACTAGTGTTTAGTTATTATTTATAACATAACTGGTATTCCAGCTATTAACTTAACTATATTTTAAAATTTCCCATAATAACCATGGGTACTGGTATCCAGCATTACTACTTAACCAAACAAAACTATCCTAATCACACAATTTATCAATTAGACATTTATTAATTACCAGCCTTAAATTTACCTAATTTTCAAAAATAAATAAAATATTCTTACAGTGAATTATAATTTAAAAAACAACAATATTATTAAGAGAATTATATAACATTTCAAAATTATTATTAACAATCATAAATTATATATACAACTTCACTTCAACTTCCTGAAATATTATTTATAAAATCGATATCAAAATTACAATTTAAAGTCAAAAAAATTTCAGTACGTAAAATTAATTTCCACTTCCAATTAATACTTATAAATATTAATAAAAACATTAAAAAAGCAAATTTAAAGGTTTAATTTATTATTATACAAATATTAAACTTATTTAAAATTTAAATTTTTATTATTTAATTTAAGAAGACACAAATGTTTAAACAATGACCCAAGCATTGAGAAATATAGACGAATAATAACGGATTTCTCAGAAATACCTTAGATAATGAGGTTCAGGAGCCGAAACCGTGAAACTGAAGATGGAGACTGAGAAGAATAAAACTTGCTTCCACTGTAGAATAATTTAATTCGCAACAATTATTATAAGAGGAAAATTTTGAATCTAGAGATATCCAGGATGCTGAGTATTCACCAAAGCCAGCCAATTTTAGTTACAACCTTTCAATAATGTTTCTGTATAACTGCACTCTTGCTTTCGTTCCCTCTTTTAAAGCTTTTGCAAAGTTTTATTATGGAAATACAACCTGAAAATTCCTGGAAAATATCCTATTAGTGAGCTATGTTTATAGAAGTGCACCTCTCTCGTTACCGTTTGACTCATTCTGTAGTATGTTATTATTTTATCTCTAATTCTATTCAATCTTCATAGAACCTTAGCAACGTTAGAAGAAGTATTTTGCTTATTATGAACTCATGTTCTTTGATATCTAATTAAAGTAGTTAGGTACGCATGGGAAAATAAACAAAACGCAGATGAGATGTAGAAAATGTAGAATAACTTATTTCGAGGGAAACTAACATCACAAAGGCAGATTAACATTCGTGAGAAAAGATCACAGTTAAAATATTTTGACGCAGCTATGGGTCGAGCTTAACCTTTGAGGCTGCTGTCAGTCAGCTCCGGCTTGAGTATAAGCAGGACTGCCCGACGCTCTCTACAAAGTAAATACCAGGATCAGCTTCGAGAAGCAAGGAGATAATTCTGGATCTTACTTTCTCCACCTACGGCGAAGTCTCTCGAAACTCTTTTGGAGTGCTCACCGAATCACGTTGTATACTTGATGCTATACAGTGCTGAATGCTCAATGTGTTTTACCAATTTATGTTTAAACATGAGATGTACTTCCTATCAAAATTCGCATACTCGCTCCCATAATATAGAAATACTTTTGAACCATGATACTTATAAAGTGTCTCCCCAGTAATCAATTACTGGTTTGTAGGATTAAGTAAAAGCCATAGCACAAAGGAACACACATGTAGAAAGTCTGTTTTAAACTTTTTACAAAAAGATATAACATATACATAGACTTCCAGATTGGTAATCTTGTAAGTTACTAAAATATGTATTCTGTGACATCAAGCAAAAGCGATGGAAGTAATTAATCTAAGTTTTCACGTTTGCAATTATTGAGTAATATACTAAATTACAGTGAGTTACAGTGAAGAACAATAAAATTATATTTAACTCAAAATAAGCTTGCAATGAAATAAAATAAAGGAGTGGTAAAAGCAAAAACTGTATACTTTCAAGCTTCTGTTAGTTCTCGCATTCTTTCAAACATGTTTAAGAAAGGTTATAGTTTCCAACAGAAAATATTCGATATCATTTAAGGTTACTAAACTATTTTATGCAAATTGTATATTTTAGTTTTCTCTACGGATCCTTTAGCAAGTTTGGTCAACCAGTAAACGAAGCTCAACAAAATATACATAATATTACACATGCAAATGAATTAAAATTGGTTGTAATCAAAATTTTGAGCCTTTTTTTTCACAAGATAAGAAACAATATATTTTCATTTTAACTGTAAGGGTAATAGTGTTAGGAGGAAAAGTTTCTTTAAAACCTTGGTGTCGAATCGTTTAAAGTTTTGCATTGGTTATACCTTGCACATTGGAGGAGGCACGTCGTGAACTGCGACACCTATACCTATTACAAGTCTCAAGAGGAAGGGATAAAATAAAGGAACATCAGAGGACTGCAGTTCAGAAGTGTAGAGGCCACAAAAATATGTGAAACTTGCTCTCAGTTCCAGGATGGAAGACTTTCTCAACTGCTTAAACTGCCTAGATCAGTGGTGTCATTGAGAGGAAAAAGTGTGGTTAACTCCCCCCCCCCGCCCGCCACAATAGCGTGGTGGTAGTGTCTGCCTCACGTTCAAGAGGTCCCGAGTTCGAATCTCGGGCAGGGTGAGTCACCTGTATAAGGTTTTTTCCGGGGTTTTCCCTCATCCTTAAAGACAAATGTTGGGTAACACTAAGCTCTATGGACCCTGGGCTCATTGGAGCATCATTTCACCCACTCCCTTCATCGTCCGATATGACTTAACGTTGGAGGACGTAAATTAGAAAAATTTAACCCCCCCCCCCTCCTAGTTAACCTTCGCAGGTGACGTAGTAGATATTTGGGTGTGGAAGTGCGCGGGAAAGATTCAGTGGCGGGTTGTTAAACTGTTTATTCATATTTTTATGTGTATAATGTGTATTGAATATCATTGTGAATTATACCTTTATAGCTCATGTTAATTATTAGTTCATAATTTAAGTGGAGTTTGTTCTTCTTAGCTATTAATTTGACGATTTGGGGCTCTGTAATGGGACATGTGGACTGTCCGCTGCTTACTTGCGTTTGTTTTAAAGGTCAAAGGGGTATAGACATAACGCAATAGCCAATGTCAGCCATCTGTTCCCCTGCACTCACACACAACTAAGTGGAAAGCTGGAGAAGAAGAAAACGAGGGGATTCACCCTGGGTTACACTCGATGGCACTTTTGGTCTAGATGAATGATCCATTAACCAAGGGCCGCTCTAGTGTTCACTGGGGTCTTCTTTTCTTTAAGAAAGCATCCCCGCCATCTCTTCGCACCGCCATATACTTCGAAACGTAGAAACACCCTGAAATAAGAAGGAAACGGAATAAATTGGAAAGAATAGAACGGAAATTGTGGTAGCATTTACCTAACAATTAGGTAAAAATGTGCAAAAACCAAGGCCATATTGGACAGAATTTAATTTCGAGCCTTCCAAATGCGAACCTCATATGGTGTAGGGAAACATATTGTTCCGTAATTATTTTTATTCGATTTGTCTTGATGAAATAGAAGTAATAAGCAGCGATACAGAAATTAAAAAGCCATTTCTAAAATGACGGAGAAGCAAGCTATTTAGAGTTACTTAGCTTCTAGTGGTAAAATAATCATAGAGGATTATTGTGACTGTCAACAATGCCTTGTTGTTATTATTAATGATCTTTATATCCCTAGAATTCAAAGGCACGAATATTCTGTCAACAAATATGGGTCTGAATTAGCGTAGCACTGTTAGGTAAGCCAACCACCAGACCACAAACAATTTGGATACACCTGAGTGATACACTGCAATTACGTCAAAACCAGTGACTAAGCTATAAAATGAAGTTGGGTATGAGTTGTGCCTATGCTGTCACGCTCAGCAGTGTATTACCTGCCGGCTTGAAAAGATTAGTCCAACAGTAATTTAGTTCTGTTATTGCACAGGGTGGCTTAGCTCTCTGTTTTAATGTTGCCGATTGCTTAATTCATTTCCCTGCCACGATATTTATATCCGTGCTGCAAATGACATTTTAGGATGCAGATAGCACAGTTACGTTGAAAACAAAGGAGGCATTATGGAATTGTATAACCCAAAAATGCTACATTCATATGCAACTTATATAAGTAGAAGTATAATATGAAGAGCCTGGATTCTTACGTAATTAAATATCCTATTCGGTTATATATGGACACACAAAAACAAAGAAGGTCTACGAATTGAAGCGTATATATTCTGGATATAATTTTAAAACAGTTCTGCAAAATCTTACAAAAAATAAATATATTGCTGCATCTCTGCTTAATTATTTCTTATTTTTTATCTTTCTAAGTTTGCCTATTTTTAAGTAGAAACTAGTGAATAATTACTTAGACTCAAGCTAGTTTCAAAAAATATAATTCATTTTGTTTGACTCCCAGAGAAGCTTATAATATTTTAAGATGTTGTCCTCTGCAGAAATCTATGGATGTTATTGAATGTATCAGAAATAACTGTTCTGTAAAAGTTACCTGGAGTCAATGACTCTCGAAAGTTCTAGAATGAAATTAATAAAAAATCCGGTTGCCTCAATTCCCTCACAATATGCAACATCCTTGACTTTGAAGACTTGCAGCCTTAAGAGGGAATTCCTCTAGAAAATGGTGTTCCTCAAGAAGAGGCCTGCGCCATTTGTATGTCAAAATATTTTTTTCTTCATAAAAAAGGATTTATTGGTCAGAAGGATGTCATTTACACGAATATGTGGAGAAATATCTTATTAGGTTGTGTCATAAGTAACGTCGGTTTTTTTACTTTGGTGTTTTGGAAAATGTATTGATCTGGTTGACATGTCGCTGGGAGGGGTTTTCTCCGGTCCTCCAGTTTTCTCCGCCAGTATTCCATCAATTGCTTTATGAACATCTTTTATATCCTTCATCTCACCCTCATATTATCATTCATTTATCACCCTCACACCAGGCCTCGGGCTGATCACCCATCCTGGTTTTATATCAGATCCAAGGCTTCGGTTCCTAGGTCCGCTTTAAGGAATAGAGGAACAAGAATCCCTTAAGACCACGATAGTGGTACAACTATGGAATTTGGAGAAAAAGAAGAAGGTCAATTTATTGGATTTCTTTGATTTGGCAATGCTATACATTGCGAGCATGTATTAGTCTTCATTTGTTAATATAAACAATCAGTTTGATCTTATATTCCTCCTAAAACACTACTGGAAACCAGATTATAAAGCCACTTGTGAAGTGGAAGGAGAAGGTGTCGTTATTGAACGTGTGGCTCAACGATGGTTCCAATGTTCCAACAATGGAGACGAAAACACTAAATATTTACCACGTTCTGGAATACCTCAAATATGGAATATTGAGGGTGCAAGCCAAAGTTTGCGAGAAAGTCCGCATAAAAGTACCCGTAGGCTTTCAGAAGAACTTCGTGCATAAAAAGATACCATATATCGCCTAATTAAGACACGTGGGAAACCATACAGAAGCTGTAGATCTGTACCCCATGAACTGACACCTCAACAGGTGAACTAGGATATCTGTCGTCAGCTTATCCGTAAATCCATGGATGATAGATTCATCAGGATAATTGTCACTTATGATGAAAAATGGGTATATTATCCAAACCTGATGCCCCGAAACAGCGACTTCATCTCCGCCAACCCACCAAAGTTATTTTAAAAGAATCAGTTCGGTCCTAAAACAATATTGTGTGTCTGGTGGAATTTTGAAGGGATTTTGTTCCAAACCGGCAGTCGACTGATACGTACTTTTATTCCCAACAACTGTAACAAGTTCATGAAATTTTGAGACGGAGATACCCAAAATATTTAAGCGAAATAAAGTTCTTTTGCAACAGGACAATGCCACACCCCGTATTGCACGAACAACCATGGAAAAATTCAGGTATTGGAGGAATCGAAATGCTACCGCACCCAGCATACAGCCCTGATCTCGCACCATCCCATTATCATCTTTTTCGATCCATGGCCCATTTTCTACGTGAGGCTGGTACTATCGTGAGATAATAAATCTGGCTGAACGATGGCTCAAAAACCATAGAACCTTATGGTCTATACTTTGAAAAATTGCTTGTCAGAACACATTTTAAATAATTGTTTTTCTTATTAAACGACATTACTTACGAGACAATATCTATATCATTCACTGCGCAAGGAAATAATGCATCTGTTTTAATTGCTGTAAATATTATGAAAGTGAAATTTGTGAATAGCAAAAGTGACAAGATACTAAACTGTAGTTACTTCAAAATGCTACATGTTAGGTTTAGATGTAGACAGAGAGGCATCCAGCCTTTGGAAGATAACCGCACATAGGCTTTAGCGGGGCCTTTGTGCTTGTAACGTAACTCTTGAGAGGGAAGGATGAGGAAAAGACCCGATGGGCGATCGTATTCGGACGATAATGCATACTTACAAAATTGTGTACCCTAAAAGTTCCAAAATGACCCGGATCCCGATCCAGGGAGCACCCTATCTAAGTTATATTCAATCTGGAAGATCTGGAATGAACGAGCTAATCCTATAACATCAGTATCCTTGATACTGCAAAATTTGGGACAAGAAATTTGGGACATTTGGAAAAGACTCAACTTGCACCTGAGGAAGCCACGAAAGATATCAAACATCAGAGTGGAAGGCCGATAGAAATTTAGATTTTTGAACATGAGCAAATAAAGTTATTTCGTAACTACCTCGCTTCGTATTTGTTAGGTTAAATTTATTGTTTCGTATTTGTAGTTCTTTCAAAGATAATAGAAAGAGAAGTAATGTAATAAAGCCTAACATACACTTAAATGCAAAATAAGAAGAAAAAGATTTTATTTACATGTCTGAAACTCCGAAATGATTATTTGTACGTATTTCATGAGGGAAAAGTAAATGAATTATAACTGCAGCTAATCATTCATGTACATCGTAATAGCGTAACATTCAGGGAAATATAATGTTATATTTGCATTTCCAGAGACAGCTATGTGAGTTTACACATGATTGTCTTGCTTTATCTATACCATCGGTTATAAACCCACACGTGTTCTATGAGACAGTTTTCGAGGAAAACATCGACCTCGCAGCGCAGGCAGTAAACTATCGCTAACGGTACCCACGATCTGACAGATAAGGGTGAACTTGGAAATTACTCACTGTTCCCCCTTTTATTACCGGAGAAGCAGCGGAATTTGCTTCTGCTTCTTCTTTTAGTTTCTGTCTGCCTGGTTATGTAACCACACGCAAATCATGCGCTCCGATGTTTTATGAATATCGGAAAGGCGATATGTGAGGAATACAACCAAATGTTTATAAACCAATTGTTTGGGCTAACTATGCTATGCATGGGAGCACAAAATTGTTATGTGCTTCTAATTTAATACAGTTGAGTTTCCAGTACATATGAAGGTTATTCCAGAAATAATGCACGAGTTTCGTAAAAAATATCATTCCCAAAAATACATTATGCTGAATGAAAAGCTGATAAGATATCAACGTTTCGGGAGTGTGCATCTCTCCCATCATCAGGAAATTTATAAAATGCTATAACCATAAATGAAATACTGGATATAACACATCTATAAAAAAGACAAAACGCTATCAAAATTCGCATTACTGAACAAAAGACTGATTTCAGTAAATTAAATGCCAGGCCAGGAGATGGCGTGAGTATAGAAAATTGTGTCATGCACAACATGAATAACATTACATTTCATTGCACATTTCGCCACTGTATGACATGGGAAATAAACACCAGCATATAAATATATGATTCTTACCACATCTTCTTATTATTTTGTACTTGCAAAAAGTTTGTAGTTAAACTCTTTCTGCAAATACCTATCTCTTTTTACATGAAGAAGATGGAACGATAAAATGTTTTATGAGTAGTTTGCTAAGTAGGTGTAAAAATAAGAAATAGAGAATTCGTAATTAATGTTTAAATGCGTTTAGTAATGTTAAAAGTAAATAAATACATAAAAGGTGGACGAAAACGATAAAATATATTTTACAGATCGCTATTAAGTAACTAGGTCTCAGTTCTGCATTAGAACAATACACTGGAACACCCACTTTGCGCATCTGCTTAATTCAGGGCGAGTTCTCAGTTGTTTTGCCGGAGGAACGCGATTAAAGCCTTGCAAATTAGGATCGCTTTATCGGTTTTGGGTTTTGTAGCACATAAATCAAGGAATACCAATGGAGAAGTTACACCTGGAGAATTAGTAACGCTTACACAGAAAATAAACAAGAAGAAGGACATTCAGCACAGAAGTTTCCAGGGGTTATCTGCCTGAATATATCTCGCCCAGGAAAATTTATTATCCGCCAGTGCAGAGAAGTTAATTTCTAGGATTCCGTGCTTCACTGTTAGGGGTCTTCTTATCACTGTAAGGTTATGATGTCTTGAGCTTCACACCTTCGTGGCCGTCGTAAATCATCACGAGGTGCAATGTGTACGCCGGTCGTGAATTCTGCATGAGTGTTTGACATAGCAGGGTAATCCTCATTTCCTCGGGGAAGGTAGGCAAACCTTGTCAATAATTAGCAGTCTCAGGGTAGATCTTCACGTAGCTTGTACTCGTATGGATAGGGATTTGAATCGGACAGGGATATCAGCAGTGCGGAGAAGGGTATCAGCACTGTCCTACTGCGGTTCCCAAAGCTCTGGGTGGAGGGGCTAGGGAATCTCATGACGGCAGGAACAACGCAGCGGCATTTCTAATGTTTCCAGGCTGAAGAGAATACCTAAACCACGATGATAAAGGAGAAACTTTTATACCATAGTATGCATGGAAGAACAAAGAAGCACCAAATTACGGAACAGTTAAAAGTCGAATGTTTAATTGCAATACAGGATATGTTTCGCACTTGTTTAAGAATATCTGTCAGTGAAATTTAAAAACTCAGCAACGCCACGTTATTTTAACTCTTATACAAATGTCTCAAATAGTGCAACTACTTTTAAAGAATAATAATTCTAAATAATTAAACTGCTTAGTACCGCATGAATAGATTGTCGAATAAATTTTTAATTGTTTTGCTATCTTGGAAGAAAATAAACAGGAAATGAGAGACTTCAGCCTTTGCTTTAGTTTTCAAAAATTAATGCATAATGTTGTATTCTGTTATTGACATAGATGTATACAAAAATTCATTTACTTTTACCGGAGGTATATCGTATCGAACAATTAGCAAGTAATAATTTGCAGAAAAAATCTAAAACTCCAGAAGAGAGAATTTTAAAATTAGAAGGCTGAACATAACACCATTTCTTGCTTAATATTGTTTAAAAATAACTTCGTGTATTTTTACACATCTCCTACGTTCCTTTTAGCAACACTGCAACTAATTAAATATCTTAAGGTTCGTAAGGTCATCCCTTGAATATTTAGTTCACTTTATTGCCATAACAAAGAAATGGTTTCTACCGAAATTTTATGAAAAGTAGTATTACGTAAAAAATTTGAAGTTTCATATTATACAGGGGGTGTCATAAAGTTTTAATTATCACCCGGTAGTTTTTACGCTAGTGTGATGAAACTTTTCAGTGTCATCGTTGATCCCTCGGGGTATAATGTTGGACGTTGCAGTGATTTTAGTCATTTTTTACATTGAGTGCCAGAAGTGACTGAGGTGTAAGATGGAGAAAATTGAGGCTCGTAGTGTGAACAGGTTCCCGAATTTGAAGGGCAAAACTGCCCGGAAAATCCATCATGAGGTGAAAGCAGTTTATGGGAAATTATTACCTATTGTATGACACTATTTTCAGTTTGAAAAGTAATTTTCAAACTGGTCACAGATTCCTGACAGATGAGCCAAGAGCTGGTAGATCGCCAATGACAGACGATGCTGTCACAGTGAAGAAAGTGGAGTGCTTAATGCAGGAAGACAGACGAGCAACCTTCTAAATGATCATGAATAAGACACATCTTAGTTATGGTAGTGTGTGATAAAATTATTCATGACGAACTGCACATGTCTAAGGTGTTTGCACGGTAGGTTCCACGTTTGCTGACCACTTTCCAAAAGCAAAAGGGGCGTGACCTTTCAAGACAGATGTTGATGCTGTTTCAACAGAATGAAGATATATCTTTTTTATCGTCTGGTAACCATGGATGAATTCTGGATTTATCAGTATGATCCAGAGACAAAAACCATGAGTATGAAATGAAAACATGTTGATTCCCCCTTCCCAAAATGGCAAAGGTTGAAAATTCATTTGGAAAGGTCATGATTTCAGTTTTCTGGGATTGTCGTGGAGTCATTCCTACAGATTATCTTGCCAAGGGTCAAACCATTACTGGCAGATACTATTGCAATCTTGTGGACAAGTTACGAGCAGCTCTGATTAAGAAACGACATGGTATGCTCTACAAATTTGTTTGTCTTCTGGCTGATTATGCACCTGCTCATTCATCTCAAATTGCTGTTGAAAAAACAAGGGAATGTCGCTTCGAGACCTTACAGCATCCGCCTTATTCGCCCGATCTCGCACCATGTGACATTTTATTGATCCCGGAAATGAATAATCCGTTGCGTGGTTGCCGATTTGACAACACAAATGACGTCATTAATGAAGTGGAGAAGTGTTTTAAGCGAATTCTGCAGAGTTCTACAATCAAGGTATTCGGAAGGCCAAGAGACGCTGGGAAAAATATGTAGGTCTGCATAGGGACTACGTAGAGAAGAACTAACAAGCACATATCAACACCAACTCTCTATCGCATTTTTTAAATGGTGATAGTTAAAACTTTACGACATTCCCTCATATGCTTTAAAATATTTTAAAACTATAAAACCTACATGGAACTAAAATATACTTTTTTAATGTTTAATACCATTATAATCCCTTAATATCTATAAATTTGGGCAAGTTTTAACCTTTTTTCATAGATGAGATTTTTAAGTCTGTCACTATTCAATTGTTTCTCGCGATGTCATGGAATAGTATGACTTATTATCAACTACACCTTCTCTATTCCCCTTCTACCTACAGAAAAAAGTATAATGCAACTATTTCAGAGAATATGGATCTGATTAAGTAGACAGAAAGGGATGCTTTTGTATGTAATTGTGTGTAGAAGTTATATCTTTCTCCACTGACTGTCGCTTATTTTTATAATTGATTGTAACACCTTTTTACTCTCTTCTGTACTTTAAAGGAACATTTAAGCAGAGTACTAGCATATCATATGCACTAAGCACTTATTGCTAAATTTGTGAACATTTTTAGGAAAATATATTTTGCGAATAAGATGCCTTGGAAAAGATATTTTTAAATGTAGGAGATTATAACGGTGAGTTTGTAATGCATGGAGGAAGTTATGTGACTCTCTGTATTTTTATTCCATCTCCGCCAGTTCATAACTACAGAAAAATGTAGGGAAGATTGCACGAACATCTGCATTTTCAAGCACACTCTATAGAAACACTAGAGTTATAAATTTTATAGTCAATTTTCTTCAGCATGACTTTATTGAAGAATAGAGCAAGCACTTCACATCTAGACATAAAATATATTGTGCAGCAAAAAAGTTGCTCGTTTATAGCTTCTGTAGCGATGTTATAAAATATTAACAGTGCTTGAACCAATCGAGTAATTCACTGAGCAGTAAAACCAGAAAACTTTGTAAGCAATTTTTTAAAGAAAATCACTAAGCCTGACAAGAATGAAATAGGACGTTGCATAGCAGGAATAAAAAGAATGGTGCAGATTTAAGTGGAGATTTGGCTATAGTAAAATGTGTATATAAAATTTTAATTTCTTATAGTGGTAACTAGAAATTTACGAGTACAGTTTTAAAAAAGGCAATGAAGCAGAAATTTTACAAGTAACTCAATTTCATGTCCTAGCATGTATAACGAGCGAAATGACAGAGCCAGATATAACCGAATAATGCAACTCCAGTATACGAGCCCCAAATGCTATTTCCTCAATCATTTATCTCTCAGTATTAATTGAATGTTCCTTTAAAACACCACTATTAATCCACATAACAGCACAGTCAGTGGACACTGATATAAATAGAAATAATCTACTAATACCAAATAAAATTCAGGAAGGAAACGTTCCACTGCTAAGTTCAAGTTACATCCCAAACAATTGATAACTATAAGGACACAGTGGAATTGTAGGAAACGAGAGAGCTGATTGCTTGGCTAAGAAGACTGCAGAATCCAATCTTCCTGTGACATACTCTTTATGTCTTATTTCTAATGTAAGGAGAATAATACATCAACATTTTCTTGAAGAATGGAACCAACAATGGCTAACAACTCCAAATGGAAGTTTAACAAAAACATTATTTTTC
This sequence comes from Mantis religiosa, assembly GCA_030765055.1. Lineage (NCBI taxonomy): Eukaryota > Metazoa > Arthropoda > Insecta > Mantodea > Mantidae > Mantis > Mantis religiosa. Next base: position 104,134,609 of record CM060955.1, read on the forward strand.
CCTAGTGTATATTACAGAGGAAAATGTGAAACTCTTGTACCAAATTTTGTTTTGACACAATTTTTAAGTGGACATGGTAAATTTGGCGAAAACCTATCACGCTTTCACTTAACATCCAACCCAGAGTGCATGTGCGGTGAAGAATTTCAAACTGTGGTTCATCTCCTTTTCTGTTGTCCCATTTTCTGTAGAGAAAGACAAGAATTAATATTCAAGCTAGACTCTCTAGGAACTGAATTTTCTGCTCTGCTCACATCTTTGCTAATGAAGCCACAACAGCATAAGTACTTCATGATGTTTATAAACTCAGTGTTTAAAGGTCTGAAATAGTTTAATTTAATATGCATCAGAATAAAACATAATTTCTTCCTTCTAGTGTTTAAAATATTTTTGTTAAAATTGTATATTTTTAGGTATCAACTCTAACCCTAATATACCACTGTGTAAAATAAGGTTCAATAAATCTGGATAAATAAAAAAAATATAAGGACTAAAAATAGAGAAAAGTACTCTTTATTACCTGGCTGATCAGCATAATTGCTAAATTATATAGGTACTATATAGAAATTAACAAGTGAGGTGTTACTATTCTCTAAGTAAACAGTAGGAGATAAGTGTATAATACTAACAAATAGATAACAAGAACTCATTATGATTTTTATGAACACATTTGAATGAAAAAGAATAACAGGTTAAGTATATAACAGGATAACTTGAATAATAAATTTCATAAGGTGAATGGCGGTTGAAAACAGAGTTTAGATATGTGAGGTTAGATTGTCATCAGCAGTGTTAGGACAAAAATAGAGTGTATAGTTTGAATTAGAAAAGTCACTCTCTTCTGAATCGGTGAGCATGTCTTGAGGCAGTTTTCTTTTAATCTAGTCCTTTCAAAGTTTCTAACACCTTCTAATACCAGTTTCTAACCTGGTCCTTCCTAATACCAAGGTCCTGATGGAGTTGTACGTTTCTTATGAACCATTAAGCCTTTGTAATAGTGCGGAGAAATTTGTTTTGCATAGCCTGGAGTCGATGAGTGTTAGTTTTACTGACTACATCCCATACAGGATGAGCCTAAGAAATTATGAGTCGTATAAGAGACTTGTAAATCAGTTTTGAGCACTCCAGTAACAAAGGATACAACGTTTTTATTCTAGAAGTGACTATTGTGCAAAGTAAGATATGTGAGAATTCCACCTTAATTTAGTGTCTAGCATTACTCCTAAATATTTTACTGATTTTTCTGAAAGCTGCTATGTTAGTTGTTTTCCCTGCAGTGGCAATTGGGGTGGATTTTGATAGGATCTTAGGGAGAGAAGTCTAAGGTCTATGCTATAAGGAATTTAAATCCAGAACTTACAAGTGCATATAAGTTCGTGCTTCAACTAACTCGGCCAAATTATTTTTATCCATCCCATTTTTTGAAGAGATTACTAGCAAACTGCTTCTTGAATTGGGTGAGAATAAAGATCTAGGGTTACAGCTTTCCAAAAAGGTCTAGAATTTATTATATTCTGTGGAGTAAAACAGAGTAAATTGCCATAATAGTGAAGTAAATTGTTATAAACTTAAAGACAAAATATAAATGGCACATGCAATATTTGTCAAACTAAATTCTGAATACACATAAATCATTTAGAATTCTATGAGCAGAAGTACCTAGTGTTAGTCTTTAATAATTTCCCTATATTCTAACACCGTTGAACATAACTAAATTTAAAATATAAAATCCAGAAGTGATAGAATTTAGAGGACGAGTATTACTGTTAAGGTTCTGCATTCGTTGATGATGTCCACATTGCCTTTTGTAGCGAATGGGATAAGTAGATATCTCCAAAAATTATAATTCCAAAATCGTATTTGTTTTATATATTTATATGGCGAATTATATAATTTTTGCGAATAGCCCATGAAATTGTCTCCATTCTACATGAAATTTGTGTAATTCTATTAATGGTAAACCATGAGTGATAGGAAAATCTTCTTACACAAATATATGTACAGATCTCTTGAGGCATTTTACGATAAATCCGTACATTTTTGTAGCTTTAACGATATACAAAATATTATTTGCTGTTTCATGAATTTTTCAGTATGTCCTGCATTTTTTCGATCACAAAGTCGTCATTCTTTTGTTTCTCAAGCGGCAGTGAAAATGTTTTGAATTTCAAAATCATATGTAGGGGTACATGGGGCATATCGGGGTAATGAGGCAGAACGGGGTATACGTGTTTACTCTCTAGTAGGTGGTACAATCTGCTGGAATCTGTCAAAACTACATCATCTCAATCACAGCTACTAGTACTCTTCAGTTGGCTGCCATAACAGAATCTGTTGTGTGCGAGTTGTGTGTTGGATACAGTTTGAAGCAGTTTTTACAATATTTGTGATCTATTTCAGAGCATGCAAGTACATCATATCTACATTTAAATAAAAGCAATAATTACTATGGAATATAACACTTAATTTACTTCTAAATCCAAGTTTTTCGCTAAGTTATCTTTGAATATCGAACCATCGACAGGCATTAATCTAAGCTTGTGTTTACGGGGCAATATGAGTGGGGCATAACAGGGTACTACCCCATTATGCTCCTGGTGTAAAACACTTTGTGTGTTATTCATATGATTGACTAATCATGTTTCATATGATTTCGGAATAGTGGGTAATTACGTAAAGAAGTCACAGAGGCAGGAGTGGTCTTTAGTCTCAATGGAGTGGGCTGTGACTGCTGTACAAGTTCCCCAAACAACTCTGGAACGCTACATTAAGAAGAAACGAGATAATGCTGATTATGTTGTTAAAAATGATCTCACAGGCTGCAGCCGCTACATGTGTCTTTCATGAAATCACTAATCAAATATTATGAAGATGAAATTCGTTGCTGGGTTAGATCTAATCCTGGAAAAGTCGTGACACTTTTTCAGGTTGCATCATTGTTTGGTGTCAGTTATAGGCGAGCCTCAACAATGAGCATGGCAGTCAATGGGTTTCGGAAAACAGGAATATACTCTGTGAATATCAATATGTTTGATTATGCTGATTTCTTACCGCCCAAAACGACAGAAATTGAGCTTTCTTCTGGAGTTCCTGATGATGTTAATCCTTCAACTTCTGAGATGTCCGTTGTCTTTGGTTAACCTATGGGCAGAGAAAACATTGTGATGCCAAGCTGCAGTAGTTTTCAGAGTTCCAGCCCAGAAAATTTCACACCTATTCAAAAGGTAGATCAGAAAAACAGGAGAGTTTGGAAAACCAGGGGGGGCGAGCAGAATACTAACAACAACCCCTTATAAAGAAGCGCTACTGAATGCGGAACAAGAAAAAATGAATAAAAGACCTGTAAAAAGGCGTCTTGCTCTGCCAGAAAGCGAAACAAAACGGGTATCATAGAAAGGTAGGCCTAGATGTCCTCACCCTCCTGTGACCAAACATTCAAGAAGTCATTTGTCTGCTGGTAACAGGAAAGAAGTGGAAAAATACGACGAAGATGATTGTCTTTACTGCCACGATTATTCAGAAGAAGGGTGGGTTAGATATCCCTGCTGCCTGCAGTTAACTCATAATTCTTGTGCAGGTGTCGAAGGTGATGATGAAGATGTTCATATTTTTTAATATTGTGAGATGTGAACTAATTGTAAACAAAAACGGGGCAAAACGGGGAAAATGTGCTAATTTTGTTTCTGACGTGATAGCTACACCCATTTGTTGCGAGTGTCTATTTAATTTATATTTTTCAGATAATTATACAATAATAAACACATTCACATTCCCAAAACACAATTTCTAAATGCTTACATGTGAAATATAGATGTACAAATATTACGTACCCTGTCCTGCCCCATGTTCCACTATACCAATCTGTTTTTATTGATTTGACTAATGATTCAAACTTCTTGATCGTTGTTATAATCCATTTTATATGTAACTATTTCTGCAAACTTTATAGCGACTACCTGAAATAGAGAGGAAAGTAAATTTTTGCAGGAATATTTAAAAATGACCATTAATATTAGTAGGAATAAAGAAAACAATAGGAATAGAGCAATCGGATGGTTCTTTCGATCTGTCTCAAATGTTGTTTGTGTAACAAACGTAATTCACCAAATGCGTGTTATTTTCATCAATGAACGGGCTGATGCCCCATCAACATTGCTTACTTTAACCACTACTATTACTTTTATAGATCTTATAAAAGCTTATTTTTATATTGAGCTCATGTTAGTTTAGGTAAACTTCGTAGGTATGTTTTCATTACGCATTGCATTTTCTTCTATACACAAGAGGGATACAAGGTGCTAAATGCGCACCCTGATCTTTGCTGCTGCTGGCATGCCAAGTCATACTATTTGTTTGACACTGTCAGAAATAAGCGAGTGCTAGTCACTTCAAAAGAAATTCTGACAAATTCAAAAAGACAATATTATAAATATAGCATATGTAATGAAAAATTTGAAATAAATTGAAAATTTTAAAAATCTCTTCATTTTCTATGCGGAATGTTTACGTGTTACTCCAATGCATAATCGCATTAAGTAGTTTGAGAAAAATAAGACATATATGTGTTAGGCTTATAAAAATTTAAGCTTGCATAACATTAATTTAAAATGAACATCGCTTTAAGGGATATTCCTGAATATATTTTAAGAGTGTAATTAATTATGAACACCTAATTTGAGATCATAGTATATATATATATATATATATATATATATATATATATATTAAAGATATATGTTTTAACTCAGCAGAAGAGCGCCATTAGAATTAAGGTTAAAATATCTGATAGAACACGTTGTAAAACATATTTAAGAATATTAGTGGTCATGGCCCAAGCTTTTCGGAATCTACCATGTGTTTGAAGAGATAAATAGACGTTGTAGCGCACTCACCCAGCATAACCATCAGAAATACTATCGCCAGATAACCAGAATCTTAGGGCAGTTTTCCTTTTTCAAGAATCTTCTGTACAAATTTCCCACAGCGATATAAGCTTACATTCTTGGTCATTTTTGTTGTGACAGATACCGTAGTTCTTCGAGTGAATTTTTAACTACTCTTGCGAGAGCCGTTATGTTATTGCTGCATGAGATTAGAGATGTCTTATCTTTACCTTCCAGTATTTAAACCCGCGAAGTGATGTTCATTGCAATATCATGACATTGTATCCAACAATCTACTTTATAAACTAAAATTACCAAATGAATGAAATTCCTGATAAATTTAGCATGGTTACTTCTAAATTGATACCAAAGTTTTTTTATAAACTAACCCAAGATGTAATTTCGCTACGATATACAATATTTAATACAATGTTACAGCCTTAACTTATTCATAACTCGCTTTATTCTGTCAATACATCTGTTGTTGAACTTGAAATGGGATTTTGTTATATTATTTTTATATCGTAGACTTTTAATGACAGTAAAATTTATTGAAACAAACTGAATATTTACTTGTATAAAAATTATATTTTAACTCAAAAAATCACGAACATAAAATATAAAACATTTAATTAGAGTAATTACAGCAGAATTAGTTCTGACAGAACATTTGTCCTGAAGCAATAAGCAAATGTGTTCCGGAGGCGGTAAAAGATATTAAAATGCGTTAAACAGTACGATTGCAAATTTTTCCCTAGGGAGATGTCACATAAACAGATTTTTTGTTTCATATAACTGCACCCGAGGGCGATTAACCAAGTGCAGTACTTAGAGCTCTCAGCTTTTACATGATACATTTTGACGAATATCAATGTGCTATCCAGTTATTATAACAACAGTTCGAGAATTTACAGATATTATTGTCTGCCATTATTACACTAATCAGTAATTTAAACCCCTCTGTTGGTGTGTTTCATTAACGTATATCCTCGCATTCTGCTACATGCCATTGTAATTAAACAACTTTGCATTTTACTGGAATGTTCACATTTAACTTCAGATTTTCATCTTTTATTAGAAAACAAAGCACTCATTTCGACAGATGTAACTAATGATTTCGAAAATACTAATTTCTGAACTTTTTTATATTTAATATTTTAGTGCAGATTAAAATCTCCATACCATTCCAATGATTTCAAATATATTAAAAATATCAGACTGGAATGTTTTCAGATGCCTATCATGTAAGGTAGTTCATCTATGTTACTCCAATAAGTTTAAATACTAAGTAACATATTCTTAGTTTCTATATTGTAAGCATTTACAGTAAATTATTGTTTCATAAACTATTTCTAAAATGTTATGAAACCGAATAGATCGCCAATAGCATATAGAGCTTACTTTGATCACCCTCAACTTTAATTTAGCTGTTTCAATATCTGGTAATACAGGTAATTCAAACTAAAAAGTGACATATATAGAAAAACATTTTGAAAATAAACGTGGACAAAACAAACCGCTATATACGAGGGCTGTTCAATTAAGAATGATCATAATTTTTTACGGTCATAATTTTTCGCACTAAAATTCAATCTTATTATATTCTGTTAGCTTAAACAAACAAACAGGCTGTAGTAGTTTCCTTTTTGGTACTCCTGGTCCCGCCTTTGAGAACCAGGCAAGTTCAGACATGTTCAGTATCGCCTACCGCTGCACTGGAGGTAACATGCAGTTAAAGTTGATGTTAGAGGAAGATCCGGAGCGTTTTTCAAACGTAATCACTCCTGATGAAACTTGGCTACATTATTTTGATCCTGAGAGAAAACAGCAAAGCTCAGTGTGGAAATCTCCTTCATCACCAACCCCCCGAAAAGCAACAGTGGTTGCTTCTGCTGGGAAAGTTATGGTCATCTCATTCTTTGATATTCATTGAATGGTTTATCAGCAAGATGTACCTGCACACACATCAGTAACTTGACAATACTACAGGGATGTCCTGAAAACATTGTAAGTCCATATCAGGCGCAAAATACCACATTCCCGTGAAGCAGGCTGGATGCTGCACCATGATAATGTGCGGCCACATATTGCCTATGTTGTTGCTGAGTATCTTGCAAAAATTAACGTGAAGTGCATCCCTCAGCCTCCCTATCGTCCGGATTTATCCCCATGTGACTTTTTTCTATTCTCTAACTTGAAGAAACGCCTTCGTGGGAGGCATTGTCCATCATCAGAAGCAGTGGTGAAGGCTGCGGAGGCGATTTTGAAGGATATTTCAAAAAATGGTTTCCAGCATGTCTTTGAAGACTGGCAGAAATGCTGGGGCAGGTACATCGCATTCAGGGGAGACTATTTTGAGAAGGACCATCAAAATTATGAGGATGAGTAAAGGTACGTTGTCAAAAAAAGTGATCATTCTTTATTGAACAGCCCTCGTATTTACAGTGAAACTTGCTTGAAAACATAATTTAATATTAATTGTAAATAAATTGTAAAGAAAATTTGTCCTAAAATGGGACAAATATGTAAATATAAATTTGAAATGGTTTAGTTTATGTTTAAAATTTAAAATTAATTTTGGATTATCGTAGAAAGGAGACGCGATTAAAGGTGACGTAGTGATAGTGAAAAAGAACGTTAAATCGTAATAATTGTTTAAATATCAACAAACAAATCTTAACTATAATGAAAAATTATTTAAATTCAAATAATATTTAATTTTGTTTAAAAGAAAACATTGTAAAAGATATTGATGTAAAATAATTGAACAAATTTTAAATCACTATAGCAACGTGAACGAACGAGAAGAGAACTAGCTAATGAAGCATCCTGCGTGGAACTTTCGACGAGTTAAGACGTCTCTCTGAAATTTTGCAGTGATTATGTTTATTATTCATTTAGCATGCATGGTTCCCATGTGTACGCAAGTGAAAGCTAAATAAGCAATGCATCAAGCATTCTTACTAATATTTGAGTTGTATCGATGAAAAGTAATGTTTTGCAGAAATTGAAACTTCAGTTTTACAAGGAGTGGAATTGAATGTGGATCAATTAATAAATCTTATAATTTCTTCTTCTCCACCGAGACCACGCCCGGAGGTAAGATCTCATGCAGTCACAGGGGCGAGAGCAGCCGAGGAACATTTAGAGCCGGACTTCAAAATCATCAAAGGGATGAACCTCAGATCATCCATATGCAAAAAAAAAAAAAAAAAAAAAAAAAAAAAAAAAAAAAAAAAAATTCAAAGAGCAAGTAGTATGACTGTTTCTATGAATTACTAGGACGAATTATACCAATTGTACAAAATGCATTGGCATTTTAAAAATATATTTAAAATATGATTGTGCCTCTGTGATAAAATATGCATCAAATTAAAGAGGAAATTCAAATTAATAAGACTGAACAAATATCCACGAGATATCCTCACTTTTCTTCACCACTGATTCAGAGCTCTCAAATCAAATATCCCTAAAATTCGACTATCACCGGTGATGAGTCATGGCTGCATCTTTATGATCCTGAAGGAAAACAAGTCAGCACAGTGTAGAAACCGCCAGGTTCTCCAACACCAAAAAGAGGCAAAAGTTGTTCCATCTGTAGCGAAAGTGATGGTGATCACATTTTTTGACTGTAATGGAATGCTTTACCAGCATACAGTCCCCCCTCATACTACTGTTACAGCAGCATACTCCACGTCAGTATTGGCTACACTGAAGAAGCACATTGCAAAGAAACGACCAGAGTTTTCTAGGACTGGGTGGTGACTTTATCATGACAATGCACGGTCTCACGTCGCAAATCAAGTCATGCAGTTTCTGACTCGATTAAAAATTACCTGTGTACCACATCCACCTTATAGCCCCGATCTTGCACCCTGTGACTTTTTTTATTCCCATCACTAAAGGCAAATCTTAGGGGTATTCGATTTGAGAACTCTGAAGTAGTACTCGAGAAAAGTACTATAATACTCCGATTGGTTGCTCACCTAGTGGCGCTCAAGGACAAACACCTTCCTATTTGAAACACATAATAGTTACAATACTCGTACATATATGTATGTACATGTACGCTTGCGTGAGTTTGGACTTCTTATTAAAATGCTTTTTGGCAACATAGGAGAACTTAACCTTTTATTTCCCATAAAAGTTCTGATATCGAATTTTTTGCTTATTTCCTCTACTTGCTATAGGTAGCTGGTAACATAATTAAAATCAAAATTGCAAATTTCCTCTATTCATTTCATCCCCACATAATCCCATAGATATTATATCATTCATAGAAAGTGATTCTTCTACTCAGTGCAATCTTGATTTGCACTGCTAGTTACACATATCAACCCAAAATTTGATATCGGAAATATAGGCTTTTGGTAAGATGAATTCCTAAAGCTCTTTTTAAGGCAGTCACTATATCAGTGTGTATACTGTGAGATATACACCAAATTTGGGACATAAATTCAGCTTCTTTCGAAGCTGTAACATAACGATTTTTTAAAAATCCTTCCTGCCTCAAAGCCCATTAAAGTTCTCTTAGTTATAAATGAGTTTTGTTACTTTTGTGTGGCTAATAAAACATAAGATTATGATATGAAGTACCATAAGGGAAACAGCACTCACAAAAACAATGTTATGTATTTTCATTTTTGTTTTATGTATTAACCATTTCCGAGATACTAACTCTTAAAGATTTGACGTTTCCAATATATTTTTAAGTGGTGTTACTAATTATTTAATTTTCGTGGATCACAAAATGGGTATAAAATATCATAACAAGCACATCAGTGACCCGTAAGTTAATCCTTTTCAGCTCTCTTTCATGGTATCACATTTTTGTCAAGGAATGGGGTTGACGCACGCAAAATGAACGGTGATTGGATACGTGTGAATGTTTATGGATGTTTGTTAGCACAATATAGGCATGTGCTTTCCGTTATATGTGAAGCTAATTTTTTGGCGGGCAAAGAGTTCCACTTTTACGGGACAGTTTGAAACAAATAATGTTTAGCTCAGGGTTAAGCAATGAGGTTAATCACAGGGTATGCGTGGATATGTGTGAGAAGGATGGTTTTATTGACACTGGAATGCCCGTTTCAAACTGATTTATTTACTGCTTCTTTCATCCGAAGATCAAACTTGAAGTTGCCGACCAGGGGTTACCAATATCCCTGTTTAGAGTTACTGAAGGCGGAATGTTTATTACTCGATAAATTTATTCGTTTCTCACGTATATATGAACCGACAAACATCTTCTCTCATTTCTGGTCTGTCCTCAACCAAGACAGAACAAGAGGACTGCAATAATCGCCCTCACGCCTCGGACTGTCTTAATGGCTTGCCAGCGACGAAATGACCCAATGTCCACAGATGTGCGTGGGTGTATATGTAACTTTCACTTTCTGGAGACCCTTTTTTCACACAAAGATTCCCTCTGTGGCTATTTTGTCGCCATTATGAAGGATCCGAAGAATATTCCATTCAACAAGTCAAGTGCTCCCCTTTAGAAATCTGCTAAGGACACTGCTTCTTACATTTCTTTTGTTATAGCAACTATCCTCCCAAACTGCTATTCGACTCAACTACCCTTGCACGTGTTGTAACAAAGAACGAACTTTCCTTTGAAATCCATAATAATTGTTTACTTATTTCAATCCTTTAATTTCGGTATCACATGAAATATCAAAGATATTTTTCGGTTTTATTTATTTTAAGCTATCAGAAGATTTAAAGTAAACAACGAAGTATATGCCAATAATGTTAACGAACTACCGTACACGTGTTTTTAGCTGACTTCGTAAAACAAATATAATTAATATTGCTAAGTGACACCAATGGACTGGAAAGATTAAAGCTTTGGATATTGCTCAAGCCTCCTGTATCTCTTTAGTAGCTAAAAGCTGAAATCAACAGTTCTGGAAATGTTAAACTGAGATAGGTAGAAAAATAAAATGCTTAAATATTTTTTGGAAATGTAAGTTTATGTAATGTATCGGATACTTAATATTGCTGCAGATAAGGTAATGAAAGGTGAAGTGGTTGATAATACATGTAATTTAATTATACGATATTGTAGTAATTAATTACTTCAGTTTTGACAGCAAGAATAACACCTGGAATTAAGGTAAGCTTAGAGAACGTGTTGTGTTTTCGATTTCAATCCTTGATCAAAGTTAAATAGGAATCTTTTGTGTGGCGCACGAGAGAGGTTTAATCTTGGAACAGTCACGTGTCGAGAAAGAGTTGTAATGAATGATTAGCACGGGAAGGAAACTGTGACAGGCAACTACATGGTGAACTTCATTACCAAGTGGTGAGTAATCAATAAAGACGGAACAATAGTCGGGGAACCTTGTACAAGGATAATAATCACAGCATTGTGCAAACTTTCTTCTCAAACGTATGAATTTAATGACTGTTTCCTGAATGGTGAACAAGGTGCCTAAAGGTGAGAAAGTAAGTGGTTTTAAAGAGGGCATTCGAGTATCAACAAATAATGCACGAGAAAAATATTATTTGAGAAAATATAGTATTTCGGAGTCCTGAAAAGAATTAAAGAACAAGAGATATTGCAAATGCAATGCTAACTTCAGGGTTATACGAGTGCTTTTAACTCTAAAACAAGAGATATTAAAATGGACATTTCTTTGATAATGAGCTTAAATTTTTTAACACAATAATGATTATAATTTTTAATGTTATAAAAAGAGATAATGTGTCTATTTTATGTATATAGGATGACATTAGAAACCACTATACAGTTTCGGTATATATTTGCCATTTAAAAGCACTGATCTTCACGACGAGCTTAATTTATAAAATGCCTAAAACTGCAGTTTCCTAAGCAATTAGGCTTAAAATGGATTTACAACATCTATATAGTGAAATTTAACATGCATGTTGTTTGCGATTTAGATGGCAAAACAAAAGATTATCTCATCTCGTTATAACGCCGCGACACTAGGTGGGGATCTCCCGCTAGGAGACTTGATCCGGGATACACTTAGCCTCCTAAAATACTTGAGGGATGAGTTAAGGAGCTATTTGTGGGAACAGTATCAGCCCGAGGTTGCAAAGAACTCCTTTACCATCCTTGAAGAACTACGGTTGCTAACCTCTGCACCCCACATTTGATGTCCATTGTGAGCAGAGGTAAAGGGAGCAACGGTCGGGTATTAGGCCTGGACCGGTGCCGGGCTCGCACCACGGAGTAGTTTTTTGTAGAAAACCATAAATTTTGAATTTCAATAATACTTCACATTCAATTAATATTTTATCGTTTGAAAGAATGAGGTTTGAAGTTTTGTAGTGGCGTTAGATGCACTCGATGTGAGCTCCACGTGTAATAGGAGACACTTCGAGGCAGTAGTCATATTCACACAGACATCAAGAATGTCCTGTCTGACGTCCCGAACGACTGTGACACTACACGTTTCCAATTTCGCCAACACCACAGAAAAAGAAAGGATGTAAACAGATATTTGACCAAATTTTGTGGAAAAAATCACGAAATAAGATTCTGTAACAGTCTGGCCAAAGACAGAATATATTTGTGACTTTGACCAACCATTATATTTGTCCAGAATGTGTCAATTGAGATATTCCATCAATAAGAAAATTCCCTTTTTTGGAAAATTTTTAGCTTTTCTTTTTTGTTGATGAATTTTGGCTTTAACCAGTTTTATAAACAAATTGGTAAGCATTTCCAGTGAAAGAGTTCCCAACGAAAATGTATGCATAAATGTATGCAATGTGTTACCTTCACATGATTTATCTATTACTTTAAAAACTCAAATTACTGACCTCATATTTCTATCTGCTTCAATTTGTTTTGTTGTTTTGTTGTTTCTATTGTATAGCTAGGAGAGACATAAAAATGGCCTCCCGTTTATAAAATTGTAAAATCAGAAATAAATATTTTCTAAACATGTAATTAACATAAGCAGTGTACTTTAACGGGATGTATATAGTGTTTTTTAAGATTTTATCTGCTTCTTACGGTTTGACAGTATACCAAAGTCAACCAAAGCGAAGAGGACTTCAGAAAAATAATAACTAGAGTTTTTAATAAAATTAACTTGCTTTATGTATTTCATTTTGCTTGGCACTATGCTCTGCTTTGAGTTATGTTGTTACTGTTTTTGAATTTATATAACACATTAATAAAGAATTGCACTTTCTTTCACCAGCTTGAATTCAATTGGTGAACACGAAACTTTATCTGCGGGACGCTGATTCGATGTGTTTTATTATTTCAAAATTATTTGTGTTTCTTTGCAGAAGATTATTATCTAATCCACTAACACAATACAACAATCCACAATTACTACCAAACTCGTCGTTCTTGTACTGATACGAAATATTCTACCACCAGGCGTTTTTTGGGAAGTTGAATCCATCTTCTTCGAACCATTCCTTTTTTATATACAATCTCATTGCTATGTTTCTTGTCTTCCTGTTTTTAGTCATCACTACACTTTTGGACAATATAAAAACATTTTAATAATTTTTGTTTTATTTCAATAACACTATCAAATCTACAAATAATATTTGCTCCGGGGCCAAACATGAATGACGGTTTTAGCTTCATTTATCATGAAATTATCTCAAATAATTATGAAAATTTAGTCAATATTCTCAGAGCCACTAATGAGACAATCGTAATAATGAACGGTTTTTCGAACAAGGTGTGCTTTGAAGTATAGGATTTTCTTGTTGATCTTTGTATCGCATCCTTGTAAGTTGCTTAAAATCCTGTATTCAGAGAGTCTCAGAACAATTTGGGGCAAACTCCAGTATCAGATCTTATCTCTTGTAACGACCAGCCCCCAGAGGAAGAGTTGAGAAGTGGAGGCTAAAGAAAAAAAATGATGGCCCTGAAGTTCCAGACTCGAAGAACCGTCCTAATGTGGTGCCATCGGCCACCGTCGACCAAGCAGCCCTCTAATGTAATCAGCGAGTAACTCCTGCGACATTACGCGCCACAAATTCTAAAAAAAACATCTAAAAGATAATAAAGAAATAGATTGAAAGGAAAATAATGGCAAGGAAATTGTGGAATAAGAGAAACCACGTCGGCAATCGCCTTTCGACCAGGGATTACCAAGGTCAAATGAGCTGAAATGGGGAACCTAACGAAGACCTCCCATTAGGAGCTTCACACGTAAGCGCACAGTAAAATCATGTTCGATTACTTTAGGAAAGTAGTCAAAACATGGTTTAAACGTTCGGGAAACAAACCCGGGAAGCGTGGGAGTGAAGTCAAGCCTTAGATATGATAAGGGAGATATTTTTGGAGCTGCCTCTCATTTTCGGGTTATTTACGATAGCCTTTGTGTACTTGGCTCTCTCATAACTTCATTACACGCCATGACAGCCTCACGCGAGTTTCGATCCATCTTCTCACCTTGTTTACATTGCCTAGCAAACTCCATTTTCACCTCTTAACAAATGATTGCTTTATAACTCAGCATAGATACATACGACCAGTGACATTTCATTTGGAATGTCAGAAGAACATTGATAGATAATAGTAATTTGTGCATAAAGTGAATAATTAGAAAGATTATGCCATGAATAAATGTATAATGCAATTTTAGCATTGTACACTGTATGAAATGCATAATCTAGTAATTCGACATACGTAACTGACATAAGTGAGTGATTATATGTCCCTAAATAAGACATTACCTTCTCTTTGTTCATTTCATTTGTTAATATCTTCATTTTTAATCAAAAAACATGACAACTACTTCACGCATTCCCTCGCTGCAAGGCATTATGAACTGTAATATAGACTATATTATCAACACATAAATTAAAATATTAATTATACTGAAATAAATAAAAACACCAGTTAATTTTATTACTTATACACTTAGTGTAGTGCAAACGTAAAACCTGAGACCTGTTGCAGTCATTTTGAAAAAAAAAAACAGAAACAAAATCACTGAGATCTTGAGTAATTCACAACTGAACTGCACTCGGCATTATTCACTCAACTTGAGCGCTACTCAACTGTTTATTCTGTTCTGCTTTCTCTCTCTCTCTCTCTCTCTCTCTCTCTCTCTCTCTCTCTCTCTCTCTCTCTCTCTCTCTCTCTCTCTCTCTCTCTCTCTCTCTCTCTCTCTCTCTCTCTCTCTCTCTCTCTCTCTCTCTCTCTCTCTCTCTCTCTCTCTCTCTCTCTCTCTCTCTCTCTCTCTCTCTCTCTCTCTCTCTCTCTCTCTCTCTCTGTCTCTCCCTCTCTCCTCTCTGCGAGGAGCAGATTTGCTGCTGTTATAGGCCCTGAATATAAAATTAACGTTCTGAAAGGAGCCTACTCCAAACGACCAAAACGAGTTATCTGGTGCAGGATAACGGTGCACAATGGCTATCATCCAAGCCTTTATCTGCAGCTTCATAAATGCCATCCCCGGTGGATTTGTCACAATGCTATATTTAATTTTGTGCAGAGAAATTTGCAGCACTTTTCTTACAAATATAAAAAATAGCTTCAACATCTCTTTATAAACCACGGAATTTGGAATGCCATATTGCTTTCTCCTATATGAAATAAGTCTTTATTATTATCGGCAAGCGTAGCTTAACTTAATAATAATTATTCACAATGTTGTATGTAGCAACATCCACCTTATAATGCTAAAATTACATTGATATCATCATGAATATGCAGTAAACTCTGCTGATTTTAACGAAAAATGTGATTTCTTTCTCATTGCTCCCTCAAATCTGAACCGTATGAAATGTATATGGCTTAGCTGTTTGGAGCAAGAAATCAGACATATTATTTTTTGACAACTGCATTACTGTCATCTTAATGAACGTACCAAATACTGCATGCACTCAAGGCCTAGCTGTCCAGCTACAGTTTAAATAAAAAGTCAATTCACTCTTGATCTACTCAGAAACAACTTTAATCCGGTATATATAATATCAGAAATGAGATATAAAAAACTAGATATTACACTTTGGATGGATAAAAGAAATCATGGCAATGAATGGGTATACAGATTGGTGAAGGAAGCTGCAAAAAGAAACAAAGGAACTATTGATCACACAAAAATACCTAAATAGTCAATTATTACCCAAATAAAAGAATAAGGAACCACTAAATGGCAAAAGGTGTGGAACAGCACAGTTAAAGGAGCCACCTATAAGAAGTTCTTCCCTTAGAGATGAAAACTTAACTTTGACATAACATCAGAGTTGTTTTTGCAATAGTAATAGGCCATGGTAAAAACAAATCACATCTCCACAGAATAGGCAACATAAATGATTCAATGTGGCCTTGCTGGAAAGTAATGTAGATTATAAACCATTTTATTTACGATTGGAAATGCAGCAACAAGCAAGAAACACATCGAAGGAGGAAATATGTAAATGGAGGAACGTGGCCACTGACAAAGAAATACTTGATACATTTTTTTTTTTTCGGGAAGCAAGCCAGGTGGAAAGACGGTTTGAAATTGACGTTTCGGGGGTGTGCACTCTCCCATCATCAGGATATTTATTACATTTTATAACCACAAATGTATCACTGGATATAACACAAATATAAACAAAGACAAAACACAATCAAAATTCGCATTACTGAACAAAAGACTGTTTTCAGTAAATTAAATGCCAGGTCGGGAGATGGCGTGAGTATAGAAAATTAATTGGGTCAAACAAACGCAACTACTTTCAGGTCTTATTTTGTCATGTTAAGAAATAGCTAAGATAAATGGTATACGAAAAGATTTAAGGACAGCTAAAACAATTTACCAATATGTACAAAAAGATGCAATATGACAAATTTGTATGAAACTAGACCATATTATGGAAGTAATGTTAGCAAAGTAACGGAGCATGCGAAAAAAGAAATAAAAACCGTTTTTATCCATTATTTATCCATTCTGCCATGGTGGTAAGTTGAATTTTCTGCTGGTATACTATCTTACCTGAAGTTTTGGCTATCTTTACTGTACGTATGTGTATGAACCATATAAAACTTTCTATCTTTCATACAGTTATTATTATAGGCATGGAAGTTAATCATATATTACAGTTCAATGAATATTATTTAAATCTCGACTTTGTCTTACATAATTTTATTTTATACTTGCTTATGATTTAATTCCTGCAAAGCCAAGTAAGAGCTGCACCATTATTTCTGTTAAGCTAACAACCAGGTGTGGATAGCAATCGTTCGCCAGTTTGCAATCATGATTAATGTTGGTAACCGTGTTACTTGAACCACCATGTTCGGTAGCTTTCGGTAATTAATTTGTAATACTATCGTCCAAAAATACTATGCAATGCATATTGGCTTACTACGTTAAAGAATTTCGGAAATTCATCTATCTTAAAACATTAAATCATAAGCTGAGAATGAATTGAAATCCAACCAAAAACTTATAATTGAGATTGTAGCGAAAATGTCCTGATTGAGGCACTAAAACACCAGACAAATGTGTGTAGGTGTGAGAGAGAGGGGGAAGTAGGGAGGAAGAGATGGAGAGGGAGGGAGGGAGGGACGGAGGGAGGGAGAAAAATAAGTAAACTTTCTATACTCATCTCAAATTATCCTTTCGTAAGGAGTTTTCCTTATATTTTCTCATATTGTTTTATTATAACATCATAAGTTTAAGAAATTTGTTTGACTATTGAGATGTATACCTTTCATTTCCCGTGACCAAACTACATAAATCATTATTAATAATAACTAAACACTAGTAACACAACTTCACTATTTACTTATCTTATTTAAATCCTGGGACCGGTTTCAAAGCAAAACATCTGGTTCATCCTCAACCACTCAGCTTGACACTCACCAACTAACTGACTGACTGACTGACTGACCTTGACCACTACCGGAGTTTGAAGAATAGCTCCTTATCTAACTGCCATCTACCGGTGACAACACAAACTTATTGATGACATCTATTGGAGGGATATCAAAATTCATTACGCCATCCTTATTTTAAAAAATAAATATCTTCTCCCAAACCATTAAATCTATCGGTTCTTTCAATTGTTTCAATAATTTAACTTCATGATTATATGACCAAAAATGATGAGCCACTGCCAATTTCTCTGTCTATATTTAATATTTCTAAAATGTTCCTTCGCTCTGGTTTCTAAATTACGCTTGAAAAATAAGGATCGCGTAATGAATTTTGATATCCCTCCAATAGATGTCATCAATAAGTTTGTGTTGTCCCCAGTAGATGGCAGTTAGCAAAGGAGCTATTCTTCAAACTCCGGTAGTGGTCACGGTCAGTCAGTCAGTCAGTCAGTCATTTTGTGAGTGTCAAGCTGAGTGATTGAGGAAGAAGCAGATTTTTTGCTTCGAAACCGGTCCCAGGATTTAAATAAGATAAGTAAATAGTGAAGTTGTGTTACTAGTGTTTAGTTATTATTAATAACCTAGTTTACTTCACTGTCAGCTGCTTCAGTTTTTACATATATAAATCATATTAAATTGGAATTAATTGTGTACACTAAGCTAGGTTTATTTAAAATACAAAAAGTAGTATTTTAGTCGGACTAATTTAGAACTCGTTATTTAAGTTCTGCAGCTTGCAAAGAGGGATGAGCTTCAAGAAATTCTACCAACTAAAACTACAGTTCATATAGAAAAATATATATCATTATTTTTATTTTGTAATTTTTTCAATGTCGAGTTTTACCTTGGGCATGGATGTTAATGTGTATAGTGTATATGTGTAAAAACTATTGGAAAGAAACAGTAATCAAACGGAAACAATAAGAAACGGTAAAATAGGGAAAAGAAAAATATATAAAAAATAAAAAACAAGGGCCTTGAAAGCCAGCATATTGTGACTTTGTGGGTTCGTAGAATTAAAGATCCGAGCTGCAGATATTCCAAATGTCCTTTATTTCCGTAGAAATACACTGTTCAAATCTCACGTAACAACATTACGTCACATACACACAGTCTACCACACCAAGGTCGATGACAACAATCAGCTCTCGTTACAACAACAACAACAACACTCTACAGCTGTTTACTGCTTACGACTCTCGCGACTGACTCTTGGCGAGTCGTCGCCTTCTTAAATACCTCATTGATAAATTCTATATATTTCCGGAACAATAAAGAAACCGAATAATCTCTATCATTCAAGATGTTACCAGAAATTTCCATTTTTCTCAGTTTGTTTCGGCAGACCTTTACCTGCGTGCTATCTTTATCTGCCAGCTCTTTCTGTACAAGCCACGCTATCGTAGATAACGGGTTCACGACAATATAGTTGAATACTTGACTACCACCTCAGTTTCCTGTACCCCTCTTGTACGACTATGTATAAGGAAATCTGTGATGAAACCATTTCCTCTAATCTTTTTCTCAGTTAACATAACAAAAATTGTAACAAGATTTTGTAGAATATATTAGCACAGAGTTTGGTACCAGCGAAAATGATGTTATGGTAACATATTTTTAAATTTTTGACTCACTTTACTTTGAAACATTTTGAATGTTTGGTTTAGCCTTTAGTGTGCACTCATATATTGACAACATGCATGTGTTTATACTTGTAGCAGATATGTTATGTTGTTTTAAATTCTTTTAGAATTAATGTATTAAAGATAGTTAAAGAGATTGCAATTTATGTTAAAATATAAGTTTAAAGTAAAGCAGGCTATGAGAATGATACTACTTGTAAAAGATTATGAATATTGGTAATTTCTAGAATGAGATTACCGAACCTATGACGTTAATCAATAAAAGTTTAGAATTTGTGTAACCATGGCAACATAAAAAGGAAGAAGTTGGAATCTTTGCAAGAACCAGGTCTTCTGCAAGCATCAGTCTTAGGAAACAGACGTGTTTTTTACGCGACACTCTGCAAGTCTGCAGAAAATGTTTAAGTTAGATTAATCTGCATCTGCAAGATATTTTCGCCGCGCTACAGTGGTATAGAGATATAGCTCAGTGTAAGATTATTAAAGGCAAAGTTTTGAGAGAATACAGCAGTACAATGCACGAAAGATTTATTGACAAGCGTGCATTAAGGGAATGCAGCACCGAAATTGGCTAAAAATATCGGAAAAAATAATTTTTGTTTTTTGTTTTTAAGCTAACAGAATACTTTGAACCTTATAGTATCATAATCTAACTAAATTTATGAGTTTCAGACATTTAAATACCCTCATATGACAATTTAAATGTCCATGCGCACGTGCATGCCGGCCCTTGGATTCACAGAATTCTGTCATTTGAGTTTGATTGAATGTACTAAATTAATACATTTGAAATTAACGGGCAAAGTTTCTGGTGGAATTTTGTGTGTTGGTATGATGGTTATTTCTTACAATATGTGGCACCATGGAAACAAAACACTGGCTACAAACATTAAAAGCAAATAATAGGGTTTATATTTTTGCCTTCGTGTGGGTTTCTAACGGTCGGGATTTTCTTGTGTTTCTCGTTCAACTACATACTGTTTATATATAATTGATGAGTTTTAGTGTGCCAGTTAACATTTATAAAGGTATTTTATACATCAAAATGTGCATATATCTGTTATATAGGTTATGGGTAAAACATTCTTTGAAACAACTGACCTTCTGTTGACTGTGTACATAGGATCATGTACATAGGCTGTGTACATAGGCTAAACGATACAGGGGAGGAAACACCTAAACATAACAACACAACAATGGGAACATACTTGAGGCCTGATGTGGTAAGAAAACTAATGCCTGTGCACCAAAGGCTGGCATCGGATGAAATCCTAAGGAGCTGTACATTTGGTAAGACATAAAATGCAAATGAAAGTTTACATAACATGATATGGCATAATTGCCCAAAAGAAATATTTGCTTCAAAGAAGAGACTTCAGGTTGCTGTGACATCAAACATCAGTGAACTCAATTTTGGTTGTTCTGCCTCACTCGAGCTGCAGTCAGACATAATGGACACAGATTTCACCAGCATCTCTAAAAATTAACCAAGGTAAGGAACAATTACGCTTACTTCATTCAGCAATTTCAGCGAAGGTAACTTCTAAAACATCCTGAAGGAAACTGACATTGAAGAACACTGCTGCAGAAGAGAGGAGGAACAGGCAAGAACTTATCTATCTGTACGGTTTTAGTCTACTTCAATGCATGTAGCTGAGAAGGAAAATATTTTGGATTTTAAAATTTGATTTTCTCAGTTATAGTTCTTTCAACAGTTTTTGTCATTCAAAATGTTCCACACGATGCAGTTTTGATGCAGTCCCTCTAAAATTTTCAACAAATGTTCTTAGAAAGCAAAAAAAGGTTTTTATCATATGAATTTTTAATATTCATTATGTTTTTGAAGTTATAGATACCAGTAGTCAAGGGTTTAATCATTTCTTGGCTTTTTTGTTTGCTCAATACCTAAGTTTTTGCTCTGTAACTAAAGGCAGTATAAGAAATTCATATGATAGAACTTTTTTCATAACATTCTGAATATTTTTAGAAATATAAAAATTAAAATTTTGAAAACTTTTATCAAGTGGAGGAGTATGAATTTTGCCCAAATTTTGAACTTCACAAATTAATTACTCAAAAACTATTGAAGATATAAAAACCAAATTTTGTATTCTGTGCCCACTATGCATCAGAACTAAGTGGTAAATATTTCAGCAAGATTGATTGAAAATTTATGGAAATTAGGGTTTTCGGTGACCCATCCCCTTAAAGATGAGTCACTAGTTGTATCATTCGACAATTTAGGAAATTAAACATCCTATGATATACAACATTCTGTAAATAACCAGCAAATGCGTATTCACCAGGAAAAAATAAAACATATTTTGAAACAAATTTCCGAATGATTCCTAAATTGGTGGCGAAACCCTTAATTCTTCAGTTCCGTTCCGATACCTCGCCCCTCAGGCCAGAGGTCATCGCTCGAGAGCAGCTTTGGAGAACTTCAAGAATTCTGCTAGAACTTCATCAAAGGTGAGAAATCCATCATCACCATCTTCATCCACAATAAACCGCTACATACTATTTGACTCGCACTTATAATATTTTTTAGTAGTTCAGGATAAGAATGATATTCTTAAACTATTTTATAAAATAGTGATAAAGGGCATAAAACGCAGCAT
Source organism: Mantis religiosa (assembly GCA_030765055.1). NCBI lineage: Eukaryota > Metazoa > Arthropoda > Insecta > Mantodea > Mantidae > Mantis > Mantis religiosa. The sequence goes on from CM060955.1 coordinate 104,156,576, forward strand.
CATTGTTTAACCTGAGTTTTACGACTATATTCTTGAGATTTTCAGAGAAATACAAAACTAAATTCTGAATAATAAAATAGTATAATTTTTTTCACATATGTCAATAAAATTGCATATTCCATTATACGAGAGCTATCCAGAAAGTAGATTACGTTTTGGAATAAAAAGTAAACAAAGTATAGGAAACAAAGTTTATTATATACAGATGAAAGTCACACTCAAATACTACTTTTCGACATAGTCACCATTCAAATTAAGGCATTTATCGTAGCGATGTACGAGCTTGGAAATTCCTTCGTCGAAAAATTCGGCCGCCTGCGCCTTCAACCACTTCGTTACCTCTTCTTGCAGCTGTGCGTCGTCATCAAAACGCTGCATAGCCAGCCACTTCTTCATTGCTGGGAATAGGTGGAAGTCGCTCGGTGCCAGGTCAGGACTGTACGGCGGATGAGGAAACAACTCCCACTTAAAAGATTCAAGAACTTCACGAGTGACATTTGCCGTGTGGGGCCGGGCGTTGTCGTGAATCAACAAGATCTTAGAGCTCAACATTCCTCTGCGCTTGTTTTGAATGGCTCTTCTGAGTTTTTGGAGAGTTTGGCAATACCTTTGAGAGTTTATTGTAGTGCCTCTTTCCAGGAAGTCCACCAAAATCACACCTTTTCTGTCCCAAAAAACAGTCGCCATCATCTTCCTTGCCGACATTGTTTGCATGCATTTCTTGGGTTTTTGGGGAGAACTTGTGTGCCCCCACTGCATTGATTGCAATTTCGTTTCACAGTTCACGTGTTTCACCCATGTTTCGTCACCAGTAACGATGCGATCGAGTAAAGAGTCACCATCCTTATGGTAAACGTCCAAAAAGTTCAACGCTGCAGCCATTCGCTGATTTTTGTGGTCCTCTGTCAAGATTTTTGGAATCCATCTTGCACAAAACTTGTGGTAACCAAGCTTTTCGCTGATGATTTCGTGCAACAAACTTCGCGAAATTTGTGGAAAACTCAAAGAAAGTTCCGTTATTGTGAACCTTCGATTTTCACGGACTTTAGCATCGACTTTTTCGACAAGTTCGGCAGTCACTATGTTGGGTCTCCCACTTCGATCTTCGTCGTGAACATTGGTTCGGCCATTTTTAAATCTGATGACCCACTGACGCACTCCACCTTCAGTGATAATGTTGTCCCCATACACTTCACAAAGCTACCGATAGATTTCTATCGGTTTACAGTTTTTTGCAGTCAGAAACCTTATTACTGCACGCACCTCGCAGCTCGCGGGATTTTCAATTAACGGAGACATTTCAAACCGTCACAGTATCTGAACGGAGCACAGCACGAACCTCTCACTAGCACGGCTAGATGCCGACTGAGCTGCGCAACGCTCTGACCCTAAAGTGGCCGCGCTAGCCCCGCCCCTAGCGGAAACAGACGAAAACGTAATCTACTTTCTGGATAGCCCTCGTATTATATTTATCATGTGGGCGCCGGGGTAGCGCGGTGGTTTCGTTCGCGGCTCCCGTTCTAAGGGTCCCGAGTTCGATTCCCGGCTCTGGGGTTGGCGATTTTAAGTCGGCCCTATCCACGCCTTCACCTCTGTCTAGCACACGTGAAGTATCCCCTATGCCCAACGTGGTTCGGAGTCCACGGTAAAAACTGTAGGTCCTCTCACCTCACCGCCATCTTCACTATCACCCTATCATCGGAGGTAATGGACACCGCCCTCTGGGTGCCTCCACCTGAGAAATAGGTCCGGTCATCACTTGGTGGGGTGAGGTTACCCCGAAGGCCAAGGTTGCCATGTGGGGAGTGTTAGTAACTAACTTATATTTATCATTTGAGTGTATTTTTGTAATCTGTTTACTAGTTAGCTACAAACATATGACGCTACAATCGCGTGACTTTCAGAGCTTCTATCTCCTTTACAACTTAACCATAAACAAAATTTATCTACTTTCTCTTAATCATGGAAAAGTTATGAATTATTTTAAACCAAATTTCCATAAATTTAGGACATACACTAAAGCCTGATTACTATACATTTGAGGAAAATTAAGGATTCTTTGATGTCCGATAAAAGAATGGAAAACCAGCAACCTCAGCAGTGGATTAATAAAACTCAATTCATGTTTGAATGCTGTTTTCTAAACATGAACAGGAATTACCTACTATAATTTTCAAATATGTACATCCCATATGCCATACCTGATGTTATACTGAAATATAGGATTGCAGTTCACAACGATTGAGGAATATGAAGAACAATGGTTATTTCATATAAGGGTAAGTTTGATTGAGAGAATTGTGAGAAAAATCTGGAGTTAAACTTTATTTAATTAAATTCATTCAGAAAAATACATAATAGCTATACTTCAAAATTTATTCCAAATCAAATGTATGAACTCCCACCACTACATCGCTTACAGACTATAAGAGCCTTTCATGGAGGAAATAGAGAGTAGAGCTTTCCATAATTTTAAAGAACCCTTTTGTCTTTATTCTATAGCCATTAGAAAAGCTGGTTCATTGTTGAAAACTGAATTGAAGCGCCAGCTGACAGGATCACTACTATCCCCCGCTTGGCTGACCTGCAAGAAAGGAACAGTTACAGGCGAGTTTTAAGTCCCTGGCCAATAAAAATGTTTCTAGTGGGAGTATGATGGATCAATTGCCCTTGAGGCGGCTACCCATTACATCGCGTGATATCGCGCCTCAAACTTTATCTCCCGTTTTACACCACGCGCCTTCCTTCCTTCCTTCTCACACTTCTCTTGTTCATTACGTTCTTCATTTTTATCTTCCTGTGCCGCTGCAATGTTTTATCTCCCGGTCTCCTTTACTGGAATTCTTAGTTGGAAATCTTGTAATAAGTTTCTTGAAGAAAGCAATGAAACGTGAGAAAAATAACAAACTAACCTGTATTTACATTCTTATCGTTTGCATTTCTTCCGTTATGTACTTACTTATTTCACCCTTTAACTTGCTTTAGGTCTTTTCCCCATTTCACCTACCATAGTTTTTCACCTATTTTTTTTTTAATTGCAAGTTTCTTACCTAAGAAGCAAAAGAGCACAAGTAAAGATTTATTGACTTGCCGTTAATGGTGTGATTGTAAGTTAAGCTACGTGGGGAAAAACATCTGATCGGTATATTCGTCACCATATAGTTTATTTAATAAGTTATTCTTCTATCCCTTTTAACTTATTCAGAATATACTTTTGTCTAGGAATGAATTCAAATTAAAGATCATGGATTCGCTTCCATAAATATACAGAAAAAGCATTCAAATGGTTATCTGTGTTAATAAGATATTGTAGTTAAAGGAAACATAAATTATCTGAATACGGATATCGGTACAAAAATTAATTTTATAAAAACTGTTGATATAATGGCCAATGATTTAACAGTAGATATACGAGGACTTTTCATTAAAGAATTATCACAATTTTTTTGACAACGTACCTTTACTCATCCTCATAATTTTGATGATAATTCTCAAAATAGTCTCGCCTGAATGTGATGCAATTGTCCCAGCGTTTCTGCCTGTCTTCAAAGACAAGCTGGAAACCATTTTTTGAGAAATTCTTCAAAACCACTGCTACTGATGATGGATAATGCCTTCCAAGAAGGCGTTTCTTTAAGTTGGGGAATAGAAAAAAGTTACAGGGGGCTAAATCCGTACTATAGAGATGGTGAGGGATGCACTTCACGTTGAGTTTTGCAAGATATTCAGCAACAACATTGGCAATATGCGACCGCGCATTATCATGGTGCAGCATCCAGCCTGCTTCATCGAAATGTGGTCTTTCGCGCCTGTATGGACGTGCAATGTTTTCAGGACTTTCCTGTAGTATTGTCCAGTTACTGATGTGTGTGCAGGTGCAACATGCAGATAATCCATTCCATGAATATCAAAGAATGAGACGACCGTAACTTTCTCATCAGAAGAAACCACCTTTGGCTTTTTGGGGGTTGGTGATGAAGGAGATTTCCACACTGAGCTTTGCTGTTTGCTGTCAGGATCAAAATGATGTAGCCAAGTTTCATCAACAGTGATTACGTTCGAAAGAAACTCCAGATCTTCCTTTAACACAACTTTAACTGCATGCAGACCTGCATGCGAATGTCCTTTTGTTCGGGAATCAACAGTCTTGGAACCCATCGCGCACAAACACGTCTCATTTGTAATGTTTCTCTCACCAACGAGTGGGTGGCACCATGAAATATTCAGTATTTCATAAAGTGATCTCAGTTTAATTCGTTGATCCTCTGTCACAATGGCAGCAGCAGTGTTTGTTTTCTTCCGTAAGAGCAGTAATTGGAGCACTAGGTCCACCTTCCTTTGAAATTGATTGTCTCCCCTCTTTAAACATTTTTAACCATCTTCCAGCTGTGCTGTAGGGAAGAACAGACTCTCCATAGTCCTCCTGTAACATTGTATAGGCATCAACTGAAGATTTGTTGAGACGAAAGCAGAATTTCAAAGCTGCATATTGTTCCTCGCGTGTTACCTCCATTGAAGTGGTAGGCGATACTGAACATGTCTGAACTTGCCTGGTTCTCACAGGCGGGTACCAGGAGTACCATCAATGAAACTACTACGGCGTGTTTGTTTCACTTTAAGCTAACAGAATATAATAATTAGTGCGAAAAATTATGACCGTAAAGAAATTAAGATCATTCTTTATTGAAAAATGATCGTATTTTATTTCAATGCTATAGCTTTCTTCATCATCTATGCTCAAATAGTAGTATTTCTTGATGTAAGTAATCATTTATTCCATATTAGCCGTGTGCAGGCTAAGGTTTGAATGAGTACAGCCAGACTGAAAAATTCAATGCTATAGCCGGGATTTGAACTACGGATCTCCCGCTCTCCTTGCGGTTGCTCTAACCTACTGAGCTACTATGGCCAACAACATACCCACATTACAAAAAATCCAAAATGCTCTTTAAGATTTCCTGTATATAAAAAGAGACTTTTGTAAAAAAATGGTTTGTGGTTTACCGGGAAAATATAATGAGTCAATTGGAGAGTTTAATGTCGCGTCGGCATGTTGGCCATGGTAGCTCAAAGGGTTAGAGGGGCTCAATGGAAACCAGCAGATCCGTGGTTCAAATCCCGGCCGTGGCATTGATATTTTCAGTTGGCTCTAATTAATTAAAAACACCCATATTACGGAGTAAATGTATTTAAAAGGGTTAGTTCTTTAAGGATTACTTCCTCAATATAAATTTACGTTTGTGTACGTCTGTTTGTAAACAGATTACCCGAAAATCAATAATCACTTATCGTACCAAACCTCGTAATTATGTTCAGAATTTTTCAAAGTTGGAATAGAAAATTTCCTACAATTTTTTTTTTTTACTTGAAATGATTCTTTACATGGGGAAAATGGAATTATTGCTTCATTTTACAAAACGGCTATCATTATTTTGATTAAAATAGAATTTATTTGAACATTTTGCATAACAAAATGCGTATTTTGAATTTTCTTGAACAACCTGCCAAGTCCTTTTTTATTCTGATTAATCGTGGCATAACTGTAAAATAGATGATAGTGAAACAGTGTTACGAACACAAAAAATTTAGATATTTTTCAAATACAAGTAACATTTTATGTGGAGTTTACATTTTCGATATAGTTCTTCTTATTTGTTTGGATTATTAAATATTATTGCCAATTAGTTATTCCCTTTTCCGTTTTTACGTGATGGTTCCATACAGAAGGGAATTTCGTAAGTCATCAAATGTTGACTATTGCTTTATACACTATTTTATGTCGAAATACGTAAATATGATTTTAAATTTAATTGGATTAATAATAAATATTACAACGCTTTGGTATGAATATTCATCAGAGAAAGCCTCATCAGAATATTTCTATTCAAAGAATAACTTTGTCGGAGAGTATTTCCAGAAATCGTTTTGCATTAAAGTTAGAATTTTAGTATTTTTCCGAGTTTTCTTTGAGTTAGGACTGTACACAAGTACATAAAGATGTTTTTAATGCGATCCTCTGGATTTAGTGGACCTGACATATTTCCGTTAATGTCAGACTGGAACTTTTGATATTATACTGCCTCTCTCTACCATAGCAAAAATGTGTATACTTTCTAAGAGCATTCCCAAACAACGAAGATGAGATAGTGTATCTGTGCTGGAACACAATACATTAACGGGAAGCTGTCATGTCCGGTAGTGCCGAGAGAGAGCTTGCTCTGTAATCATCTTGTCCAACTGTGACCAACTAGGCAACATGCTGTGTTAACTTCGCACGCACAACAACCATTACCTACCAGGTGCGTGCGCATCACCTGCTTCTGGCAGACATGCAAAACAATGTTACCCACACGCGTAGACTGAATGTGACGGAACTTCTTTCGTAATGCACAAAATTGATCCATCTTAGGAGTGAATCACCAGGAAGTTAAGTGGTAGTTGTGTTCACTAAGACAAGCAAACGACAGATATGCGTTTTAAATCCCCCCAGGACCACCCTCGCTGACAGGTTTAGCTCAGTGTGCATAACTGTCAAATGCCGGGTAGTTACCTAAACCCAGGTGCGAAACATTTGGTTCTGACAACTTCGGTTCCTAAAGTTTCACTTCCTGTATCACCAGCAATGTGGGGCTTAAACATTATCAGAAAATCGGATGCGTCACTTCCTCTGGACCCTTATTAATAGGTATTCAAACTATTCTTGCGGACTTATTTTACTACCAACTTCGTTTTAATCAAGATGATGGCACACACGAATACCTAATTGCACATTTCGTTAGCAATAATCAAAATGTTAAGTACTGGACGGTATATGCTGCCTTAAATTTTATTGTTTCCTGCATGCAATAGCACGAGATAAAATCTAAAAACTTCAAAACAATTACAAATTGTTACACAATTCATGCCGATAATTAATTCTAGGACTCTGCAGACATTTCTGCAGACTCTGGGATAAGACTGAATAATTATTACTAGAGAAAAATTTCTGCCTTCCAGCTGGGAATTTGACCCTGTACTGAAGTTCCATTTTTCATAAAAGAATGTGAGTATTTATGTTTCTGAAAATTTTAAGTACTTTTACTAAACAACATAATCAAAAAATACCAATATTTATAACCAATAAAATGTACTACAAACTTTATGTGAATATCTTGTAAAGTCCTATTTGCACAATTCTGTACAGTTAATCGGAAAATAATAGGAGACGGAAAAGGCTAAATATTCTATGGTTATGACATTAATGTTTTGTACATAAATTATTTTCGACATATTACTGTCACCCAATTATCGGGAAGCACCACAAACAACAGCTGAGAAGGGACCGGAGGCCACGCCACGCCCACTCATTTGTCTCCTGTCACTAACTGAAGGGATGGTTAGGAGAGGGATGTCGGGCCCCTGAGCCGTCTCTTTACCCTTCTCCTAGGGTCTGGAAATTACGGGACATTCAATCTAATCGAGAACCTTCTAGATCGGCAAGCGGACCCTATATAAGCAACACGTCGTGCAAGGGGAGTGAGTCAGTCAGTTCTTGGTGTAAGAATGCAGTGCTAGTGTAAGGACGAGAAGACTGTGTGAGAGCATCGGAAGATTGTACGTAATTACGAGTGCAAGTGAAATTGTAACGGACGAACTGGTGAATTGTAATTGTGTACATTACGTAATTCCGTGTAATTGGCAAGAGTTTAACTGTAAGTCGGTGGAAATAAAGAACATATTTGAGTGGTGTAATTGGACTTTTCATTTCACGAACCCACAAAGTCACAGTGATAGTATCCTCCTAGTGATAGTAACATTCGTAGATATATATATATATATATATATATATATATATATATATATATATATATATAGTAATTTACGTCCTCCAACAATTAGTCATATCGGTCGACGAATGAAATGGGTGAAATGATGCTCAATGCCTCCGGGGTTCATGGAGCTTAGAGTTACCCGACATTAGTCTTTCAGGATAAGGGAAAGCCCCGGAAAAACCTTATACAGGTAACTCACCCTGATCGAGATTCGAACTTGGGACCTCTTGAACGTGAGGCAGAGAGGATACCATCTACGCTACCGAGGCGGGGTGTCTTTGTAAAGGAAAGAGCATGGACGACCAAGAGTAAGTGAAGAGACTGTTGAGCGAGTGAGAGAGTCGTTCACTCGTAGCCAAAGGAAATCAGTTCGGAAGACTAGTGTGAACTACAAGTTCCTGTGTCGACTGTTTGGAAAGTTGTAAGAAAACGCTTACGGCTACGTCCTTACCGTTTATAGTTATTACAGGCTCTAAAGCCGACAGACCACGGATTACGTGCCAATTTTGCAAACGACATGTTTTTTTTATGACGATGAGGATTTTATGGATCGTGTTGTCTTCAGTGATGAATCGACCTTTCACATTAGTGGACATGTTAACACTCATAATGTTGGCATCTGGGGCTCAGGAAAACCTCACAAGATGGTACAAATGTAACGAGATTCCCCTAAAGTGAATGTTTTTTTTTCTTTTTTTTGCCGTATTCCGACGAAAAGTTTATGCGCCTTTCTTTTTTGGTGAACCTACTATAACTGGTACTTCTTACCTTGATACACTAGAGCAATGGCCCTTCCCTCAGTTGGAAGATAATGAACCAGAGAACCTCATTTTCCAGCAAGATGGTGCGTCACCTCACTGGCATAACGAAGTCTGGACCCGAGCGGTAGATAGGCCGCAAGGGTCCCAATGACAGGGCTTGCTATGCATGGCCTCCACGTTCTCCTGACCTAACGCCATGCGATTTTTAACCTTTGGAGCTTCAACAAGGAACGTGTGTACGTGCCTCCACTGCCACCTGACCTCCCTGAATTAAGAAACAGCTGTTACTATAATTACTTAATACACACTTATCAACGTTTGGGAAGAACTCGGCTATAGACTTGATGTGTGCCATGTGACAAAAGGTAGTCGTACTGAACATTTATACGGTTCTTGGTAAAACTATTTGTGTTGCTTTTTCATTTGACATATCATTTATCATTAAGTTGAATGTAATAAATATTATAAAGAGTTAAAATTCTGATATTCATTTATATGCATCCTGTATAACATCTCATAATAATGAGTCTGGGGATCCCGAAATCATGAAAACCAACTTAAATTCCAGAAGTTCATTCTTGTGTGATATCGGATATATGCAAACCACAAACATTGAAGAGATCATAAACGTCTAGAACGAAAATTAAAAAATGCATACGCTCGAGATATAAGCTTCGGCGAACGAATGAAATTTAAAGGATCAAATACCGTTAGCAGGATAAAATAGATGCGCATCTATAAATAACAGGGAAGCTGAAATAATTCCAATGGCCTGCTTATGCTCAATAAAATGTAATAAGGGACAGTATCGGGTTTAAAATATTAATAAACCAAATGATGTCTTCGAAATGAAATGGAAGCTACCAGATAAGTTCTTGTTTTCTTGCAATGTTACGTCCTATTTATAATAAATTAGTAGCGGTATTTTATTTATTTTATCTTCTCTTCCGTGAGAGAAAACAGACCACAGCAGTATGCTCAGTGGATTTCTAAAGATGCCAGACACTACGCCGATGTTTCTAAAGTTTGCGTGAGTATAAGGGAACTTAGTCGTCAATAAAAATACAGTAATAATATTAAATATAATACTATATCTTTATCTCATCTAGTTAAGCAAATAATTAGAGCACACATTCTTGCGCTTTTTTCCCCTCCACTTGCCTAGGTGTCCGCGCCGTGGCTGAGTAGTTAGACCCTTCGGCTAGGCTCTCACCAAGGCGACCCTGGTTCGATCCCAGGTGACCACAAATTGAGAATTGTGGTGGATAACCCGGCGCTGGGGTTGATTTTCTCCGGGATATCCGGTTTCCCCCGCCATCTCATTCCACTTTTTTGCAATTTACGTCTTCCAACGTTAAGTCATATCGGATGGTGTATGAAATGGGTGAAATGAGGCTCAAATTTGTCCAGGGTCCATGGAGCTCAGAGTTACCCGACATTCGTCTATCAGGATAAGGGTAATCCCCGGTAAAGAACTTTATCCAGGTAACTCACTCTGACCAAATTCCGAACCTGGGACCTCTTGAACGTGAGGCAGACACACTACCATCTACTACCATCATCAGTGTCACCACCTGCGGTGCCGTCTCTAATAAAAGCAGTTGTTAAACACTGCACACACTTGTCTAGGCTGTGTTCCTTAATAAGATATTAAATATATATATGGAAGGTGGATAAATAATATTATGCCCTTATTATATTCTGATCTGAAGCATTATTTATCCGGGCATATTACAGTGTGATCCATATAAACCTGAACCATTTCAATAGGCGATAACTTTTGAACCAATAATAGGACACACGAGAAACTTTGGGAGAATATATTACACAATTGGGAGATTACATTACACTATTTACATCTCAGAGAAAATGTTGGAAGTTTCCTCTACCAGCATCTATCCATCGTTGGTCCCATTTTCTTTGATACGACTGTAGACACTGAAGTTTATATGGGTATCTTTAGTATATTTGTGGAGCTGCTGGATTGAGAGAAGGTTATTTCCAGCAAGATGGAGCCATACACCTAACGGCACCATGGAACTTGTAACCAGTTTCTTTTGATAATCGAATATTCTCAGAAGGTCTGTGGCCTCCCAGAACCCCTGACCTAACCGCACCGAATTTTTTCTTGTATGTATATCTAAAAATAGAGTGTACAAGAATAGGCTATTGACAATTGGTGGTCTCAAGGTATCCATTCGAAACGAAATAAGTAACATTGGCGAAGATTTCTTTTTTAATTTACGTCCTCCAACGTGGAGTCATATCGGACGATGATGGAAACGGATGAAATGATGCTCAGATGAGTCCGGGGTCCATGGAGCTTAGTTTCCCGACATTGGTCTATCAGGATAATGGAAACTCCAAAAAAAACCTTATCCAAGTAACTCACCCTGACCGAGATTCGAACTCGGGATCACTTAAACGTGAGGCAGACACGCTACCATCTGCGCTACCGAGTCGGGCTTGGCGAAGATACTCTCCGTAAAACTAAAGAGAATATGGAGACGAGTGCAAACACGTATAGATGCTGGTGGAGGACACTTCCAACAGTTTCTCTCAGATGTAAATAGTGTAATTTAATCACCTAATTTTGTATTATATTATTCCAAAGTTGCATTTGTGTTTTATTATTGGTTCAAGGCTTATGGCTTATTGAAATGGTTCACGTTTATATGAATTGCATTATATAAATATAATGTATTAATTTAACTTAAAATAATCCAACTATTTGAATATTCTTTAAACGGAAAATGTTGTTCTAAATAAAGTTTCCGATTTAAAAGGGTTCTCGTAGTATACTAAATCGTATATGTTATTTAGTTATTACTTTTAATAGCATCTTCCTATTTAACATTTAACAGAATCAAACTGCAGTCTTAAAATGTCAAATATATTTGAGAACCTAACTTATTAGAAATATAAAGCATATATACACGAAATAACTACAACAGTAAGTGCTAAAGGAGGAAATACTATAAAATCCTCTTGATCAGTGTGCAATAATTTCATACAGAACATGATGATATGAATGAAATTAATGGCATAGCAATTAGAGTTTAATAAGCTAACCAGGCTATGTCGAATAAACTAGCTGATATACGAGGGCTGTTCAACAAATAATGGTCACTTTCATTTTTTTTTTTTTTTTTTTTTTTTTGACAACGTACCTTTACTCATCCTCAGAATTTTGATGGTCCTTCTCAAAATAGTCTCCCCCGAATGCGATGCACTTGTCCCAGCGTTTCTGCCAGTCTTCGAAGACATGCTGCAAACCATTTTTTGAGAGATTCTTCAAAATCGCCTCCGCAGCATTCACCACTGCTTCTGACGATGGATAATGCTTCCCACGAAGATGTTTCTTCAAGTTAGGGAATAGAAAAAAGTCACATGGAGCTAAATCGGGACTATATGGAGGGTGAGTGATGCAATTCACGTTGATTTTTGAAAGATATTCAGCAACAACTTTGGCAATATGCGGTCGCGCATTATCGTGGTGCATCATCCAGCCTGCTTCACGGAAATGTGGCACGCAATGAAATGTTTAGTATTTCAGAAAGTGATCTTAAGGTAATTCCTTGATCCTCTCTCAAAATGTAAGCAGCAATGTTGATGTTTTCTTCCGTAAGAGCAGTAACTGGAGCACCGATTCCACCTTCCTTTGAAATTGATTGCCCCCCCCCCCCCGTCTTTAAACATTTTAAACCACCTTCGAGCTGTACTGTAGGGAAGAATACAATCTCCGTAGCCCTCCTGTAACATTTTATAGGCCTCAACTGAAGATTTGTTGAGGCGAAAGCAAAATTTCAAAGCCGCATATTGTTCCTAGCATTTTACCTCCATTGCAGCAGTAGGCGATACTGAACATGTCTGAACTTGCATATTTCTCACAGGTGGGAACCAGGAATGCCAACAATGGCATGTTTGTTTCACATTAATATAACAGAATATAATAAGATTGAATTTTAGTGCGAAAAATTATGACCGTAAAAAATTATGATCATTCTTTATTGAACAACCTTCGTACAATGAAACCTTTTCTGCAATATTTATCGCAATGCATATGAAGTAAATAGAACAATATATTTGTTTAAGTACGTATATTTCAAAGAAGAGAGATAAATTTAAATGGCAGTGGATAGAGAAAGGCGTGTGACAACAGCAAATACTGACTCCGAAACATCACTTTCCTGCATTGTTGATGCGAATACTGATTTTAATCATGTCTATAATGTATCGTTTTGTTACAGGATGTAAAACACCTGAACAAGCGAGCAAATATATGAAGGTACATTTTTTATAATGTAACTCGCAAACAGGTACAACGCTCTGGTTGTACATGTGTGCAAAACATTGCTCTGTGTATAACATGATTAAATTACAAGGGTTTTACTAAAAACAAAATAGTTCAAATTGCAAATAGGTACATTAACAGTTCCTAATTAACTCATTTCTCGTTGTTTAATGAATCCCTGTTTCATGCAATTATGTCGACTTCATCTGGTTATAACCTTCTTTTTTAGTTTTTTTTTTATTGCTTTTGTACTTTAGGTTGATTTGTCCTGACTTTCATTTGATTATCTGGCTAGTTATAATTACTGCTTAGAGGGTTATTGGCCTAGAAGTTTAAATTAAATTAAACTAAATTAAATATAAATAACTATTTCAATTAACTTATGAACTATATTAATACATGTACAGAAACATTTTACATTATACATGAGAGTATTGCGGTAACGACGATGTAGATCCCTTAGCCGCCTCGGTAGCGTAGATGGTAGCATGTCTGCCTCACGTTCAAGAGTTCCCGGGTTCGAATCTCGGTCAGGGTGGGTTACCTGGATGCGGTTTTTCCGAGATTTTTCCCTTATCCAAAAAGAATGTCAGGTATCTCTAAGCTCTATGGACTCTGGCCTCATTTGAGCATAATTTCACCCATTCCGTTGAGCCCTTTATTTATAAAAGTTGTAAAAATATTAGTAATTAAGCATTTGATCATATTAAATTATAAGAAAAAGAGCCTTCTTTTACACTAATTTCACCGAGCGAGGTGGCTCCGCCGTGACTTGTTAAGCTACAAGGATCTCGACTCCGACTTCCGTGTCTCCCTTCTCTAACCATAAGCTTCTCATTGCTTTTCCTGGGGCAACAGGCCAATGCTGGGCTGGTTCCCCTTCTAACACGGTTTCCGTCCCCATTTACTATAACCATCATGTCCTTCATGATCCTCTGTTTCAGCTTCAAAATGGACTAGAGGGCAATGTTTGTGTGGTGCGGCTAATATGAAGGTTTCTCCTTAGCGTTGGTCGGACTGCTGACGGAAGCTTTCTGAGCGGCTTCACATAGAACACCAGAGGGGGAGCGTGGCTCGAAGTTCGTGGGTAGCCATGAGCAGTCGCGGATACATCCAATCTTGAACAGTTAGGGACCCCACCCAAACTGCTGCACGTTTCCCAGAGGTCGCGTTCGATGTACAAAGAGCCACATGGTCTGTCGTGAGGTGCTCTCCTTAGTTTTGAGGACATAACTTATAAATCTATATATCGACTGCTATACTATATTACGCATGCAAAAACTGACTATAATATCCAAGTATATACAGTCGCCAGGCATTGTTTTGCGTCGGGCCGCGGCCGGCGTGTTCAAAAGAGACAGATAGTGCATAGGGGAGTGTTGAACGCTTGCCAAGAGAGAGAAAGAGACAGCTACGCGAGCGCTTGGTGCTTGCTGAGAGAGGGAGAGAGGCGGGGAGAGAAAGAGACAGGGAGATGTCTGGATAGTTCTCTCCGTTTCTCGCTGCCTCGTGAAAGGCCGTGTATTGTTGACAAATTTCTGGAAAGAATGTTAGAGGTATAAAAGCCGCAGTGTGAAAGTTGTCATCCAGTTGTGAATGGAGTTGTGAATTGAGTGTACAGCTGTGTGGACGTGTGGCAGACGACTTTGAAAGTTGCGCTTGTGTGTGTTACGCAATTCTGCTGCTGCAAAGGGTTGTACAAAGTGGTTTTTACGGAAGAAAGAGCATTTTGATGTTGTGCAAACTAGACGTAATTTTACGAACCCACAAAGCCATAATATTGTGTTTTAAATGATTTAGTACATTTTATTAAATGTTAAATTGTTAGATTAAATTCTTCTTCTATCAGATTAAATTCTTCTTGTTCGCAATAAATTCTAGCCTGGAAATAAGTTTAATTACTTGAACTAACATACGAATAGTTATTCGTAAATAGTCAAAATAGGATTAATAGCTTTTATTTTCGAATCACAGGGAAGTAAATTTGGAAATCCTAGCTAAGGGTTCTTTTTTCATGTTGACTCTGTCTATCAGAAGCCTTAGCTTATATACGGATAGTGTAAAGAAATGATTAATTTCCATCAATTAACTAAAATAAAAAGAGTTAAATGATGAAGCCTAGAACTCAAGTACTTAAGATAGTAAGTTGCCATAAGCGGTGTATCATGAATGCGAGAGGCCCTAGTGGTTTACCGGGGAAATATGAGTCATATGCAGAATTTAATGTCATGACGGCAAGTTGGCCATGGTAGTTCAATGGGTAAGAGTGACTGGACCGAAACCAGGAGATCCGTGGTTCAAATCCTGGTCATGACATTGAATTTTTCATGTTGACTCTATCAAAACCTTATCTTCTATATGGCTAGTGTGGAGAAATACTCAAGTACTTACGATAGTAATTCGCCACAAACGGTGTATCTCGAATGCGAGGGTCCCTGGTGGTTTACTGGCAAATATACGAGTCAAATGGAGAATTTAATGTCATGACGGCAAGTTGGCCATGGTAGCTCAATGGGTAAGAGTGACTGGACCGAAAATAGGAGATCCGTGTTTCAAATCCCGGCCATGGCATTGAATTTTTCAGGTTGACTCTATCTATTAAAAGACAGTGGAATTTAAAAACCTCACTTTAGCAATCAGCACTTATAGGAACTATTGTTTAATAAGATTGTGTTCTGCTATTACCTTTGTATCTACAATGAATTACTTAAGGCAAGGGTACGCTGAAAATTCCAAATGCTATAATAATAAACCTATCATTATGAAAATTTAGTCATATAATTTAAGTATCATTTTAAACTTTCTTCCAAGTTTATGTTGGTACACCAAATAGTTCATTAATTATTAATTATTTTTGTAAAAATATTGTAAAAATTAAAAATGTTCTACGCGTCAAAAAATTTCAGATTTTAAGTTGAATCTTTGTTTTTGGCCAGTACGGAGCAGTTTAAAAAGACCCATATTCTTATTTTTGGAATACTCTTGTAGCATTTGCTCTAAAATATTTTCCACGTGTTAGCTCTCAAAATTTTCAAAATATTAACTTATTTTATTACTTAACACCATATAATTTTCAAAACATGAGCACTAACAAAAAAGGGGAATGTGAAGTTTCTGTTTTACACATTATAAACCTATTCTGGAAGTTTCACCAAGTTAAATGGAAAACTTTGACACGTGGGACATTTTGTATACTGACAAGTGTTAGAAAAAATGTTTCTCAGAAATTTAAAGTCATGATTGTTACTTTCAACGACTGTTAAGGGCACTGGGAGGTCAAGAGGTTTCAAAAAATACATTTTTTGCTTTTAATGTTAAAAAGTTATATAATTCTTCAGCTTTAAAATTATATATAACATAGGTCGTCGGCTGGTATTAAAGCCCTTTAATTCGTCAATTTAAACATGGCGGCATAATGATACGCCCACTTCCCGAGAATGGTGCTTAATCTTTGATCGTAATTTCCCAAAACCTGGATTTTTCATACTTTAGGTGCATGTTTCTCAAAATCTATAAAAGATATTGAAACTAAAATTTGTTGTGGTTATTTTTTCAATGTTTCCTGAACACACTGGTCTGACATTTATATTCATGTGATTTATAAAATGGATGAAAACAAATATTTAGTTATTGAAAATATTATCATTTTTTACTCAAAACTAATTAATTTCTTATGTGCATAGTATAAACTATATGTGATTTTCTTTTAGCTGATATTATAAAACTGTATCTTAGGTTATTTGGGATAAAACGTGGTGCATGTAGCTTTAAATTCCTACAAGTTTAAGTGCACCTGAAGTATAGGGTGCAATATTTTTTTCAGGAGACACGGTGTGATTTATGCCCCTTTTGCATGGACCTATGTGAACATAATTTAAATATTATACAGTAGTTAAATGCAGACATCCTTATACAGTAATCAAACCGAATTTCAATTACTGACAATGTTTAGTTTTCTATATACTCAAATTTTAATATTGGTAAAAATTAGCTTTGTCTGGGTAAAAGTTACCTCCCAGTACCTTCAAAGGTCTCTTTAAATTATTACGTGATGGCCTAAAGTGGTGCAAATGATCAAAATAGCATGCCATCTATTACTACAAACCCTAAGCACCAAAAATGTCAAAAAAGAAAATTCCATGATTTTCAACATTTTCGGCGAATTTTCAGTGTAGCCTCGATGTGTATCTCGATTAACGTAAAGTAGATAGAAAAATAAGCGTATTTCTACTTGCTACAGGTGATTCTTAAAAATTAAACGTTAAAAGCTACACAACTGCAGCAATGGACTAAGAATTGCCCAAGTAATCCGCAGTTTGTATGACCGTCACAAGGAGATATTTGGAACGGGATGCCACAATCACTCACATAATCATGAACAGACCAATGCAGTGTTTGTGTTCCTCCTGCATTTGCACGTAATGGAGCGTTTCTCACTCGGACATAGATTTAATTACATTACAGCAAAACCTCGCAATTACCATTCGCCCACATGCACCTTGTGGCGGTAATAATTTGTTTGGAGTCACCTTCACTACTGATAATTTGTCATTTGTCCGTGTGTCTTCATATGGCTATAATTCACTTACCTCGACATTATTACACGTCATTTCCCTGAATGGAACGCCGGTTCGATTTCCACTGGAATGATTAGCTATTTTCACTGTTTCAGCTCCAATAGTAATTGAAGCCAATGCACGGAAGATAATAAACTTTGATATTTCACCGCCAACGGAAGCTATTAGATTTTAACTAAAAATAGTAACGTAACGGGAATTCATGTTCTACACTGAATTGAAACCGCTATTATTTAATTTTTATTTGTAGTCCATGTTGTGTCAGGCTCTCTTAAAATGTAATATCTTTTGATTCTAAATTCAATGTTTTTTTCATCAATTGCTTCTAGAAGCGCAATTAAAATATGGTGCAGAAAAATAACACAGCCTTCCGCATCCATTTCACAAGCGTAAAATTTATCTTTCCACATTTTGTAGGAAATAAACTTTGTACAACAGCTCTTTACCACAAAAGGTACTAACATACAATTTAAATTTTAAAGAAGAATTGTCAAGTTGTTAAAAGTGAGTTATGTTTTATATAAATATGAGCAGCTGGCATGCTTAATTTGTAGGATTGCTTACTCAGACTTGGTCGATGTTCACCATTTCTTCCAAAAGCGTTTTTCGGTCTTTGCTTCAGACCATCATCAGTGGGTTCTGCTCCAACTACTATCCATCAACTCTTATCAACTCTTCATGGTTTAGGAGAGTTCTGCTGTTCCGGCCTCATAATTCTTCCCATCGTTTTAGTGTTGTTCTATAATCCAAAGCTTTGTATTTGTAATACTGTAATGGAATGCGAGAGTTATCCATTCTTTGTAAAAGGCTTTTCCATTTTTCTCTATTTATTTGTATGTTTTCTTGCAATTAGAATATGTCTAATTCTTTCCTTATGTCTTCGTTTCTAATACGATCTTGTCTGTCGCATCCTTTTACTGCTCGGAGATACTTCATTTCTGCCGCTTGTATATGGCTTCAATCTTTTTTTTTTTTTTTTTTTTTTTTTTTTTAAGTGTCCATGTCTCCGAACCATATAGTAAAACTGAAACAACCATTTTCTTATAAAGTTTTAGATTTGTATCCTTTTGGGTTTTTTTTCCTTTCCAGATACGCACTATTACTCCACAAATGTATTCAAAACTTGTGTAATTTACAACTCATTTCTTCATTGTTTTATAGGTTACACTACACCTCAAGTAATTAAATGATCCCAACTATTCTAACACTATTATTTAATACTATATTAGATCTTCTTATTTGTTTTGCTATAAATGCCATAACCTTTGATTTTTCTACGGATATACTTAAACGACATTGTTGTATCAATTTTTGTAGTTTGTGCATACTTATTTATAGCTTATCCTCTCTGTCTTGTATTCACATCATATCATTCGCAAAGAGTAGCATAATAAAGAGTTCTATGCCAATATAAAATAATAACAGAGCATTATATGAAGCCAAAGCATTACTTCTGTATCTCGAGCAGCTTGTGTGCCTCACATTCAGGAGGTACCGAGTTCGAATCTCGGTCAGGATGAATTATCTAGATAAGGCCTTTTCTGGGGGTTTCCTTATCCGAAAGATAAATGTCGAGTAACTATAAGCTGTATGGCCCCATGTCTTTTTGCACAACATTTCACCCAATTCATTCTTCGCCTCTTATGAACTATGCTGGAGGACGTTAAATGAAAAAAATTATAAAGAAAGCATTGAAACGTTTTCGTACACTCGAGTCTACATATTATCTAAAATAATGAGATCTATGATGAAATTTTTTCTGAAAATATTTGCCTCAAGTAGGTAATGTGAATTTTACAAATTAATTTTCTTTAAAGAGGTATTTTGAGTACAGCTGCGTAAAATATATGCAGGAGAGTTTAACAATCACTATATTTTCTCGTACTTCAGACATACCAACAGCACGCACCTCAATTTAACTTAATCCCACGCTACTTAAAGCGCTAGTTCGGTTTATCTGGTAATTTATAACACCAACTCCTGGTAATTTAGAAGACTAACAGCTGAAGAATAATCTTTCTTTAAAGGTATCGTACTTGAAGCACATCTCACTAATGTAATAATTACTGCACCTGCAATTTTTCTTCTGAGAGGGTAGAGTAGGCTGTTAGGGGTCTTAATTTTAATTTGTAAACCCTAAAGCCTTTGTAAAAGGAAACGGGTGTACAAATTAGCGCCTTAATGTTCCATCTGCTGATTGATTAGTACGCCATTATTGCAAGCTCCTAATGAGCTATTTAACACTCGCAGGCTCTTGCCCATCGCACTCATTTCGACTGTTTTATATATATATACATGTGCATCCCCCGAGCGGCCCAGCTATAAATCATTAGCCTACCGCCGCTTGGTGTTTCGCAGACATTAACGATTACATTGTAATTTATCGTGTAATAAAATAATCTTAACCCCACTCGCTATTGCACATGCGCGGGAGGGCAGGGGGAGGGGGGTTCCCAGACCGAGGTGATACTTTCAGCTTGGAAAATTATTACCAGCTCCCTTTTGTCTGGCGACACACGCGTTTAGATAACAAATTATATTTACTGCAAACTCTCTCTTATCGCTAATAAAAAGAATGCGCTCCATACAGAATCTGACAGAGAATTAAAGTGCGACAACGAAGCTGAAAGAGCATCTTTGCCTCTTCCCCCCCCCCCTCACCCTCTGCCATAATAAAAATGGGACTGTGCCGGGAGACAAATCCATTTATAAGAAGATAAGCAACCGTGTTTGAAATTAAATATTTTGTACAGCTTTTGTTTTCCTCTGACAGATGTTATTTAGTTAGGTAACATCTGATATATCAGAGCAATAAATGACCTGGAAGCGAAACCATTTAGATAAAAATAAAATTACGAAATAACTCATTAATGCTTCTGATAAGTTACTGCCAAGCTTTGAACTTTGTCTGGTTAACCTTTTACTTCTTTCCTGACCGTAATATTTATCTTCTCTCAAATATAGAAATTACCTAAAATAAAAGACGGATATGCTGAATTACATGCTTTTTATTCATTCTTTCACAACTGAGGTGCTTTTCTTAAAATCTGGACATGTCCCTCACTTGAAAATAAACAGGAAAAGAAAAAATGTATATCCATGACATGCATTTTCCTTTTTCTTTGGTGTAAGGCTGTAGATGGAGCTTTAAGAATTCTTAATCATATACTTAAAAGCCACATATCTAGTGTTTTTAGTTTTCAAATTAATTGCTAAAAATATAAGGACATGTTAAATTTTGATAAAAATGATGGACATATCCAGTTTTGTTAAACATTTTCACTTGCTCTTTTCTTTACTTTTTTAGATTAGATTTTTATTGTGCATATTCCAAAATTTTACAATTTACAACTTTTTCCTACATTTATTTATTTTTACGTTGTTCCTTCCTTGGCTTAAATGACACACTTGTCTTCTGCTCTGCCATGTAGCTCTTAACCTCCATACCTCCTTGTTACTTAATTAGTCCCATTCTTCCCCCCTTTCCTTTCTAGCCCTTTTTTCTTTTACTTTGTGCAAGAACTCGCCAATACTTCTCACCTTTTCCTCGCTGTCCGTTAAAATTTTTATAGCTACTATCCTCTTCTCTACTTTCTCCCATTTTTCCTCCCAAACCTTTTTTCTCCACATTGCAACCCCCTCGCATTCTGTTACATAGTGTTCTGTGCTTTCTTTTCCACCACACAGTTCACAAATTCCCTTTTCCCTACCAGTTATCCCTTTTAGATATATTGTTCCTGTTCTCATCCAAGCTATGCCTTCTTTCTCTTGCCTATTGAAGTAATCTACATATGCTTCTCGTCCTCAATTTCTTTTCATTTGCTTATTAAATTGTAATGATTTCATATTTTCTAGACTTCCCCATATTTCTTGTCTTTCTATATCTTCTATTCTGCATTTTACCGATTTACCCACATCGCTTGTATTCCTTTCCTCTAATCTCCATATATCTCCCATTCCTATTTTTTCCACAATTCCTCCTATCTCTGCCCACCAACTATTTGCGTTCACTAATCTTTTTTGCTGTCTCATACATAATTTCATAATTTCCCCTTCTTCTTTGATCAAACAACTATACCAAATTTTATTATTCTTTCCATTATTATTCCATTTCTTCTTGTTTTTTCGAATTCTACTAAAGCTACTTACCTATGTGTTGATCTAGGTAAGCCTAGTAGCTCTTTACAAAACCTTCTGTAGTTTTATTTACTATTTACTGATTACTTTACTGTTCTATACATTAAAGTAAGTGAAGGGAGCAAGGATAGGTAGTAGTTTATACTAGGAATTTCTCAAGAACCCGATATATCAAATGTTCAGAGATCATGGCCTATGCAGAATTTGTGCTGGGTTATTCTAGGATCCGTATCAGCATATTTTTTCTTTATGCTTCTCAAGTTGGTTTTTTATTTCGGTCTTCCTCTCTTACTAGCGTCGCAATTAATTTTATCGATTGCTCCTTCCATTGCACAGTTCAAAATTCACTTTCTTTCACCTCAATGAGCACCTGATGTATAAAGATTATCTGCTACTAAAAGCTAATGCGTACACGAGAACTAATTGCCGCAAACTGACCGAGTAACAACACATTAAACCCTCATTAGTTAGGGCAAAGAACGTCATTATGAGGTTTCAGAAACTTCCGAGAAAGGAAGCATATGACAAAGAGAAAAATTCTGAAAGTGGACATGTTGAGTTATGAAAACAAAACAGTGACTGTATGGTAAATTATACTGGACATGCTCACTTTTGATAAAAAAATGAACACCGAGCTACAATGTAATGGACATCTTAAATTTTGATGTAAAAATACAACTTAAAGTACACATTTATACGTGAAATGCTCAGTTTTGGTAGAAAATAAGAGCAGCATCATATAGCAACCAAGAATCTTAACAGAATCCAATTTCTAACTCATTTTCGGTTTTCGGTGGGAATGTTCAGTTCTTGCAAAAATCCATTCTTATCTTTCTTTCTTTTTAATTTCTATCCTAAGTAAATAATTTTATCAATGCTGTCAATTTCCAGGATCACATATGATGTGTAAGAAGTTTGTCCCGTGGGTATTATTTTACCTGACAGTAAATCTGCTGCTATGGGGCTGTCACTATTAAGCACATTTAAACGTAATCGGTCGGGGCCTGACATGAATCTGCAACCTCCGATCAGTGGACCAACGTCTAAATGAGCCTCCCAGACCGACAATTTCTACTCTGCGCCTATGGTAGATAAAGTAACTATCCAGAGAAAATAAATTTCTGAGACTTCCTGAATCCCCCTTCTCCAGAAAAAAGCACGTTTAAAGGTCCGTCCGTATATGCATGCGTTTGTACAGTATACCTCAAAATGAAAAGATTAGTTAATACCAAGCTTACGATACGTCCATATTTTTCAAATATGCGACAACACGTTTTCAAGAATTTCCTCCCCATGCCTAATCTACCCTTCATATAGAAGATTTTTTTAAATTCATAGTTTTTAATTTACGCCCTCCGACGTTATGTTATATCGGACGATGAATGAAATGGTGAAATGATGCTCAAATGAGACCAGTGTCATAGAGCTTAAAGTTATCAGACATTCACCTTTCAATATAAGGGAAACTATGGGGGAATAAGAACCTTGTCCAGATAACTCACCCTGACCGAGATTCTACCTCGGGGCCTCTTGAACGTGGGGCAGACATGATGCCATCTACGCTACCGAGGTGGGCAGCAACCTAAAAGAAAAAAAAATATGTATATACTTATTTGTTTGGCAATAGCTGTGAAGTAGCTGACATTTTGTATTATCTGGTATAACTGGTAGAACATACTAAGTTCACACTAAAACTCACTGTACAAAAATCTGTAATTTGTTGGCCTTTTTTTACTTTAGTACACGATGCGCCCAGGGATAGCGCAGTGATTTCGTTCGCGGCTCTCGTGCTAAGGGTCCCGTGTTCGATTCCCGGCTCTGGGTTGGAGATTATAAATCAGCCCTATCCGCACCTTCACCTCTGTCTGGCACATATGAAGTGCACTCAATGCCCAAAGTGGTACGGAGTCCACGGTATAAGCTGTAGGTCTCTCGCCTCACCGTTATCTTCACTATCACCCTATCATTGGAGATAATGGACACCGCCCTTTGGGTGCCTCCAACTGAGAAATGTCCTTTTTTCTTCTTTTTTTCTTTTTTGAAGTTTAGGTCCTCCAACGTTAAGTCATATCGGAAGATGAATGAAATGGGTGAAGTGATGCTCAAATGAGTTTTTGGTTCCTTGCAGCTTAGAGTTACCCGACATTCGTCTATCAGGATAAGGGAAAACCCTGGATGAAACCTTATCCAGGTAACTCACCCTAACCGAGATTCAAACTGAGGACCTCTTGAAGGTGAAGCAGACACGCTACCGAGGCGGGCAGTGGGGCGAGATTACCCCGAAGGTCAAAGTTGGCATGTGGGGAGTGTTAGTAACCAACCAACTTTAGTACGCGTTATAAATTTTGTTACAAAAAGATGCAGCCTAAAGCATGGCTTCCTTCGGGAGAAAAGTAAAGCCAGTGGTCCTGTGTCGCAGAGTTGGTCGCGTAAAAGAAACTCAGGCTCAGTTCAATTTTACTGAAGCATTTTTATTTATGAAGAACGATAATCGCATTTTATCCGAAAAGCTAATCTTAAATCTGACCTCTCTAATAACAGATCGCAGATATGAAAGAGCTGGGAGGATATTTAGCTTACTAACCTTATATTCTGACGTTCTTTCTAACAAATGTCATGTGCAGCAGGAGTTACTTAGCTCGTAATGGAAGTAGAGATGCGTGGGCATATTGAGGTTTAAGACTCTCGGTTGGTTGTGTACAGATCGTAAATGTAGACGCTCTCTTGGCTAAACAACTTTATTTACATGCAGTTTTGCTGATCTTCACCTGTTCCTCTCCCTTAGTAAATTTATAATTTCGCTTCGGAAACTTGGTTTGTGAAAACTTCAGCCTCTATATGTTGGTGAAATGGAGGGTGATATATGTTATGATCACACCCTCTGTATTCAACACAGTTATTTACAGAGTGGGCCATGAGAAACTGACGGTTTTCAAGTTTAAGTAATTTGGTAAATATGAAAAATAAATGAATGCGCAGGATACCGTGAGCGAGACCAATGTTTACCATTGTTGTGCTTTAATGACGGAAACTCTTTTCAAAAATCGTGACCCAGTTGTCATTACACAACGATTATTTCACAATTCTAATAACGCACGATATAGCAACGTTCATAAGCAGGAACACTGTCAAGCTATGGAATCAGAATATCCGAGCAACAGTTTCTACAGTGAAGAAGAAACCACAAGAACCTATACACACAATGAGAACACCAGAAAATATTTAAATGAACAGACAAGCAATAAGAACGAGTCCTAGTTACTGCTATCTCACGGTTATCACGGACAAGTTTTAGGAAAATTCTAGACAGAGATTTACGTTTGCATCACAACAAGAGGTTGTCGTTCAACAGTTAAAAGATTGTGGTGAAGTAACCGAATTGCATTCTGTGATAACTTTGTGGATCTCTTTAATAATGATATGGTGATGTTAATGAGTGATGCTGCTCATTTTCATTTAAATGTTATGTTAAAGAAATAAATTTCTCGCTGTTGCAGTGATTCAAATCTACAACAGCTATTCTTGCGCCATCTTTACAGTCCACGTGTATATAATTTGTTTATTTTCTCATCTTTCTTCTACATACATTTTCATTGATACATTGACATTTGTAACATTTCCTTCACATAATAACAAAATTACTTATTCATATCAAATGTATCCTTCCTACCTGCTTGCCTCGGTCTCGGTCTCAATACACATAACCTCTGGTTTTCCATGTATTAATGACCCTCCTCTCCCTTGTATCCCTCGTTCTAGTTTTTCAGCCCTTAATTGTTAGTTGTTCTTCATCAATCTTAACCATTTCTCTCTAAATTTCCCCAGATATTCACCTATATTTCTAACATTCTTTTCTCCTTTTACCATTAACATTTCCTTTATTATTAGTACCTCTCCCTCCCTAAAACTGTCCCACTTGTGTTGTCAAATTTGTTCTCTCCATATCTTTGTTTGCAATAAAGTATACTATGCCAATTTGTATCCTCTTCTTCACACATTTGGCATTTCCCTGTATCCTTATTGTGGCTTTGTGGGTTCGTGAAATGATAAAACGAGGTTACGAAACACAAAAACTACACTTTATTCTCCTCGAAATACACTGTTCAACATTACAAAATTGCTAGAACCTTAAACTGTTTATTTTACCAACTCTACTCTCATCTGTATCTCACTTCCGGTAACGATCGGCCATCATTTTTCATCGGCTTCGCGAGCCTACCACCAGGGTGACACTGCTCCCTCCTCAAGGCTGGTCGTCCCGAACAGCGCCTTCGTAGCGGGCCAGGCGATCCAGGTGTACCACCATCTTTCCTCGCGATGTTCCGAGGTGAAGTCGTACTCCTGCTGCCTCTGAACCCCACCTGCTGTTTGGCCTTCCGGTCGCGCCGTCACTATCACTTCGCTCCTCGCGGGGACAACCACGTCTTCGCTCAAGATGACCCTGCCAATTCCAAGGCGCTCTTCTGGTTGACGGAGTATAACGTCTCCTCCTTTGAGCCTCGGGACCTTCCTGCCGACGTCGACCGTCGCCTCATGGCTCCTGAGGGCATCCAGTCCCAGAATCACCTCCTCAGTCACCTTCGCGACGAACACCCACAGACGCACGGCACTCCGTCCCAAGCTCAGCTCCAGCAGGGCCTCCTTCTGCACAGGCATGGTGTCGCCCGATGCCGTCACAAGCTGGTATGGTTGGCTCGGTTTCCTCGTCGGCAAACCCTTCGCCACGTCAGGTCTGATGATGGTCACGGCCGCCCCGGTGTCCACCAGCACGCGGCACGGCTTTCCTCTTACCCAACCGTCCGCGATGAGGTTGTCCATCCGCCGCCTGACGGCGCGGATTGTCACTCGAGGGGATGGTGATAATGGCGCCGACGTGCCCCTCTCCACGACGGCCCTTACTCGTTTTCCGGCTGCTCTTCCTTTTGTGGGCAGTCTCTCCACAGGTGTCCGGGCTGTCCACACCCCCAACACAGGCCACTAGGTGTTCGCCGGCGTCCCTCAGCTGGTTTTTGTCTCCGGCGTAGCGGACACCCCTCGTTCTCGACGTCGGGATAGATGCTACCTTGGCCGCCTCCATCCTTAATGCCGCTGTCAGCGCCTCGTGTATGTTTTTATAATCGCCGAGCATTAGGCGCTGACGAATTTTGTCCCGTACCCCGTCGACAAAATTGTAGGCGGCTTCCCGGGATACGAACTCCAGTGGCAGGTCAACCAAGGCCTTGCTAGCCAGCTGCTCAATCGCCATGGCGAACTCCTGCAGCGTCTCCCCCGGCTGCTGTGACCTTGCCTTTAGCTGGCTGCGGTATGCTGTGGCTAAGCGGTGGTTCCCGAAGCGATTCTCCAGGGCCTCCCAGATCTCCTTGGGCGCCACCGTCGTCTGCACCGCGTTTAGGACTTCCGCGGCCCGTCCCTGGAGGCTGGCTATTAGCTGTGTGGCCTCCTCCTCCGATGACCATCTGTTGTGCTTGGCCACTGTGTCGAACTGGCGGCGGAAGACCTCGAATGTTGACGCGCCGTCATATTTCGGAGGTTTGACGCGTGCCGATGTTGTGTCGCGTCCCGGTGCGTCAGCCTTAAAGTCCTTCAGTCTTCTGCCGACGACGTCCTCCACCATGGCGTTCAGGGACTTGACGCTATTGTCGGCCTTTTCCTCTAGGTCATTGAAGCGGTTCGCCAGGTCCTCGACGCGCTCGTCCACTTGGCCCATCCTCTTGCCCAGCTCCGTCACGTCATCCCTCACGCCGGCCAACAGTTTCTCAAATTTGGCGGCGAGGACCTCGTTCGCCTCCTTCATTTCCGTGGCCAGACTGTCGTTCGCTGCCTTCATTTCTGTGGTCAATTCGGTCTTTATTTCTTTCAACTCTGCGGCCAGGTTGTTATTTAACGCTTCTGTTTTTTTTTTTTTTTTTTTTTTTTTTTTTTTTTTTTTTTGTTAACTCGTTCATCTTCGCGGCCAAGTAGTTATTTGCCGCTTCCGACTTCGCTGTTAATTCCTTCATCTTCTGCAAAATCAGTTCCAATGCCGATTCCATGGCCATAATGTTCCGTGATGTTGTTATCCAACTTCTGACACCAGTTGTGGCTTTGTGGGTTCGTGAAATGATAAAACGAGGTTACGAAACACAAAAACTACACTTTATTCTTTTCGAAATACACTGTTCAACATTACAAAATTGCTAGAAGCTTAAACTGTTTATTTTACCAACTCTACTCTCATCTGTATCTCACTTCCGGTAACGATCGGCCATCATTTTTCATCGGCTTCGCGAGCCTACCACCAGGGTGATACTATCATATCTAATGCCTTTAAAATGTCTAACTCCTGTCCTTGCCCAGGCAAATCCTTCTCGCCCTGACTTATTACACACATTTATGTATTTCTCCCTCTCTCAGACTTGTCCACATGTACCAGTGTGATGTGACGTTGCCAATTTTGGAAATATAAGACATATTTAGTTATATTTAAGAATAATTTTAGCATATTTTGTTAAAATACCTGTATATTTAGTACATTTATGACTTCCAAAAGGACGTATTGGGGCTCCTGTTTCATCAAAAGTCGTTATTTTTTAATAAGATGATAGAGCTGTGACAGTGACCTCAAATGTATACGTAGAGATGTGAGGGGACTTACTCTTGAGTTACATTTTTGTGCTATCGATCTCAACACCATCTGCCTTCAACAAGTGGAGCAACAGCCCACGCTGCCAAAGACTCCATTGCAATGGTTACATAAATGTTTCCAAACAAAGTGATTTTAAGAAGAGGAGACGTTTCATGGCCCACGCGTTCTCCAGACTTGTTAGCATGCGACTTGTTCCTTTGGGACTACCTTAAATCTCAAAGGAAACCAGGGAACATTATTCAGCTCAAGGAGTCTCTACAGGGAGAAATTGCAGCCAGTTACAATCAGCGATACAGAATCTGCACCATACTGCAACAATGTATACTAAGCAAAATGAAAAAAGACTGGAAATCCCGACTATGGTATTGAATCTTTCAGATGACTCTACCTTTCCACACTTTAGCCTACACACGGCCAGTGTGAAAGATAAATTAATTTCCATTAATTGACCTAATAGTGATTAACTATAAAGCACAGGCCTTAAAGTACTTACACCATTTAGGTAGTTGTCTCATGTGTTTATGAGAACTCCTACGTGGTTTACCGGGATAAGCACGAATCAGATGGAGAATTTAATGTCATTTCGGCACGTGGACCATAGTAGCTCAAGGGTTAGAGCAGCTGGACGGAAAACAGAAGATCCGTGGCTCAAATCCCGGCTATGGCATTGAATTTTTCAGTCTGACTCTACCTTTCCACACTTTATCCTACACACGGCCAGTGTGAAAGAACAATTAATTTCAAAAAACAGGAATGTCCTATTTAAACATAAGGCCAAGTCCTTAAATGGCATACAGTATCCAATGTTGGATAATTAAAATTTTAATTTGAACGTTATACTATTTATTTTATTTTAAAATCGCCAGGTTCCCTTGATTACCCTCTATTACAACAGCCTTAGAAGATTGTAATCTTTAGTCATCTTACTTTGAAGTAACATGTCACCATACAAATAGACATTTCTTGCACTAAGTAATGTGATACTGTGTTCTATTGTTCTGGAATATTGCAGAATTTCCCCAGTTAATTCCCTTTGTTAATCTGAAACATAAACGTTCTCTCGCAAATTGACATGATAAATGAAAGTAAATGGGTTGAGCCCTTTCGGTACCTTGCACGTAGGCCGTATGTTGGGCCCACTATGTCTCTCTTATTAAAGTGCTTATTCAAGTCCCGTGGCCTCCAAAAAGGACAGGGTAAGTCTTGGATGAGCACTCCTTATATCATCTGGTTTCAGTTTGCCTGAGCCCAGGATGAAGTGTCTAAGTGTAGCAAGTGCTTCATAATCTCACAAAATATGCACAGAAGACTCATCCTCTCCACCACACTTCCTGGATGTAGGATCAGTTGACATGATAATATCAGTCACGTTGTTCTGAAACCTTAACTTTTCACAAGTGCACGTCCATTTCCCTTACAATAGAACTTTTAAGTGCGACAACTTAGTGCACGATGTACCTTTATTACCCTCTTCTCAGCAAACACCCAAAGGACTCAGCAACACATGGCTTCTTAAAGTTATAATCGTCCATGTATACATAGTATATTTTATTATAGCTTCACTTCAAATTGCGGATTATTACTTACCTCATTTTTCAAATATTTCTCAATTCCATATTGCAGTACACCTACTTCTGGATTTGCCTCCACTTTTTTCTCATTCCTAGTGGCAATCCCTTCCCACACAAAGACCGCAGGAAAGACAGTTGCCGCCTACTTTGGAAGTCACAGAAGCATAAATAAAATAAATTGCTTTATCACCTCTCTGCAGGCCAGACTATCTCTGGCACAAATGGCCTCCTAAGAACGTTAAGCTGTGATATACTGCGCTATGTGGTAAACGACATGCAGAAATTGCATATGGAATTAAGGGTGCATTTGCAAGCTTTGTTTCTCACCAAGAGTCGTAAAAGAAAGTAATGACCACTCCCTTCACCGTTTATTGTCGTTACCCAGCTCTTCTCACAATTGCCGATTAACGGTCAACAAAGAATGCTTAATTCTGTCTCTGTGTGTCTATTTGAATGCATAGCAGTCAAAGGACTCTATTTAGGACTCGGAATACATGAATGTTATATGACATCAAATTCAACCTAATTAATAGTTAATTCCTTTCTTAAACTTTAGTAAACTTTATCGCCTAACATGTGTATTTTACAGATGGTACTATTTTAAAAGTATTGCACCGTCGCATAGTGTGCTAGGGCATTGTTCTTTCGTTCCCTGCCATGGAATGCGCCCGTGCTCGACCCCACGCTTGGGAGATGTGAATTTTAAGTGTTCCCACTCAGTATCGTGAAGAATTGGAGGAGCTAGAATAGTACTGAACTCCGGTCAATAAAAGGCAACTTACCGGCTGGGGTGTTGTGATGCTGACCATATCTCCTTCCCGTATCGGCTGTAAGATCACCTACTTCTGTCTTGCATATGTAGGCGTGAGACCGGCACTTGAATTGGCAGGCTCTGGCTCGCTTTTGGTCTGTTACGATGTGGATTCTTATTATTTTGCAGGTATTTGATGGCTCTGTGATGCGACAATAAGGGTAAAAGAGTATTAACTTCCACTCTGTTGCAAACTGTATGCATATGTAACGAATTGTGTGGTTAACGAGGTTTACATGTAAGTGTAGAAGACTGCGTAGGTTAGAGGGAGTTATTTTCGTAACATTGCAAACTTCGTGATACTTTTTCGAAGGGATTTCACAGAGAACCAGTTGGTGTTAACTCGCCTGCCGATAGCTCCCTGAGCTCTAGTAACAAATATGTCAACTACCAACAGTGAAAGACGAGTTAACACCAACAGGTGTCTCTGTGACAGCGCTTCGAAGAAGTATCACGAAATTGCCTATGTCACGAAATACCTCCCTTTACCCTACATCTATTGCGCTTTAGTTATGCAGAAGTCATTAAAAAGAGAACAGGGTTTCATAGCCTCCTTCCAGAAACTATATACCATAATGCATGGTAGAGCGTTGAGGTTTATTGACCTTCAGTGATACAACGCTGTATTCGCACATTATCTTGTTTAGAGAGGAATGAGCTATTAGTAAGTTACGAAACACAAATAAAGTATTTGGGAGCTGTGTGTCTTATATGAAAGATTAGTCAGTTATTTATTACACAGAAATATAACTTACTACTGTAGCCACACGTTTGTCGCTTCAAACAAACAAGAATTTTGATTCCCTCTTCTTTCTCCTTGTCAGAATATTCAGTCACGTTGTGTATGACTTCACGCGCCTGCCGATGTATGATACTTACATGGGTCATTCAAAATTAGTAGCAACACTGCCTGCATTTAGCGCTCCCAGTAGTGAATCATGTAAGCTGGTGAAAATTAAAAATAAGAGCATCTAATATATGTTTGCTGTGAATTTGAAGACGATTTTATGTAATAACGCATTTTTAGTAAGATAAACTGTAGGCTGTTATCTTTACTGATATAGGTATGGTCAGTAAATACGAACAAAATGCTTAATTAAAATTCAGGTTGCAAGAGGTATCAATGCTCGACAATGCCATACAGAATTATTGGAAGCTTGTAGTTCACGGACTTTACCATATCGTACCGTGTCTAGGTGGGCGAATGCACCTCGTAGAGGAAGGGAAGACGTTCATAAAACCGTAGAACTTGCAAACCACAATCAGCAAGTGATGATGTGCATGTGAATGCTGTTAGAGCACTGCTGGAAGAATATCCTTGTTGGACTTATATTGAACTGGCAAGGGAAGTTGGAGTTGCTCCTGGTACGATTCTCCACATACTTAAGAAGATAAAGATGAGGAGAATCTGCGATCGATGGTTTCCACACATTCTTAAAGAGGAAACAATGCGGAAGTGGATGGAAACAGCGACATTACACTTACAACGCTATGGAGGTGAAGACGGGCGTTTTCTTCGAATATCTTAACGTTAGATGAAACCTGAGTTTGATGCTATTAAACAAAATAAAGAGACAAGGAAATGAGTGTTGGCATATTGATTCACCATGGCCAAACGTGTATCGACAAGAACCTTATATATAGCTGCCAGTGGAAAACATGGTTATTGTTGTATTTTGTAAATACCTATAATGTTATAAAAATATTATTTGTATCATGATATCAAATGATGAACCCCAAGAGAACAAACAAAGGGAAATAAAATGTTTGAGCTGAACATGAATGATTTGAACCCAACCTGCAGTGGCAGAGTGTTGAAGTATCTTCTATATATTTCTATATTTAGCCAACGCTACCTAGCCAGAGAAGGTTCCTATACGAATAAAGCGCACACCTCAGACCTCCACTTCGGAACTTCACACGGTTTTTACAGCTTCATACAGTGTTTTGATCTTCTTCTTTTCTTTTAGTTTTAACGCAAACAAAAATACTGCACCCGCCATTGCAATTACTGTATTGTCGCGGCAACATGCATAAAGGTTTCGGCACAAATAGAAAACAAACGGTGGAGAATGGTTCACGGTAATAAAGAGCTTGCATAATCAGTTTACGATCGCGAGGCTAGTGTACACAAAGGAACTGATAGGCGGCTAGCGTTTACAAAGCGCCGACAATTAACGTTAGCGTCGATAAACAAGAGATGGAGTGCTTCAGTATGGAATTCATGAATGGGTGTATAAAAAGAAGCCATGTCTAGTGATGAGTCAGTTGTGTGTAAAACGAGAGTGTAGTTATAACACGAGAGTCAGCTGTGGAATGTTGTAAACTGAACGCTGTCTGTTATTGTCATCGACCTTGGAAGACTGTGTATATGTGATGCAATGTTGTTACGTGAGAATTGAACAGTGCATTTCGACGGAAATAAGGAACATTTAGAATTTCGGCAAATTGGACTTTTAATTCTACGAACCGACAAAATCACAGTATGGACTAAAACTGCCATAATTTGTGACAAGCGAAAACAATCTATCTAATAATTAGCAGTTTTTGACATGGCTGTACAACGAAAACACGTGTTGGCTGAAGATTTAAATCCAATTGGTTCCACTGTGTAGATATGCCATTTTGTGTTCCAATGTTATTGTCCACTGATGCATGTGATAGATTGTTCCTTCAGGGGCGTGTGCGTGTGTCTGTGTGAATATACGTTAAACAATAAAAGTTTGTAAATTCATCTAAAATTGCTACTGCGGCTCTCCGGCTATGGGTATGAAGTTTTTGGAGTGTACATACATTGTGATTACTTCCTGTCCCATACAACTCTTATGCACTGAGTTATCCACCCCTCCTGTATAATCTTTTCTGCAAATCATCCATTATAAGGCTTTCAGGAAAGACGTATCTGTATGTTGCATGCAAAAGAAACACTCTAAACCAGGACTCATAATTTCTAATATAATATATGTTTGGATTTGAATTGACAGACAGGTGTTAAGTGCCTTTAATGCGCAAAATTAAATATTTTAAAGTGGTTAATGCACTGAAGGCTGAAAATGATATATATTTTAAGATCTGCATGTTCCGTAGGAGCATTTTTGTATCCTTACTATCCTCCATTTATAAGACATTCCACAAGCATGGAAATGTCTTAAAGTGCATTATAAGGAAATGCTATAAATTTCCAGATGCTTTGTCTGGTGGTTTTATTTTAATGTATGATATTTTTACTAACTTAATAGATATATTCTGAAAGAAATATAAAATAATGAGAATATTCCGGTTTAATTTATAATCTTATTACATGCTCCACGGTTTCTTTCTGATCCATACCGGTAACATATACTTCTCAAAGAAATGCTATTTTAATTTCTCTACCGTAGGCAGTGAAGGTACTCTGTTCCCTCAAATTTGTACTTAAAAATTTTATGTAAAGGTCGAGGTCTTTATATAGCATAGGATTGCTCTCAAAGGAAAAGAAAATGAACAAATAATTCTTAATTGAATATTTTAATTCATCAGAACTGTTCAAGCAGACCAGGTAAAAAATGTCATTAAAACTCTCTCGCCAAAAACTACTATTTTATTGGAGGAGAACTTAAATTACTTTAAAGTTCTCAAAACATTGTCTGAAGATTTTAATTAAAGCATCATACATGTAAAGCAGTTTAAATTACTAATAAAATATAATTCCTTGAAGTTTTCACTAATAGCCCTTAGAATTCTCCTCATTTTGACGGAATCATACAAGAAAAATACAGAATCCTTAAGAAAAGCACAGCTTATATAAAGTAACTGCAACTTCATTATTATTTGATTGCATTTTCCCTTACTTTATAAAATTGTCGCGAACCCAATTGCGATAGCGCGGCTTGTGTACACAAAAAGCCTGGAGATAAGGAGTATGCCGGAAGAAATAATGATAGCGTGAGATGAAAGACTGATAGGGTTACGCTTCTGGAAGGTGATAGAACGTTCGATTCCTTTTTGTCCAGAAATATCTCGAGTTTACGAAATAGGTATTTAAGTACGTTACGGCTCGCAAAGAGTTGTGAAACAGTGTTGTGAAATGAGAGACAGCCAACTGTGTTGTAACGAGAGCTAAGGATGTAATCTGCTGTCACTGTTTGTTATTGTGATCGACCTTGGTAGACTGATGGTATATGTAACGTAATGCTGCTGTAATCTATAAGAGTATTTCTACGAAAATAAAGGAGATTTTTAATTTCTGCAACTCGGTCTTTTAATTCTACGAAGCCACAAAATCACAATATATTTTAAGCTCATTTTCTTGCAATGTCATACATGGTGAGGAATTTCAAAACTTGCATACTGCGATTGATTAGCGGTTCAGCCTCCTTTATCCCACTAGAGGAAAAATTAGTGTGTATCTAACTAGATAAATGTATAAAGCTTCTTAGGAATAGCTTTATATTAAACATAAAATTAAATAACAATGTGTAGAGATAATCATCTAAACGAACTTTTACATGCTACATGTATATCCAAGTGTAAATGTAATACACTTAATGTGAATAAATGTATTAGTGTGGCGGAACTTCCAGATAATCTGCTGGTTACGCAAAAGGTTGCAAGTACTGAGGTTGACTTGTTGCTTTTGAGTCATGCTTTTTACAGCTGTTTCATATTTTGACTTTCTGGGTTCGTAGAATTAAAAGTCCGAGTTGCTGATATGTTCTTTATTTCCGTAGAAATACACTGTTCGATTCCCACGTAACAACATTACGTTACATACACCACACAATCTACCAAGGTTGATGACAATAACAAACAGCGTTCTGATTTCATCTGTTTACAACATCAGCTCAGCTGTTTACTGCTTACGACCCTCTGTTTATGACTCACTCTTGGCGAGTCGTCGCTCCCTTAAATACCTCTTTGATAAATTCGAGAGATTTCTGGACCAAACAAGAATCGAATATATCACCTTCCAGAAGGGTAACCCTATCTGTGCCGGCAGGTCTTTTATCTCCGGCGCTAAGTTTATCTGCCTATGCAAGCTCTTTATTAACACATTAACATTAAAAAGCCGAGCGAACCCATAATATTGTGGCTTTGTAAGGTTTACAGTTAACTCACGCTGGACCTTCGGTTCCTCGGACCTGAGTTCGCGACAGTCGCTATATGCACACTTATGCCCGATTTCACCAACAGAAGTTAAAATCGACGTTAACAAATGTAACGTAACAATTGTAACAGAGCTAACAAAGCTGTTAAATTTCTTGCATTTCACCAACCTGTTCTCTGAAAATGTTAACAAACACCTGTTAACGCCAATAAACTTGAAGGCTATGGATGAGTCGTATCATTTTCTGAATGTACTGCGATGCGATTTTGTTTTCGTTTTCGTCTGCACACATCTAAAAAAATGTCGGATAAATAAATCGTAAACAAAAGCCGTGAGACACATTTCTCATCGATGGAGAAAGAGTTGTTAATTAAATTGGTGACGAATTATAAGGATATCGTGGAAAATAAGAGGACGAATGCGGTGAATGTAAAATAGAAAGATGTCACGTGGGAAAACATTGGAAACAAATTTAATTCAAATGTATGTGTCATTACTAGAAACACGAAATATCTTTTTCAGTATTACGTAAATTTAAAAGGGGGTGCGAAGAAGTAAAAGTGAGGAGTGTATTGAACGTTTCAAACAGGTGGTAGACTGTGTATGATCCACATAGTTCAGTGAATTATAAAATCGCAAACTTATTAGTACTTGAAGCAAAGGCGAGATCGCCATATTCCTTTTGATACATGTTCTAACTCAGTATTACGTAAATTTAAAACGAAGATCGAAGAAAGACAAGTGACGAGTGACTTGAACGTTTCAAGACGGGAGGTGGATAGTGTATTATCCACATAATTCAGTGAATTATAAAGTCGCAAAGTTATTAACACTTGAAGCAAAAGTAAGGTCGGCATGCTCCTTTTGATGCATGCTCTAACGTGTCTTGTTATTTCGCATTAACATTCATAGTAACTTGTTTGGGCAGTCTATACCTCTGTAGAAAATTTTCTTCTGATAGCTCCTCAGAATAATTTCTCCTCATAGGCCGTACTCTATTACGAATGTCATTTACACGGTCTTAAATATAGCAAATCAACGTCAACAGCTGCGTTCACGCCAACCATCTTGACTATTTACAATTATTAACGACTTAACACCAGAAATTTGACTTGTAGTTGTACAAGAGATTTAATACTAGTGTTAAGCTAACACTTGTTGGTGAAATGCAATTTTTGTTATAACTGTTGTTAAGCCCGTGTTAAGTCTTAACCTCTGTTGGTGAAATCGGGCATTAGTGCATTATTTATTAGTACAATAGAGCTCAAAGCATTAATTTCCGATAAATAGTATTCATGAGGTTTTGGAAAGCTAAGAACACAATGCTATGTTTCCTCTTTCTCAGGTGAATATATTAGAAAATAAGCACAAATAGACATGAAGTTAAGGAATATGCACATTCGATAGCTGGAATATGTTTTCACAGCTTTGCAGTCCCATATAAGCAAACTACACGAGAAATTGGTCCAAAAAAACGATTGCCTTCCCCGAGGGTACCATCTAAAGATACAATACGCTCACTCCCGCAAGACTTTGTTCCGTGTCGAAGAAAATGAATTCCTGAAAATAACAACTGTCAGAACCACAAGGGGAAGCAAAGCTTGAAATTATAGTGTTTCTGTTTCTCTCTGTATTTGCTTGTGATGGTTCCACCGTCACGCAGGAATTGAGGATTTGCCGGCCCACGTAACAGACAGAAACTGTCTCAGTGATGGACAAATGTGTAACCTTTCTGACAATGGCAACACACGCGGCGAGAAAATAACATTACAAAGAAATTTCAGAGAAATTTTTTATGACAACCCTTCTGAAATAAAAATATGAAGTACTCAGTTCCGTTTACTTTCTCTATCATATATATTGGAATGCAGGGAAACATGCCCTTGCTTCTGGTTTTCTAATATGTGTTTACTTATTTAATGTTCGTAAAATCTCCTTGTTATCTGTTTCACACCAACCCTTGGTGAAACAAACTTTAGTTTGTACATATACCTATTAGCGTATGTATAAAACGAGGCCTTGGTGAGCGGCGAAAGGAGCGGCGTACGGGATTATATGACACAAGCGTCTAGAAGGCATGCTTTGAAGAGTCAGTC
The DNA here is from genome assembly GCA_030765055.1 of Mantis religiosa. Lineage (NCBI taxonomy): Eukaryota > Metazoa > Arthropoda > Insecta > Mantodea > Mantidae > Mantis > Mantis religiosa. The sequence goes on from CM060955.1 coordinate 104,194,345, forward strand.
TACACCAATCCGTGGATGCCCCTGTCTCCTATAGGGTGTTCTTTTAGAAATGTTTCAAACAATGCGCTATGAGTACAGTCGACTTCAGATTCAGCAATGGAAGAAACATTATGTTAGAAACATTATTCAATACATTCCTTCTGGATCACCTTTTGCAGAATTTGAATTTCTGTCTCAGCGTAATTAGTAATTATTGGACATGGATACACTTACTTCTCGTCACACCCCAGTTAGAGTGAATGTAATATGATAACACCGCAGGGCTACAATTGGTTGCTGGTCTGGTAGCATTCAAGGACGAATATCATCACATTTGAAGGTTACAGTATTGAGGGGTAATATTACAAGCTACTCGTAGTTTCCCATGTTGTCACTATTGACACAATACTGCAATGAATTGAGGTAAAGATACTATAAAACGAAATAAATTTTCAGGCGTTAAGACAAAGCAGAGGAACATTCGTTTATTATTTTAAGACGCTTACATCTTCTACTTTTTTGATGAAGATGCCTTGTACTAATTTCGTTTTCTTATTGCCGTTTGATGGTGGCAGTAACTTTCACCTTGGTCTGCATGTCACTAGTGAAAGCTCATACATAAATGACGTAGCTGTCGTGCAGTTTAATAATGCATGCAAACATTAGTTCACGCATTTCTTGATTTGCAAATGGTAGCTAAAATTTTCTTAAGAGACTGCATATGAACCAATCCTTAATTTCACTTCAACTATAACATCGTTTTGGTTTGTTTATATGTGAATGAATTGTCGCTTAGAAGGTTGAATGGAGTCAAAGCTAGTTACTTGCAAATGAGAACCATACTGAGGGTAAAGGGCTATTCGGATCATGGGTAATTGGTCATTTTATATGCACGTCAAAGTACTTGGTTGTAAAACCATCGACCCACTTTCCCCTTTCTTCCATATCAAAGCTTTTCTGTCATGATCACTAAGTCCGTCATACCTGTTTAGCAATACTGTGGAGTACAAGAGATAAGAAAGGTGATCTCAGCAATGTGTCTAGGCCTAAGCTTCTTATAGTACATCCGAGAGGAAGTTTGAGGTGAGGCAACACCAGAGGCAGCTTCGCTCGCTCGCTCGTGGTGCTGGCTGGCTGTATTTAGCCAGAAGGTTTTTGCTGCGTGCCCACACGTTAAGGGTTTTACCGCAGGTAAGGTATTGAATTTGGGGTGTTGTAGGGTGAGATGTATGTTTTTAGATTTGTGTTATTTTATAAGGTTACAGTGCTGTACCTCCAGGTTGAAAGGACAGCATGCAATGCCTAGCATCCTGGTGTTTTTGTTTCGGTTAAGATTGGGAAAAATTTAGATGCCAAACAGCTTAGGAGAATTATGTGTAGCCTAGCTTTAACTGCTGATAGAATTAGCTCCTGGGTTATCTTGGGTGCACGCAAGCCATGCGGGGTACCCGATGTAATCTAGAACGGCGTCTAGTGGGTTCATTATCTCCCAATGATCTGACAAGGGCGCTTCTATGAGTTGGTTAATTGGCGTATAATTTTGAGGCCCGGCACCTAATTTCATCCTCCACGTATGGAAGACCCGAGGCTTCATGAAGCAGCCTGGTGGGAAAGTAGCGACCCACAGAATAAATAGACCGTAGTCTTCTGTTCTGTGCACGTTGGAGCCATGCCAACCAGCTATCTGTGGCTATGCCCCAGATCTCGCAGGCATATAGCATCACAGGAATTCCTAGCGCTCGGAAGAGGTATAACCTCAAGCCAAGCGGCATCGGGCTCGACCCCAGCATTGGATACAGGGAAGCAATTGCTCCCTGTACCCTTGCTGCTAGGTCCCTGATGTGCTGGCGAAAGGTTAGGCCTCTGTCCAATTTAACTCCTAGGTACCGGATAGAGTTAGTTCACTCTAACCTTCGGCCTCGGAAGCTGAAGTTGAGGTAGTCTGCGGGAGTGTGGCGCTTTGTAAAAGGTATGGCATGGCTTTTGTCCGGATTTACGGACATCCACCAACGCCGACACCACTATTGTGTGAGACGGAAGTGTCTCTGTATTGGGTTGAAGGCTCTGAGGATGTGTTTGTCTTTTGCAGAACAGAAGCACGTGGTCAGCGTATTTTGCCATTACAACTCGTGGCTCTGTGGGGAAATCTGACACAAAGACATTGAATAGGGTGGGAGATAGTACAGAGCCTTCGGAGACTCCGCCTCTCATTGGTATAAGTGTTGATGTTTTCCCCGTAACTGTGACTTTAAATGTGCGGTGTCGCAAGGAGCTGCGTAGAATGTTGATAATTTGTGTTGGGAGCCCCAGTTGGATCAATTTATACAGGAGCCCGGCATGCCATGTCGTAGAGAAGGCCTTCTCGAAATCCAACGAAACCGCAGCCGTGAAAGCGCCATCCTTGTAGCCCAGGGCGGCGGTCTCCACCACACGCAGCAACTGCTGGACTGTTGAGTGCCCAGGACGAAATCCAAACTGATGGTTGGAGGGGCAGCTTGGTTTGGTGTCACTAGGCACAGCGGAACGGGTTTCCAAACTGTACATCGCAGCCTCTGCTTCTGAGATCATTCTAATCGACAACGTCAGGTATTATTCGGAAGCACAGTTAGCAATTTACACTCCACAAAGTGCGTATTGACTACAGATGCGACATATCAAACTTAGAGCCCTGAAGGGTAAACAGCAGGTTAAATTAAAAGCCTTCAGGCAGAATTATTGATAACTTAGGACATTGAACCCAAGGCCTTCGGCAATCAGCTCCTAGATACTACATTCTAAGCCATTCCAATAGATTCCCTGAATTAGGAGAATAAAGAGAAAAGGTTGTATAATGTATTAGAAAACTCATATATACAATTAATGTAACTGCAATCTGTGGGTCCTGGTGGAATTGCATTTCCTTGTCATAAGGGAAGAACATTAATAAACTTATGACCATAATGGATCCAAGCTTATTCATTAATCACCAGCCCTAAATAATGTTAAGTATCAGAGGGATATCATCAAAATTTATGGTAATAATTCGACAAATTATTAACTCAACATTTTGCTTTCCCATCCACCTTTTAAGGGTAATTGATTGATATTGAATGAGTGATTACATTCAAAAAATAACTTTTTAAAATACTTTCTAAATAAAATAAACCAGAGGAACATAAATCATGAGCAATTATTAATAGAAAAGTTATTCAAAGTTCCCATACATTTAATGTTATTAAACCTCCTACCACTATCCCAAGTGAGCAACAGATAAATAAGCAATTAAAGCCTTTATATCAATTTGACACAAACATATTAATATTAATAAAAATACTCCTTATTGTAAAATATCTTCAAATTCACGTTTCAATACGGCTTTTGGTTTATAGGTATTTAAAAACTTAATTTGCAATACCCGGGTGTTCTTGCCTTCTTAACACCTAAAAGTCTTGCTTATCATGATATCAAATACACCTTTGGATATCTAATTTTAGCAATTTAGTAGCTGCGTAAATTTTAGAATATTAAAAAGCTATGTATTTTATTATTTTTGACATTAAACGCAAAATTACATAGATTTTAATATTTATCTTGTGCCAGTTCGACGCTCATTTATTATCAGCAAGAAGGCATTCTCCAATCTGATGTTGCATGTATCCTAGTAAGCTAACGACATCCTCAGTGCCATTTGCTTTGGCCTCCGGATTGATGGTACGGTCGCAGAGCAACGCTAACGCCAGTAGTGTAGGCGGTTGACTGGTCCTCCTCCGGGGAGAAGAGGGCAAGCTAGCACAGACGAGACGTCGGCGAGGTCAGGAACCAATCAGCTCGCAGCGTATCTGATCGTGTGTCTCGGCACATTTTCGGTACATTTCAAATTTAAAGTAACGTTCTTTTCATTTTGATGAGTATACTTCAAAATCTATTCTTTATGCCGAGAAAGGCCTTAATATTTATTCGGAGAAAGCTTTCATTAGATTCGTGGACAATATCTGAAACGATGTAATTTTTACGCAATGCTTTGTTTTCCACAACCTATTCTACAACATTTTAAACGCTCGTTTACCGCTAGATAGATGTAATTTTCTTTGAAAAAGTCCATAATATATTCAGCAATTGTTACTCTTATTACAGAAATGAATATAAGGCTGTTCATAAACTTTTAGTAATAGTTTACCGCAGCTCCTGATCATATTACTATTACGCTATTCCAAATTCACGTTCTTTACGGGGATCTTACAGTTTTACAAAGGTATTTTCAGTACGTATACTGAATAATACTAACACCATTACAGATTATAAAAAGTTATAATCGAAAAAAATATTATTTTAAGCTTTTAAAGTTTGAAAGAGTAGAGCCATACTGAAAAATTCAATGCCATAGCCGAAATTTGGACCACGGATCTTCTGGTCTCCGTCCAGCCACTCTAACCATTGAGCTACTAAGGCCAACATGACATTAATTTCTCCAACTGACTCGTGTTTTTCCTGGTAAACCACTTAAGAGTTCTCATAAACACATGAGACAAATACCTTAATGGCGACTTACTATGCTATAAGTACTTTAAGGCCCGGGCTGTATAGTTCCGACCAATATTAGGGACAATTAATGGAAATTAATTGTTCTTTCACACTAGCCGTGTGTAGGACGCACTATGAAAGAGTAGAGACAGGCTGAAAAATTCAATACCATAGCCGGGATTTGGACCACGGATCTTCTGGCCTCCGTCCAGCCGCTCTAACCATTGAGCTACTAAGGCCAACATGCCAACATGACATTATATTCTCCAACTGACTCATGTTTCTCCCGGTAAACCACTAGGAGTGCTTATAAACATATGAGACAACTTCCTTAATGGCGACTTACTATGCTGTAAGTACTTTAAGGCCCGGGCTTTATAGTTCGGACCACTATTAGGTACAATTAATGGAAATTGATTATTCTTTCACACTAGCCGTGTGTAGGACGCACCATGAAAGAGTAGAGCCAGACTGAAAACGTTTAAAGCTTAACACGTTCAACATGGGGGATTACTTATGAGTCAATTTTCATTTTTGAAGATAATAAGTATCTTTGATAGGTAGGGTCAGATTGAAAAATGCAATGCTATAGCCGGGATCTGAACCACGGATCTCCCGGTCTCTGTCCAGTTGCTGTTAACCATTGAGCTACTATGGCCAACATACCAGCATGATATGAAATTCTCCAGCTGACTTATTTTCCCGTTAAACCACTAATGGCCCTCATATATAATGAGATACCTTTTCCTGGCGACTTACTTTGCTGTAAGTACTTAAGTCCCAAGTTTCATAGATACCATTATTAATTAAATTAATTAACGGTGAAGAACGATTAATTTCCAACAAGTATTTTCCTCGAACCTTAAGGGGGGACGTACGAGAAAGTGTTCAAAAATATAATTTTTTATTGTTTTGTAAAATAGTATATAGTATTAGCTATCAAACACCAAAATATTATGACTGTACGTGGTTCTGTATGTACCTTTAAAAATTAAATGCCCTAGTGTTGCATAGTAGCATAGTAGCAACACATAGTCTTCCATCATCTGTCTTGGAATCTATAAATCCCACCTACGAATTCTTAGCACACCCAGCACACCCAGACAACCAGATGAAAAAAAAAAATATGTCTCTATGGAGAGACACAAAACCCAAATGAAAGCCTCAACAATTTGATATGGAAAAGGTGTCCCAAAACATCATCTGTGCCTTCCCTAGTGGTGAAAATTCCTACATTTGATGCTGCAATAGTGTTTCATAATGGGAATGTTGGCAGAAAGAAAGTTATGCATCAGTTAGGGTATCAACCTGGTGCGTTTATGGAAACAATTTTGCAGAGTATCGACAACATTCGCATCGCTAGTGCATAAAGAGCTATGAAATTAATGCAGAAAGAAGCAAGACAGAAGAGGAATTTAAAAAGAAAGGCTGAAGAAGACCAGAATGAGGATACAGACTATGGCTATGGAAAGTTCTGACTTAAAATTAAAAGGCAAGCTGAATAATACTTATTGTATTTTTAATTGTCTTTCCCCATTACTTGCATTTTCTACAACTTCAAACCATTTTTCTCTCAAACTGCTTCATTTGCAGTGATGCAATTTAGCACACAGCTTTCTTATACCACAATGAACATTTTGTTGGTTCTAGAATTTAAGATTAAGCTCTACATGGAATTTGATGATACAAAATATATGAAATTATTTAAATTTTTAAATGATGCATATGATTAACATTTTTTAAAATTCTATACAGCTTCAATAATAAATCTAAATCAAAAAATTCATTTTTAGTGTGTTTTAAAATAACATACCAAATTTAAGAAATATAGCATATGTGAATTTTGAAAAAATGGGCTTAAGTTTATAAATATCTCTGTATATAGAAAAAATATGTAGCATTAGTTATAAACAATGGAAAATTATGAAAAAATTGTGCATACTAACTGTATTGTCTTAAATGAGTATACTAAAATTCATTTCTCTAACTTGAAAACTTTGGATGTTATGGCTATTTATGTAAGACCCTGAATATTTTCATACGTCCCCCCTTAAGTGCATAGTTTCAGAAAATCCAATGTCCTATTTTAAAAGTACTAAGCAAGATTTTGGATTTGCTCGGGGATTTGCTCATCTTGTAATAAACGGCCGAGCTGGCCCCACCAGTGAGTGCAAGGCCCTTGGCCTTAAGGGATGTTTTGGGCTATTTATTTATTTTATTTTAAACAAGACTGCTTCTATAATCGGGTGATTAGTATAATAGCTTTCAAATCAGAGGTTTTGGTGAGGTTACCCAAAGTAAACAAGTCAAGATCGTTGCCGATGAGCAGTTGTTCCAAGGGTAAAGTGGCCAAAATGATCTTTATTGTATAAAATTGCACATAAACACAAATAATTTGCACAAATCGTTGAAACTCGAATTGTTTAAATCAGCAATTTTAATATCCAATATCCCTGTGTTAGTGCACTGAACTTAATTCTAACACTCCACTTAGTGCTTGTCTAACTCTCCCCTTTGGCTTCGCTCCAAACCAGAGACCGATGTGTTCATAGGTTAACGTTCGAGTAACATCTGATATCAAAGCTACATGGTAGGGACTAACAATGGGCTTGTGTGAACCGTCACTACAGAGCATGTCTTCCAGCCACTCAGGTGAAATGTTTCTATATAAATCTCCTTTCTCTGCTCACAGTATTTATTAAGCTAATGCGTGTTACTGCAAGCTAGTGCCGCTGTTGAGTTTCCACCAATAACAGATAACGAGTTTCTGTCAACGTTAAATAAACAAAATAATAGAGTAACACAAAAGCGTCGGCATTCTACTGCACTCATGTGTATAAATGAGTACGAGACAGTAACAGTCCTGTGTCACCACCGCCTTCACTGTAATTTCAAAGGACGTAACATATTGGGAATGTTTGTATATTCTTGATCACTTTACAGCATAATGAAGCACTAATTAGTTGTTTAATTGGAATGGCTGAAGAGGAAAACAAAGACTGCACATAGTTCCTATTTGCTGTCCTTTCACGCCTGTTTCAGAGCATGCTGACGTATCCCAGAATTAATACCAAAGCCTTTTCGAATGGTGATGTCTGCTAAAGGCTTTGAATATTAGGCGGAGTGAAAACGTTTTATCATCATTACCGTAATGGTTAGCGTTAGAATTCCAGCGAAAACGGAATTCTCATAACTAGCAAGGTATTTCCAGAATTCCATTAGCCACTGAGATTCAGCGCCACTATTAGTGAGCGATCGCCAGCAAATGAGTTAGTTCTCTTGATTGGGCCCGGCTCTATAATCCCTCCCTCCGCGCCTCTCGGCGATATTTTCATTTCCAGAGGCATTGTTTCCACCACCTAAATTACGAGAAGGAATTAAATGGCCATATTAACTTGTTTTGCTTTCATTTTACTTTTATTGTAGCGTTTCCGTTATTGAAGCCCATTTTTGAAAGCCCTTTTATATTTCAACCGCGCGGATTCCATTACATTCTTAACATTCCCGTTGTATATAGCTGCATTTAAAATGAAATGGTAGTTATAAATAGCCACAAACAATCACAAAAGTCTTAACGGTTTAGAATAATCAATAATTTTAAAACAAGCAATTTTAAATGAAATCGATGTTGCACAAAAATCGATGCGCTTCTATGGAATTCACACGTCTACCTTCAACCCGCTGTCCCAGACGTTTGTGC